>CM040185.1:29678396-30100088 GCA_022606455.1 Callitettix versicolor | reverse complement strand
TAAGCGAGTGTTTTGTTTTTTTAAATCGCGCTAATAACAACGTTTTCAAAGGGAAAGAAAATCGCATTCTTGTTTTCATATGCCATTACAAACAGTAATACTCTCGCCAACGGCCATACCATGTTGAATATACCGGTTCTCGTCCGATCACCGAAGTCAAGCAACATTGGGCGTGGTTAGTACTTGGATGGGTGACCGCTTGGGAACACCACGTGCTGTTGGCACCATATTTTTTTTTTTAATAATTACGTGAGCTCACCCCATTTTATGTAAGAAATTTTTATTTATTTACCGCACTTATTTGCAAATAAATAAAGTACGTACAGTAGATTTTTCTCTATTTACGTTCGTAAATTCGCTTAACCCCGTCTAACGTCTAACACCTAAAAATAATTTTTCCGTATAAGATTTGCACGTCGTGTAATCTATTATTAATCCAGAGAATTGTACAAAAATTATTGTTAAAACACGTTATAAAAATTTTTCATTATTATTACGGTATAATTATAATAATGGTATTATTATTTCGTTAAGGTCGTCTCCAAACGAGTTCTACAGTTGTGATATATGATCAGTGCTCACTTAATAAAGGAATCCGAGTCCGGGTCATGAATGGCCGCTAAAATAGGTAATATTTAAAGAATTGAAATTACCTAATGACAACAGCCGTATAACGAAAATAAATAATAATTTGAATAACAAACTCGTCAACGATCGCTGCGGTAGCGCATTCTTTACGAAAACTAGCGAAACTTCAGGACGACCTAAAACGTTGAATCGACTTTACGTTTTCCCTAGTTTTATCTAGAACGAACGGTTATTACAGGCACAATTAGAAATGACAACTACTTACTTTCAAATAGAATTTACAGCGGAATATAAAGCTTTCGGTAGGGGGCCCGGCTGCCAGCAAAGCGTTGTAAATATCTATGGGGGAAAATAAAAGTTCGCGCGATCTGTTCACACACTACTTTCGATTGGTCTACAAATTTTCGTTTAACACTTATCGCTTCTCGGCCTCTTGGCTAAGATCAAAGTGTAGTATCTGTTCTTATCAGCTTAATATCTGATACGCTCTGCATTGCAGGGCCAGTATATTAAACTGATTTTTGGAAAATGACGGAGTGCTAGGGGCTTGCTCCACCTCTGTCACGGGTTGACCCGGTATTGCAGTACCGCCGGGACCGGCCCACTTAATACATACAAACAAACCAAAACGGTTGTTAACGCGACGAAAATATTTTTATTGAAATCTTTTTTCTTTCTCGCGATAGCTAGTTTTTTTTATACCGTTTTGTGATGATTAAGAAGAATGAGCACTGGTTTGAAAGAAATTGCATGTAGGCTATCGTCCGTCGTAGCCAGTCACCCGAATTACCCGGTAAGCATGTTATCAGATACTTTTATTCAGCCCCAACCCTTTATAACAGATGAATTTCATTTCTATTATTATTGTTGTTTCAATAGAATTTGCTGTAATTTGTTAAACGCGTAGTGTAGTCTATTTCTTTCGATAGGCTATGGCGATTGAAAATAAAAAAAAAACAAAAACGTTCGTACCGTAAAAAATTCTCTACGTCATACCTTGCGCTTTTTCGAATATCTCATTTCACCATCACGCTCGGCTTATATTACGAAACTAGCGCGTTAAATTTTTAATTACATTACAAATTTTAAGAACGCTAATTTAGGCTGATCGAGAAATATTTTGACAATTGGAAAAAGCTATATTTAACAAGGTTTCCATGGTGAAGCGGTATTTTAAAAGAAGACGGAAAAAATTTCAGAAAAAGTTACGGTTTATATTTTATTCAATATGTTTTTAACGTTTTTAAATAGCCGAAATTTTTTTTCGTATGAAAAGTGAGTTAGTTGTTCTCATTTCGCTGGTTGGGTAACAGAGTACTACAAGCAATTGGCAAAATCGATTTTTCTTCCTCAAAATTTGAATCTATTCAAATTTTTGTTCAATTCAAATCTACGTTCAAAAAATTGCGAACGTAATATTATAATTATACACGTTTACTTAACGACTTCTCATTTAGTGTTAGTGATCTATAAGTCAGGGTGGGCACCAATTTTACGGTCCCGTTTCTGGATCTTACCATGATGGCCGCTCAAATATTACATTTTTCAGTGGAAATACGCAACAAAAGCGACACGGGTAGCACGAAAATAACGTAATTTTATCGACTAATAAAAAGATATACTGTACTGTTAAGGACGAAATCATTAAATAAATGCAGTTACAACAGTTCTGTGAGCCGACTGAATGTAGTTTAACGATCGACCTTCCAGGTAGCAGCACCCGACGGACAATGTGTTTTAGTGAATTGGAAATTAATTTTAATAATAATTCTGTAATAGAAAAATGTGTTTAACCAACCACGCTTAGCTTATAGTTTACTACTTGAGAAAAAAGTGCGACAAATACGTATTTTAATATAATATAAAATAAAATAAATACTGTATCTGTGTGCTGAAAGTAAGAAATATACATTTGGAAAAAAATCCCACTTTAAATTGATTATATTATGCGTTAAAAAAATAAATTACTTACTGTAGCGAAGAACTATCGGAACGCATGCCTGAATACATGTACATGATTTGATTATATAAATACATAATACAGGTAGGCCTAAACTAATTTTGGAAATAAAATTGTAAAAATTAAAACCTTTTATGTAGGTACTGTACCTGTAGAATAATCGTTGTAAAACAGAAAGTTTATATAACTGAATAACTTGCAAGCGCAGTTTCTTTTGTACTAGTATTTGTAATAAATCGTTTGCACTGCTTGCTAATACTGTACAATACAATATAAAATATAATCAATTATCGAATAAGTGTGGTTTTATCCATACGAACGGCAAAATTCGGATTTAAGGCTGTTATTATAATAAAAATATATTTTTTTTTTTCGATTGCACTTTCGAAAGTGTATGGTATAAGTCCGGGGGCGGTGTGTGAGTGCACTGGTGGTGGTAGTTTATATTTAGATTAGTAGTACATATGCCGCCGTTTTTATTGAAGAGTCCGGTCAGTGGGTAAATTTTAAATTTTTTTTGTAGGGACAGCGCGAACGCAGTCCCCGCTACCAAAAATTACGCGCCCGAGATACCCACATTTGGGGCATTCGCAGGTGTCAGCCCAACCGTAGTGCAATGGAAGGGCCTCGTCCTGGGGGAACCGCCTTCTTGATCACGGTAACCCCTACGCCAGGTAAGTATGCCCGATGGTGAGTACCTAACCAGAGTGATCCAGAGTAGGTAGCTCCCGTATAGCGCGAACATATTTTCCTAACGCTTATAACGTGGTCGAAAATTAGTGCACGACTCGTCGTAAAGAAAGCAAAAAGCGGAGCGTGTAGTTTGTAAAGTTTTAAAATCATTGCGATTGGAATGTTTGAAAGTTAATCACGAGAAAATTGCGAATAAGTCGTGAAATTATAATATTTCGTCGATGCTGTCGCAGTTCTAGAAAACTCCGAAAGACGCGCTGCACTCGGCCAGCTTAACGTGTTTTGTATTCATTTTTCAAACTTCAAATTACAGTACGATTTTTAGTTGTTTCTCAAGGTTTTTAGCTCCGCTCTTACACGTACGCGGAAGTGGTGCTTATTATGGTGTAAGCGAGTGTTTTGTTTTTTTTTTTAAATCGCGCTAATAACAACGTTTTCAAAGGGAAAGAAAATCGCATTCTTGTTTTCATATGCCATTACAAACAGTAATACTCTCGCCAACGGCCATACCATGTTGAATATACCGGTTCTCGTCCGATCACCGAAGTCAAGCAACATTGGGCGTGGTTAGTACTTGGATGGGTGACCGCTTGGGAACACCACGTGCTGTTGGCACCATATTTTTTTAATAATTACGTGAGCTCACCCCATTTTATGTAAGAAATTTTTATTTATTTACCGCACTTATTTGCAAATAAATAAAGTACGTACAGTAGATTTTTCTCTATTTACGTTCGTAAATTCGCTTAACCCCGTCTAACGTCTAACACCTAAAAATAATTTTTCCGTATAAGATTTGCACGTCGTGTAATCTATTATTAATCCAGAGAATTGTACAAAAATTATTGTTAAAACACGTTATAAAAATTTTTCATTATTATTACGGTATAATTATAATAATGGTATTATTATTTCGTTAAGGTCGTCTCCAAACGAGTTCTACAGTTGTGATATATGATCAGTGCTCACTTAATAAAGGAATCCGAGTCCGGGTCATGAATGGCCGCTAAAATAGGTAATATTTAAAGAATTGAAATTACCTAATGACAACAGCCGTATAACGAAAATAAATAATAATTTGAATAACAAACTCGTCAACGATCGCTGCGGTAGCGCATTCTTTACGAAAACTAGCGAAACTTCAGGACGACCTAAAACGTTGAATCGACTTTACGTTGTCCCTAGTTTTATCTAGACCGAACGGTTATTACAGGCACAATTAGAAATGACAACTACTTACTTTCAAATAGAATTTACAGCGGAATATAAAGCTTTCGGTAGGGGGCCCGGCTGCCAGCAAAGCGTTGTAAATATCTATGGGGGAAAATAAAAGTTCGCGCGATCTGTTCACACACTACTTTCGATTGGTCTGCAAATTTTCGGTAAACACTAATCGCTTCTCGGCCTCTTGGCAAAGATCAAATTGTAGTATCCTAGATGAACACACTTTAATAGTATATTCTGAGACGTTGCCGCATGTGCTGAATCACTGTCTCAAACAGAGTGCTGCCTTGCAGGGTCGCCATAACGCAGTTTTGGGGCGCTTATCTAAGGCTGTGCCCCGACTGGCCGGAGAGGTGCGCGTGAATAGTACTGTTCCAGGATCATCGACAAGCGATCTGAGACCGGATCTGGTGGTGGTGAACGAGGTGGAGAAACGAATTTCAATAGTCGATGTCGCTATCCCGTTTGAAAACCGATACCAGTCTCTGGCTGAGGCGCGACGTTCCAAAGAGGACAAATACGCCCAGCTGGCCGAGGAGCTACGCATGAAGGGTTACGAAGTAACCCTAGATGCCCTAGTTGTTGGAGCACTCGGGTCGTGGGACAAAAAGAACGAGGCGGTTATCCGGCGACTGAGGATATCGCCTGGTTTTGCGACGCCTTATGGTGTCAGACACCATTCGCTGGTCGCGCGACATATACGTGACCCACGTCACTGGTCATCAGCAGTGGTAGTCTGCTGGGTCGATCATTGTTTTTTTTTTTATTTTTCTCTTCCCATTTCTTAAATTCTTGAGTATTATTTATTTATTTATTTTTTTTTTTGAATGTGGTGGGGCATGCACTGACTATTTTTTTGTTTACTTCTTTGTATAATTTTTATTACTTTTCTAACATTGTTATATTTTATTGTGTTTATAATTTGTGAATGTGTTAGGGTGGTCAGTGCATGTTTTTTAAATATAATTTTAACACCTTTTTTTATATGTGTTAATTAGATTTGCAATATTTGCAAATAAGTGCGGTAAATAAATAAAAATTTCTTACATAAAATGGGGTGACACTCACGTAATTTAAAAAAAAATAATAAATAAAGAAAATATGGTCCCTTATTTTAAGTTCAAAGCATGGGAACTAGACAATGCGTGAATTCAAATAATAATAAGAACAAAATAATAAGAATTTGAAAGATAATTTGGAATTTTTTGCTAATTTGATTGAAATTTAGCATCAAAATAATTTTGGTAATATGTAGCTTTAACAAGTTTTATTTTCTGGAAATCCTTTTAACCGTTTCAAAAGGGCAACTATTAAAAATCTGTAATAAAATCAAAAATTTTAATGTTATACTTTTCTTAACCCGATTTCAACATCGATATCACTGTTGAACACGGCTTAAACTAGCTTCTTAACGTTTTTAATATTGTTTAAGTTAAAAGTTAAAATTGCTAACATTCATTACGATTGATGATGATCAATAAAATACTGTATTTTATTAATGGATGGTGGTGAAATTAGATTTTCGAAATGTGGAAAATGTATGAAAAAGTTTTTGGAAATTCGCTTTCATCATGCGTGATTTAACTCTAATGATATGAAAACAGATATAAGCTGGTCTATTAAACCATTTTTCTTTTTCTTTTTTTTTTAATTGTGACCAAAATTACAAACACTCTTAAATACGTCATTGTCATTTTGGACATGCGCAGTAGAAACTTGGTTCAATCACAGTTTCAGTAGCATTGCTTCTGTGAGTCGATACGTTGCAGTTTGAAAATACATTCGGTTTGTTTTTTTAACTGTTGCCAACGTAGATGTTAAGACAAAAGGTTAGAAAATGTTTTAAAAAGTTTAATATTGAATAATATTTATTGTAGAATAATATTGAATAATATTTATTATTAATTTAATGTTAAACGTATATATTAAATCTTAAACTTATTAAATTTAATTTTAATACAATGTGGTATTATTAGTGAAAAAAAAAAAATCAAGTTATAGCCTATATGGAAACTCCTTGGACAGTAAAATCTTTAAAAAAATATTATTTATTTATGCAGCATAGATAGTCTATGTCATGCGTTTAAAAGAATTAGTCGTATACAAATTTAATATTTCAATGTAATTAGTTATAAAACAAATATTGAATTTAACGCATCATTCATAAGTTTTCTCTATTCATAAGTTACATGTTATTTCAACTCTGCACATAATGAAGATACCAAAACATAAAATCACAGTTAATAGTAATTTTTGTTGGCAAAAAATAAACAGCAATCTGTGAGAAATTTTTGCCATAGAATATATAAAAATATAAAACGTACCACGGTCATTTATATTTTATAAAAGAGGTTTATATGAAACACTTAAGTATAATATTTAAAATAAAACAAATATTTTTGCGTGCGCTCAATGTTTATTTTAGTTTTTTTTTTATAAATTACTTCTAAGCTTAAATTTGGTGAACGTTTATGACCACTTATTATACTTTAAAGAAATTTTAGTGGTTGATTAGATAATCAATTTTTCCTCTAATTCAAATTAGGTAGTTTCGTATCAAGGAACACTGCGCTAGCTTGGGACTAGTTTCTGTTAGACATAACCACGTGTATATAGTTGGTCCTCCTATGACGAATTTTTTTTTTTTTGGGTGTTTAACGTCCGACTATTGTGCACACTTGGGCTAATGCAGACGATTGGATGATTTATAGCATATGAAATGCCAAGCCCTGGCCGAGAATCGAACCCGGGTCCTCGGGTAAAAGCCTAGTACGTTATAAACTAGGCCACCCAAGCGGCTCCTATGACGAAGTGGTAAGAATCAAAAATAAAATGAAAATCAGTTGAGTCAAAGCGTAGAAAAACTATTTCAAAATTGTACTTTTAGTCGTTTTCTTCTCCTTCAGTATTCATGGGTTTACAGCCTATCCTACCGAACCGATTCCAAACAACAATGACTCATTTTATCCATTATGGTTACAGGATTTACATTTTGCTTAAGACTTCAAAACTTAAATAATTTACGGTTGTAAAATTACAATAAAATTGGAAAATTTAAACATTTAAGCGTCTACAGCCTAAACTACATAACCAATTTTGATCAATGATAATGCATTTTACTCGTCATGATTATAATATTTATTTTTTGAATTAAAGTAAAAAATATGTTAAAAATTAATAAATTGCAAAAACCGTCAAACATTTTTAAAAAAATGATTAAAATTGGAAACATTGACACTTTTACAGCCAGAACTACTGAACCAATTTTCGCCAATAATCGCTCATGGTTATGGTAACTGAAGGGCTAATCTGTGAAAGATGACTTGTACTTTGTACCATGAATTAAAATTAATTAAATTAAAAAATAAAGCAAAAAACATAAACATTCACACTTTAAAAGTATTGTTATTCAGTCACAATAATTTAATGATAGGATTTTTCAAGAACCAATTTGTAAAACAAAATGTCCAACAATATATCAAATCTGTTAATTGTTGTGTGACTAAATAAACTGAGAAAAAAGAAGTATATTTCAAAGTTCAAACAAATTTACTGAAACAAACGCTATCAAAATGAAATTCAATTACAAATATTAATTAATTAATTTTAAATTTGTTTTTATTCATTCAGAGTTTATTTAAAAAAACATTGGAATCATGGCACTGAAATATAAAAACAAATAAATTGTCAGTATATAAAAAAGTTTCAGACGGTAACATAAATAACATAACCACGGTCCGAAGTAACAGAGGTAAAAATGACTCCAATCGTGAGAAAAAAAACCATAAAAAGCAAGATTTTCAACTTTAGCAATATCTTCAGTACGTGAGGCAGTAAAACTTTCAAAGTACCCGAAAAGGTAAAATGTTCCAGACGCATTTAGTATATTTTATTATTGGCAGCATTTCAAATAATAAATATTCAAAATATTTTTTTAAGATTCTGTTGAAAATAATGTTAAAGGTACCATAGTTAATTTTTAGGTATATCGTAATCAATATATATTTCGATAACAAAGCCAAACGTGTCCAAGCTAATGTCATACTTTGCAAAATACTTTGAGATCTAGAGTACTGTTTCTTGCAGAAACCGTAATATTATTTTTATGAAAATATTTACAGCCTTTTTCGTGATAACATTTATGGTTTTAATAGTCATTTACATTACTATATAAGAAAATAACTAAACTATAAAAAATAACTTTAGAACCTGGCCTTCATAAACAGTGAATTAAATTCAAAAAAATTATAGCTGTAAAATTACATCTGATTGGGATGTAATTTATTGTTAGATTTAAAAGTTTCTTTCAAAGTAAACTACAATAAATTAGTATGTTTGGAAGAGAGGCTTTTGTTATTAAAAAGCAAGTTATTGTGAATATATTTATCTGAAAATATATGATATGACGGTTTGACATCGCTTAAAACCTAGACATAGCTAAGAAATAAAAACGAAAAAAATTTAATTGAAACGCGTTAAATCGAACTCCAGTAAATGTACGAGCTAAAAACAGTAAAACACAACGAGATTTTCATATCCTAGAAAGAAACCACGTTTTTACTTCAGCCTTAAATCTACACCTTAAGGGGAGCTACCATGCAAAAGTTCAACTTTGTAGGTCTTTTGGTTTTTGAGATGCAGTGATCAGACAATCATTGAGTGAGTGAGTAATTTTATCTTTCACATGCACAGATTCGGTAATAAAATATTATCAAATTTTAGGTCTTATCTAGAAAGTAAACTCTTCAAGATTAATCAACTGAGTTGAAGTGAAAAAAGAATTAATAACATTAATTGTCATGTATATAATCAGAATTTGAATAATTTAATACACGACTGGACTTAATGTAACCATTAATTATATTGTATGTAACAATTAATTAACATATATTGTCATTTATTCATGAATTGTACATTAATTTATTTCACAATTCACAACGATTTATAAAAAATAAAATTTTTATTTAATAGAAAAAATTACCTAAAGTTGAAATTAATATTGTTTACAGAGTGTTTTTCAGTGTTTTATGTTCTCTCATAACAATAATAAGTGAGTTTTTAACCCTTTTTGGTTTAATGTGCTTCCTTAACTAAACTCGGAGCATGTAAAATTAATGTTAATAAAATTTCATTTCGTTTTAAATTTATGGCCACACCCGATCCCAAGGCAATTCTTACAATTGACTGGTCACTTTAAATTAATTTAAAAAAATCCCATTTTGTGGAGGAAACAGTAATTAATTTCGGAATCTAGGTAACAGAATCTGTGCAGCGGTCTACAAGCTAGGCAACCTTCTAAATGAACGGAATAAAATGAAAACACGCTCCAAAATAGATACTGTGTTAATTTTGATCGTTCGTATTTTTTTAAATCTTATGTTTTAACGCTTACAGTATTCAAGTAATGACTACAAAAACTAATTTTGTAAATTGCATTAACAAGCCAATATTTTCTGGAACTTCAGAAAGCTAAATGCAAATTTTCAAAATTGATATCTATTTTGTGATACTTTTTTATTTTTTTAGTTCTATCAGGAAATGGCGCGTGCGTGTGTATGTGTGTGTGTGTGTGTGTGTGTGTGTGTGTGTGTGTGTGTGTGTGTGTGTGTGTGTGTGTGTGTGTGTGTGTGTGTGTGTGTGTGTGTGTGTGTGTGTGTGTGTGTGTGTGTGTGTGTGTGTGTGTGCGCGCGAGAGAGAGAGAGAGATAGAGAGGGAGGGGGAGTATGTATTTTAATAGTAGACATTTTTAAACTCTAATTTTAATTAAATTTAAAAATTACAAGATTTTCATTAAAAGCAAAATTTAAACAATTTAGTATTTTTCATTACCATACTTTAACATTTTAAACGCTAAAAATGATAATAATAACCAACAGACTTAATTCAAACTTAAATGTTGACACCCTAGTTCAGCTTTCTTGTAGAAAAAGCATGTACTTTTGTACATTTGAAACGTACTGCGTTCTAACACTAATTGTTGTAGAGTCGAGCAACACTTTTAACGACATTATGATAATATTCCTTCTTTATATTATAAACTCGGGTATTGTTTGCGAAATAACACTTTGGAAGTTAATAACGTTGAAAATGTGCCAATGATAATATTCGGTAACTTATTATCATTACTGTCCTTAATTATATTTATTACTTTAACAAAAAAGTATTATTTTCAGAAAAAGTTTTTTATACACTCTAATAAAATTAGTATTTATGGTTATATCCAAGATCTTCGGAAATAATTTTAACACGAAGCGATGCATTATTGCCTCCCCTGTGAACAGTGAACTAAAATCACACTGACTCCCGCACCATCCCTCTTTCATCACACAATTCCTTTCCCATTTCATAATACGCTTTTCAGGAATCCGAAGAATTTATCAATATTGGAACTATTTTCCTTTGTTCTGAACACTTCTTAATGTAGAGATAATTACTTGGATTAAAACTAAATATATTTTAATTTGCTATATTTTTAATATATTTTGCATTGACGTA
The DNA here is from genome assembly GCA_022606455.1 of Callitettix versicolor. Taxonomy (NCBI): domain Eukaryota; kingdom Metazoa; phylum Arthropoda; class Insecta; order Hemiptera; family Cercopidae; genus Callitettix; species Callitettix versicolor. Next base: position 30,089,128 of record CM040185.1, on the reverse strand, counting down.
ACTCATATTAATAAACAACAACATTTACAAAACTAACTGAAAAGCATTTTTCAAGCCGACCCGAGTACATTTTTTCAAAATTTATTTTTGTAACGATAAGTTTCTAACAAAAGTATCCCTAGTTGTCAAAAAAACATCAATTACAATTAGAGTTTCCGTGGTGAAACTAAGTCAAATGTCTTTTCTTTCCATAAAATCTTTAGTAATCAGAGCATGCGCAGAACAGTAAATGGGTACGATTTGAAGAGAAGAAGAGAATATTTAAACTTTTTCACTTTCACCATTTCTTCACTTGTTTTTACTTTAATTTACTGTTGAACGTTCAATAACATTGTATTAATAATATTAATCAACTTTGTGTTCTTTCAGTGTTATTATACCATAGTGAATATTTAAAAAAAATTAATTTTGTATTTAAACTATTAATATGCCTTTAAACTTTAAATTACAGTTTTAAGATGCATTATAAATTGAAGTGTTCCCAGAGTGCGCAAAGTTTAAACTTTTCCTCCGAAAAAGCGTGACGAGCGGCAATCTGAAATATCTGCAAGAAGTCGTTTAAGTGCAGTGAACATAACCTATATTTACCATTTTGGTCGCCTCTGTTAGTATACAATCTGTTGTATTAATCATTGTTTTTGTGGACTGTTTCTGAGAATTTATAAACTTACGGGAAAAGCATTTAAGCGGAATCATTTCAAAGATAAAGTTATTTCGAACTTTATTGCATTGTGTTCCAGTGAGCTGGTGGTTTACTGTTATGCTTTGTGTTCTTTTATAAAGTAACAGTTCTAATTAAATGACGAATTTCGTAATCGAAAGTTTTTTTTTTAGTGTTTAACGTCCGACTATTGTGCACACTTGGGCTAATGCAGACGATGGGATGATTTATAGCGCATGAAAATGCCAAGCCCTGGCCGGGAATCGAACCCGGGTCCTCGGGGTGAAAGACCAGTACGCTATCAACTAGACCACCGAGGCGGCGTAATCGAAAGTAATACCAAGCTGACTCTGTAATACCAGACAGACAATGATAAAGAAATGTCTATAACTTATACAGGAAGTGATAATCCAGATCTAGGATCAGTTAAATCATCAATATTCAACATTAAACGCAGTAAATACATTGAGCGCTACGGGCAAGTTTAGAATAATCAAATATCCCGGAAATACGAGAATGTCCAGAAAAATATTTTTGTTTCAATTTGCTACTTCATTGGCAAAGCTTTTTAAGATTTTAAACTTATAGCGAATTTTTATTGGAAAATTAGCTATTGGATCCATCATGGTAAGACCCAAACCCGGAATCTTGAAATGAGTGTCGATCCTGACTTCTAAAACTATTTTTGAAGGGTCGTTAAAATTTTTATAACCTTTATAAATTATTGTATGTTGTACTGTAGCCTACGTTGTATTGATACATTTTTACGAACAAAAATATGTGTGTGTGTGCGCACGTGTGTGTGTATTTAACCACTCAGGGGTCAATAAAACCCATGAGCATTTTTTAAAAATTAAGTATACAAAGAAATCCGGGAGAGGACCTCTCTTTTAAAGGGCCTTGAGTTTTTAAAAAATCCCTTCTAAAACGTCAACTAGACAGCTGAGGTGCAAGATTATTTTCTTGTTAAATCGACCTAGTTAGTTTGTTATGCGGGTAGTTGTAGTAGGTTAACTTAAAACCGTATTGTAATGTATAAAGTTACTTTAACTGTAACATTATATTATTGGTTTATAGTGACATTTCCAAAATGACGAAATGTTTTTTTATAATACGTCGAAATATCCATAAAGGCTGTAACTCGAACCCTGAACAACAAAAGTATACTACAGTAGCCCACTTCACTTGTTAAAACACTGAAGGATCGCCTAACACCGTCATGCCTCTGGGCCTGACCTCTACATTCGTAATCGCGGATTGCTCTACGGACACTTTGGCTTATTAAAAAACGAGATCATTATGAAATCTGCTAAACCAACGATGATAAGTTGAACTTTAGTTAACTACACTAATTGCCAATTATCGGACTAGGATTGCCAATTAACTACCCGAATTGATGTCATGAAAATAAAAACGGGGCAGTCATGGGACTAGCCGACAGAAGCATTGCTTACACTGATTGTTGTAGAAAGTAACATACATGCTCATAACATTGTAAAATTATTGTTATATAAATATAATTCATTTTTTAGTATCTAATTATGAGTTTACAGGTATTAATAGTTCAATAGATAATCATATTTTGACTCGACTATTGATTTTATAATCTGCGAGAGAAAACCAAAATAACAAAATAAAAGACGTTATTATTAATTTTAAAATGTCAAATTTAGAATATTTTTTTGCTGGCTAAAAACCGATGGGGTTATCATCGCCATTAAATTTAGAACATGTGAGCTTGTAAATATTAACTCTTGCAATAAACAGTGTGTGCATTTGGTTTTTATATTTTACTATCAACTTATACCTAATTGTAGGTATAAATAAATAAAAAAAATTATTTTGTACATTAAAATCAATAAAATTAGCCTAATTTTAATACCTATCGGCGCTCATAACCCCCGCCCAAATTATTACTTAAATTATAATTACTGATGCACAATACTAATAAAATCATTCGATTATAAAAACCACCCCAATAAGTTGACTAGTAATCTGCCATACTAATAATTAGTAATTACTAATTAGTACTAATTGTTCTGTACAAGTCGAGTTTTACTGTTGTCCAACAAGTCTGACCTGACAAATGAGTCGTTCTGGAAAAATTCAAACCTTTACAAAAAGGCCACCATTCATTTACAGTAGTTGATGATCGTGCTTTTCCGTAACGAATCGGCTGTCTACGATAACACCGTATACAGCTCGAGTGTGACGCGAAACCAATGCTTTTTACTAATACAAAAAGTACTGTAACGCGCCTAAAGAAGCAAAGCTTCAAAAATTGTGGAAAAGTATCTACCTTTGATTATTGTCTGTGCTTATTTATCTAATCAATATCAACAAGCTCATCCCTTCCAACTGTCGTTGAAGTAAAATGTTTTTTTTAAATCAGTCATTTAAACTAAAAAGAAGTATGAATGAATCTTGGCTAATTCTCGCTGTCAGACAAAATTCTTCCATTCGTTTTATGCTATTGAGTTTGAGCAAATAATAAAATAATGTTTTGTATTGTGCGTATTTCGTCGTAAAAAGTAGTGTCGAAAGTCTAGTGCAGACCAGAGCGGGTGAAAGTTGCAATAAAAAACAGGATTTTTTTTGTTATTTTAAGGCGAAAAGAACATTGAGGCCCCTTATTATCGCCTCCCTAAATATAAGTGTGAGTGTAAAGTGTTAAAGTCGTAAGTATAAGTGTGTGTTAGACTCGGGTACCGCGAGGGACGTATAAATCCTTATACGTGCAGCTAGTCTGCACCCCACTGCGGGGTAAAAAAGTGAAGTTCGATTAGAAAATATAACGGTAAGAATTGGCGCGTTTAATTTTGAATTTGTACTGAATAAAGCCAGTTTCGGTTCTTACCTAACATTAAAAGGAGATACGAATGGACCGTTTTAGCTATCTAGTGTGAGAGCTAAAATCGTGATGATTTAGGTTACTCATTGTGATTTTTTAATTTCAAAATTACGTGCATTATTGAGACAAACATTTTTCGTATTGTTAAAGTTTAGACGAAAGTTTTTAAAAGATTTTTAGCACCTTAATTGGATATCGTTGAGATATTAGTATTAGCATAGGTTTTGTTTGGGAGTTTTTTAAACATGTTTGTTTCCAAACACGTTTTTCTGACATTTTTTGAGAAATTTTGCTACAAAAAATTGGAATTACCAGTTAGATCCAAAAGACTGCCACGGTTGTTTTACGAAATATTGCACAGAGGCTGGAGTGTTGTTAATTCTGTTCTCCACTCTGATACTCAATAATGTAGTTAAAATCTACACAACTCAATTAAGACATCGCTAAAAGCATTGTTAAACAAGGAACTAAAAACGATCACAGAATACTGTAATCTAAGCGACTGCTCCTGAAGGATTCTACCGATTAGAAATTTTATCGTACGCCATATTCCTATCAGTCGATGAGGAATAATCAATTTAACATCAATTGGAAATATATCCAATCGATCATGTCATTCAGAAAATAAATAATCGCTACAAAGCTTATAATCAAGTGTTAACCATGATGGATATTTTGATTGATGTTTATTTTTATTGTTTCCCATAACATACGTATAGATTCTTTGCAAATTTAAAGGTACAGTATGAACATTTTTAATAAATAGCGCTTATTAATTTGAAGCTTGAGTTACTAGTCTATGTATTGCAAACATTTTTAATAAATAGTGCTTAGTAACTTGAAGCTTGAGTTACTATTGCAAACATTTTAAATACAAACAACTTAGTAGTTTGAAGTTTGAGTCACAAATATTATCCATAAAAAGAGGTTAGTATTTAGAAATTTTAGTTACTATACACTACAAACATTTTTAATAAACAGAGTTTAAAAGATTGAAATTATAGTTACTACTTACTAAAAATTTACTAAAATAAAATAATGTTCTTTAAGTAATCATATTTAATTTAAATAAAATTCTCGTGTGAATTATTTAATCCAATAAATTCTGTAATCTTTCTTATCCAAAATTACTTTACTTGTTAAATGTAAGGTTTAACACAAATAATAGATGCGCGCAACTGTTTTCTGACGTGATGGAAGCAAATATCCAAAACTATTTTTTATCTTACTCTTTTTTGAAATCTTTACTGAGACTGATCTACTTAATAGATCTTTCTACCAAAGTCCACCCAACGAATGTCCAAAACAGGGTTAATTCCTCAACGCACCCATCTACTGCTACTGAAGTCTACTAACAGACCTCTTTACTGGAACCGAACCTACGCACCTCTCTACTGCTCCTACCGTCGACTGAGACTGGTCTAGCTAAAAGACCTCTCTACTACTTCAGTCTACTGACATTGACAATGAGTTTTGATTAATAGGACTAATATATATGTTTATTATATTGTATCGAATGTTCTGCTAATATACGAGTATTACAATCCTGTGCAGTTGTTAAGCTACAAAATGTCCAGTGTACTTCAATTTCGTCTCTTACTTTTTTTTCATTTATTTGTATTCAAATATTTTTTTGAAACATGGTATATTATATAATTATTTGTATATATTGATATATATAAGTTATGGTATGGTTTCGAGGACGTCGCTTTTTAAAAAAACAACTTTTTATTAATTACAATAAAATTTTAATATGCACTTAAAACTTATTATAATTGCTTAAGTTCGTCTCATATACATTGAGATGCGAACTGAGTGAAACCTCGATTAACACTGAGCTTCTGCTCTTTCTTCTCTAGTACATGAAAATGCTTACTGTGTTAAAAGCTAAACTGCCAGCATTAAATATAGCTAAGTCTAACACTAGCACTAAGTCTAACACTAAATCTAGCAAAGTTTACAATAATTGTTTATATAACTCCTCCATCTCTAAACAAAACTTCCGGGGGTGGTTGAATAGCAACTTCCCTCGAAGTTCTTCCAATTAGCTTCTTAGACGCCAAGTATAGTAGTCCTCCAATAAGGCGATGGTCCAAACACTGATGTGCTGTGTGATGGGTGAATTCCGATTAATTCTGGAGACAGTATCTAGGTTGATCCTGTCGAGTTCTAGCTTCTTTATTATTGTAAAGAACAGTATTATTGTTGAGCTTTATTACCCCTTAAGGATTGATAACTCAAAGTCAAATTGTAAATGCGATATTACAGAATGAGCAAAAGTATTTGGAATTAACTCTATTGTTACAATTGATACTTAACTGTTACTCAATTGTTACTCTACTGTTACAATGATTACTTAATCCAAAGACTACAGAACTAAATACTAACAAGTATTTTACATTTGGTGTAATTGTTACAAATTCTGATCATACTTAGTTGGTAATGAATATATTTTCACTTAATTTGTTCATAAGTCTCTTGTATATCACGTTGATTAATTTTCTATTATTTCCTGAATTTCATCTTCTCTAGTCACATCTAACAACTTAGTGTTACATTTAACTAACCAAAGTTTGGATTTTTTGAAATTTTTTTGTTATACAAGTCACAAATTTTTCATAAAAGTCGTTTTCAAAATAAATATTATATTTAACATTGGGTACCAAATATTCCTTCACAAACTTAACAATGTCATTATTTAAGTTATTTTCGGATATTTCAACTATTAATCTTATTTTACTGGTTCCAAATATTTTTAGTATTTTTACGTCCTTAGGTTGATATTTCACAAGACTTAGCAAAATTTGGTTTTTTCCAAAATTTACCGGCTCGTCTGAGATGGGTATTTCTATTTGCGTGTTCCCTTCAAAATTAGAATGGATGGTCTGGTCGCTTTCTGCGTTCATTTCCTCTTGATCTGCGGCGTGTCTCTTCTTCCGCGTCAAAATTTGCAATTATTGATTCATTACCGTCCAATTCAGGAAAGTACAAACTAGTCGACTCGGCTATTGTTTTGTGTAGTTCTTCATCCGTAGCACGCTGATTGTTCGCATTATGCTCAGTGATATTTAGCTGTATCCTCGACAAGGCGTCGGCATTTCGGTTTAATTTTCCTTTTTTTGTACCTAATCTCATAATCGTACTCCTCTAATTTTAATCTCCACCTAAGTAACCTGGAATTTGATTCTTTAACAGAAAATAACCACTGTAGGGGTTTATGATCCGTATAAATTTTAAATTTCCTGCCGTATAGGTAAGGTCTGAAGTATTTAGTTCCAAAAATGATTGCAAGAAGTTCTTTTTCAATGGCAGGATATTGGGTTTCGCTTTTATTAAGAGTTCTGCTGGCGTATGCTACTGGTAGGTCTGCTCCGTTTTTGATTTGCGATAAAATTGCTCCTACTGCATAATTGCTTGCGTCAGTTGTCAGAATAAATTCTTTTTCAAAGTCCGGATATTGTAATAAAGGTTCATTACACAAGATATTTTTGCAAGTTTCAAAACAGTTTATATAGTCAGGTTTATTTATATCAATTTTGACTTCCTTTTTTAAACAGTGGGTGAATGGTTTTGTTATTTTCGCGAAGTCCTTAATAAACTTTCTGTAGTATCCAAGTAGTCCAAGAAATCCTTTGATTTCTTTTGGCGTTTTCGGAATTGGGTAGTTTTTTATAGCTCTGATTTTGTCTGGGTTAGGTTTAACTCCTTCTGGTGTCCTACCGACTGCGCCAGTTATGGTATGGTTTCGAGGACGTCGCTTTTTAAAAAAACAACTTTTTATTAATTACAATAAAATTTTAATATGCACTTAAAACTTATTATAATTGCTTAAGTTCGTCTCATATACATTGAGATGCGAACTGAGTGAAACCTCGATTAACACTGAGCTTCTGCTCTTTCTTCTCTAGGTACATGAAAATGCTTACTGTGTTAAAAGCTAAACTGTCAGCATTAAATATAGCTAAGTCTAACACTAGCACTAAGTCTAACACTAAATCTAGCAAAGTTTACAATAATTGTTTATATAACTTATATATATATATATATATATAAGTTATATAAACAATTATTGTAAACTTTGCTAGATTTAGTGTTAGACTTAGCTATATTTAATGCTGACAGTTTAGCTTTTAACACAGTAAGCATTTTCATATACCTAGAGAAGAAAAAGCAGAAGCTCAGTGTTAATCGAGGTTTCACTCTGTTCGAATCTCAATGCATATGAGACGAACTTAAATAGTTATAATAAGTTTTAAGTGAATTTTAAAGTCTTATTTTAATTATTAAAAAAGTTGTTTTTTTAAAAAAGCGACATCCTCGAAACCATACCATAACTGGCGCAGTCGGTAGGTCACTTCGGGAAAATTAGTGCATATAATTTTTCTTCAGTTTCAACTGTTAACCGAAGTGTCGAACAAAAGACCAACCGTTTAATTTAATAAGTGCATATTATTAAGTTAAACACAACCAACCGGCAAAGTGAAGATTTGCAACCGTAGAGTGAACATCTACATCCGAAGTGAAGTGAAGTGTTTGTGCGAATTTTTCGTGGCAAGTGCGCGTAAAATGAGCAAAGTATTTTGGATCTTATTGTAAGTAGATCCCACAAAATAGTTTTGTATACTATATACCTACGAATGTATGTTACATCAATTTTATTAAATAATTAACAAACAAAATAATTAAATATCAAAGATCAATTTGTTAATTGAATCAATTGAATATTTTTAAAGATAAACCAAACATAGGTTATCATAAATAATTTGTAGCATTATTTTATAAGTATTATATTTTATAATTTGATTTTTAATTTTAATTTTGATTTATTTTTGTGTGTAGTAATAACTAAATATTACAATGTCTATCCCAACACTGAAGAAAGAATACCTGGACATGATTCCAGAGTTTAGCGGAGAACCAACCATGCTTAATAGATTCATCACAATATGTGATAAAATGGTCAATAAATTCTTTGTAGCTGATAACTTAGAAGATTTCCAAAATTAATATTTGTTATCGTCCATATTATCAAAATTAAAGGGGCAAGCTCTTGAAATGGTAGTTAATTCTAATACTTATGCTTGGGCAGATGTAAAAATAATTTTGCTGACTAGTTATTTTGATAAGAGGGATTGTTTTACTTTGAATCTTGAAATGGCAGAATTAAAGCAAGAAAACGGGGAATCACCTTTCAAATTTTATGAAAAGATTCAAAAGCTATTAAAGTTACAGATAGCATTTTTTTTGTAAACAGAGGACCATCCGCTAGGGATGTTCTATGCAAGTATGCACAAAAATTAGCATTACGTGTTCTGTTAAGGGGACTTCAGGAACCGCTAGGGTCCCTCATGAGAACCAAAAACCCCACCTCACTTGAAGAAGCACTCAGTATGCTTACAAACGATTTCCAGTTTAAAAACAACAAATTATTCCAAACAAACCAATAGCGTTTCGCTTGTTCAAAAATACACTAAAACAAGAGCCGTTTGAAGTTTCTACAGCACATGGTGTTTCAAAAGAAAAATTTAGTTGTAAATTGCCTTTATTGGGGAAGAAAATAACAAAGTTCTATCTATTTAATTTTCATAAAAATTTCGATCTACTACTAAGACTTGACAATATGAAAGAACAAAAATTAATTTAGACTTTGTACATAATCAGCTAATATTTTGCGGAGAAAAGATTCCTGTACATTATTTCAATACGGAAAAGGAAAACAATAACAAAAGGAAAACAATAACAAAAAAAAAAATAATAATAACAAAGATACACCTCCAAAATATATCAAATGCCATCTCATTAAAGCTAGATCTAAACAAGTAATAAAAATTAAAATTGGTAATTTAAATAATGGAGAGGGGATACTATCGTACAAAGAAAGTGATGGATTGGAAATACCACAATGTTTAGTGAAAGTTGTAGAAGGGGAAGCACTTTGTCCTATTATAAATATCACAACAGACGATAGACGTTTAATAGTTGAACCTTTAAAAGTTGAACCATTAAGTGATTTCAAAATCTGTAAAACAAACAAGCAAGAAATATATAATGAAAACAACCCTAGTTTTAACTTTTGAATCACATAAATAATAAATTGGACCTAAATAAATTAGAACTGACCATATGAACCCAGAAGAAAGAAACGAGATCATGAAATTACTAGAAGAATATTTCGACTTATTTCACACAGAAAATAATAAGCTGACCTTTACTAACAAAATTAAACACGTAATTAGAACCACAGATGAGATTCCTGTTTATTCTAGGAATTATCGATATCTGGAAATCTATCGCAAGGAAGTGGACAAACAAATACAGGATATGTTAGAACAAAAAATAATACAACCGTCTCATTCACTTTGGGACTCACCTATTTGGATAGTACCCAAGAAATCAGACGCACCTAATAAGCAGAAATTTAGACTTGTAATTGATTCCAGAGGTTTGAACGCTAAAACAATCGATGACAAATTCCCTTTACCTAATATAACCGACATTTTAGATAAACTTGGGAGGTCTCAATACTTTAGCACCCTAGACCTCGCATCTGGTTTCCACCAAGTGGAGATGCACCCCGACAGTGTTGATAAAACAGCATTTTCGACGGAAACCGGGCACTTTGAATTTTTAAGAATGCCGTTCGGTCTTAAAAATAGCCCACCGACTTTTCAAAGAGCAATGAACAACATTTTACGTGGGATTCAAAATGAATCACGCTTGACCTACCTCGACGATATAATAATATATTCTACTAGTTTACAAGAACACATAAATAGGTTAAGAGTAGTTTTCAACAGATTAAGAGAAGCCAATTTTAAAATTCAACCCGATAAAACAGAATTTTTGAGGAAAGAGGTCGCTTATTTAGGGTATATAGTGACACCAGAAGGAGTTAAACCTAACCCAGACAAAATCAGAGCTATAAAAACTACCCAATTCCGAAAACGCCAAAAGAAATCAAAGGATTTCTTGGACTACTTGGATACTACAGAAAGTTTATTAAGGACTTCATGAAAATAACAAAACCATTCACCCACTGTTTAAAAAAGGAAGTCAAAATTGATATAAATAAACCTGACTATATAAACTGTTTTGAAACTTGCAAAAATATCTTGTGTAATGAACCTTTATTACAATATCCGGACTTTGAAAAAGAATTTATTCTGACAACTGACGCAAGCAATTATGCAGTAGGAGCAATTTTATCGCAAATCAAAAACGGAGCAGACCTACCAGTAGCATACGCCAGCAGAACTCTTAATAAAAGCGAAACCCAATATCCTGCCATTGAAAAAGAACTTCTTGCAATCATTTTTGGAACTAAATACTTCAGACCTTACCTATACGGCAGGAAATTTAAAATTTATACGGATCATAAACCCTACAGTGGTTATTTTCTGTTAAAGAATCAAATTCCAGGTTACTTAGGTGGAGATTAAAATTAGAGGAGTACGATTATGAGATTAGGTACAAAAAAGGAAAATTAAACCGAAATGCCGACGCCTTGTCGAGGATACAGCTAAATATCACTGAGCATAATGCGAACAATCAGCGTGCTACGGATGAAGAACTACACAAAACAATAGCCGAGTCGACTAGTTTGTACTTTCCTGAATTGGACGGTAATGAATCAATAATTGCAAATTTTGACGCGGAAGAAGAGACACGCCGCAGATCAAGAGGAAATGAACGCAGAAAGCGACCAGACCATCCATTCTAATTTTGAAGGGAACACGCAAATAGAAATACCCATCTCAGACGAGCCGGTAAATTTTGGAAAAAACCAAATTTTGCTAAGTCTTGTGAAATATCAACCTAAGGACGTAAAAATACTAAAAATATTTGGAACCAGTAAAATAAGATTAATAGTTGAAATATCCGAAAATAACTTAAATAATGACATTGTTAAGTTTGTGAAGGAATATTTGGTACCCAATGTTAAATATAATATTTATTTTGAAAACGACTTTTATGAAAAATTTGTGACTTGTATAACAAAAAATTTCAAAAAATCCAAACTTTGGTTAGTTAAATGTAACACTAAGTTGTTAGATGTGACTAGAGAAGATGAAATTCAGGAAATAATAGAAAATTATCACGTAAGCAAAATTAATCAACGTGATATACAAGAGACTTATGAACAAATTAAGCGAAAATATATTCATTACCAACTAAGTATGATCAGAATTTGTAACAATTACACCAAATGTAAAATACTTGTTAGTATTTAGTTCTGTAGTCTTTGGATTAAGTGACCATTGTAACAGTAGAGTAACAATTAAGTAACAGTTAAGTATCAATTGTAACAATAGAGTTAATTCCAAATACTTTTGCTCATTCTGTAATATCGCATTTACAATTTGACTTTGAGTTATCAATCCTTAAGGGGTAATAAAGCTCAACAATAATACTGTTCTTTACAATAATAAAGAAGCTAGAACTCGACAGGATCAACCTAGATACTGTCTCCAGAATTGATCGGAATTCACCCATCACACAGCACATCAGTGTTTGGACCATCGCCTTATTGGAGGACTACTATACTTGGCGTCTAAGAAGCTAATTGGAAGAACTTCGAGGGAAGTTGCTATTCAACCACCCCCGGAAGTTTTGTTTAGGGATGGAGGAGTTATATAAACAATTATTGTAAACTTTGCTAGATTTAGTGTTAGACTTAGCTATATTTAATGCTGACAGTTTAGCTTTTAACACAGTAAGCATTTTCATGTACCTAGAGAAGAAAGAGCAGAAGCTCAGTGTTAATCGAGGTTTCACTCAGTTCGCATCTCAATGCATATGAGACGAACTTAAATAATTATAATAAGTTTTAAGTGAATATTAAAGTCTTATTGTAATTAATAAAAGTTGTTTTTAAAAGCGACATCCTCGAAACCATACCATATATATATATATATATATATATATATATATATATATATATATATATATATATATATATGTAGTCACCTATACAGATTAGGTAATTAAATAATATCAAATTTTAAGCCTTATCTTGACTTACTGTATTGTATTTGTCTTATTGTATAGTGGAAATAAATGTACACAAATTAAATATCATTTTATATTGATAAAGTGTATCTATATCTAGAGCTGAGTATCAAAGCTGATTGCAAACTCTCGGGTCTAAGTTTTGTCATGATAGTAGCTCAAATAGTTCTTTTTCCAATAAAAATTTGCAAACAGAGCAACTACATTTTTATTTTCATTTTCGTTTTGTTTTTGAAGCTTTGCTTTTTTAGGCGTGTTATAGAGATTTTTGTATAAGTAAAAAGCATTGTTTTCTCGTCACACTCGAGCTGTCTTCAGTGAGTCATCATATATAGTTTATGTGCGATACATATCAAATACTTTAAACGATTTTTTCTACTTGCTCTTACAGAACTGTAATGGAATTTTGAATAAAGATGTTCTTTCTAAGACAATTCAATTTACAATCATAAAACTTATAGGCCTATAGTTATTAACTATTTCCAATAAAGAGAAAGGCTGGCAGAACTCACCTTCTACCGCAATATTCACGTATGTATATAAAATGTCATCCGTACAAATCTCACTAACACATGCAAAACAATTTCGTGGCAGGCCTAATAAAATTTATGAAATACAACAAAAATTTGAAAATAAGTTAAAATAGGTTAATATATATATATATATATATATATATATATATATATATATATACATTAATTAAAGAATATTTCCTTAGAAACAAGCAATGCCGGATACTCACAAATAGTTGACAATAATTAAGTGCAAAGAAGCAAACTTAAGTTTTATAAAAAAACTTCCAGGAAATTTTTACTTTTTTATAAGTAACTCTATTTATCCTTTGACTTACAATAAGTCAACATTAAAAGAGTTCTAAAATGCTTTGTTCTTGTAAAGGTACCGATTTTCATATTTTTTAAATTTAAAATATCTAAATGACGGCCATTTTGAAAATATGCTCAATAAAGTATTGTTTTTTTAATAAACTTTGAAATCCTTACACACAAAATGTAAATCTTAATTTAATATTTTTAACTACTTTCAAAATTGTAAAAGTTCTTGTAGAAATATAAATCTAGGGAGTTGTTTAAGAAAAAAAAAACATTTTAGGGATATATTTTATTTTGTTTCCATTATTTGATGTAAAAACTCAGTTTGGCACCCTATTTCAGAGATATTTTATACGTATAGTGCTTATAAGAATTAAATTTTGAATAGTTTAAAAAAATAACATGTTTTCATTGTTCAGTCGAAATTTATTTAATTATTTCTTATAATACTAGTAGTTCAAAGAACATTAGACTGAAATAAAGGGATATTCCTAGAGCTCTGACGAGATCGAAAACTTTTCCGGTAATTTAACCGGTAACCGTAATATTTACGAAAAATGTTACTGAACCAACTTTAATTAAAAATTGTATGCTCTTTCTCCATGAAGTTGTAAAAATTTTGATAGGTTTTGCCGTTTTGCCTGCATTACACTCGTCATCTTTCAATCAGAGGCTCCCATCTTGAAGCGGAATTGAATGGAGACAATTTTGTTGTATATGACATTCGGGCTTTATATAAGGTACTTTCGTATCAAAATTCAAAACAATCGGTCAGTGCGTTTGGCCAAAACTGCGTACACTCGCCATCGTTAAATCAGAGGCCGCCATCTTGAAACGTAAGTGAATGAAAAAATCTTACACATACATCGTTCGGGCTTTACAGAAGGTATCTTTGTGCTAAATTTCAAAACAACTGATCTATGCGTTTGGTCAAAACTGCATCATCTCGTCGTCGTTAAAACAGATATCGCCATCTTGAAACGTAAGTGAATGAAAAAATCTTACACATACATCGTTCGGGCTTTACAGAAGGTACCTTTGTGCTAAATTTCAAAACAACTGATCTATGCGTTTGGTCAAAACTGCATCATCTCGTCGTCGTTAAAACAGATATCGCCATCTTGAAACGTAAGTGAATGAAAAAATCTTACAATACATCGTTCGGGCTTTACAGAAGGTATCTTTGTGCTAAATTTCAAAACAACTGATCTATGCGTTTGGTCAAAACTGCATCATCTCGTCGTCGTTAAAACAGATATCGCCATCTTGAAACGTAAGTGAATGAAAAAATCTTACACATACATCGTTCGGGCTTTACAGAAGGTATCTTTGTGCTAAATTTCAAAACAACTGATCTATGCGTTTGGTCAAAACTGCATCATCTCGTCGTCGTTAAAACAGATATCGCCATCTTGAAACGTAAGTGAATGAAAAAATCTTACACATACATCGTTCGGGCTTTACAGAAGGTATCTTTGTGCTAAATTTCAAAACAACTGATCTATGCGTTTGGTCAAAACTGCATCATCTCGTCGTCGTTAAAACAGATATCGCCATCTTGAAACGTAAGTGAAAAGGAAAAATCTTATATAGCCTATAACTGTTCGAACTTTATACAAGGTACCTTCATACCAAATTTCAAAGTAATTGGTTAATGCATTTGGCCAAAAATGTGTAACAAACACACAAACCAAATGTTGAACGGTCGAATTGAAACAGAGACCTCACTTCGCTCGGTCAATTAGTTTATTTCTGTTATTCTATAATCTGACGTGTAACAAATACTGTATATTGTAGGCCTAGAAGTAGCCTTTTTGAATCATATGACCTGTAAGAAGTACGAGGTAACGGACATTTTGTTATTATAGTAAAAGGTAATGTGGATTATGTAATGGGAAATAATTGTGTTCTGAGTTTTGAGTGTTTCCACTTCCTGGAGGATCAAACATCCAGTGAAGTTGGAAGTCTTCCGGTGAAGTTGGTGAACATCCTGTCCACCAGCACCAATCACTTTAAGCTCTTCTGAATTTAACATTTTTAAATTAATAAAAAGGTCTTTATTTTGTTATTTGGTTTTCTCTCGCAGATTATAAAATGAAAAATCTATAATCGTGTCAAAATAGTATTATTATCTATTGAACTATTAATGTCTGTAAACTCGTAATTAGATACTAAAAGATATTTATATATCAATATTTCTACAATCTCGTGAGCATAGATGTTACTTTCTAAAACAATTAGTGTAAACAAAGTTTCTGTCGTCTTGTCCCCTGAATGTCACGTTTTTTTAGAAAACAAAACATTTTAAAGGTGTGATTTACTCATTGTATGAAATGAAATGGTCGGTTGCGTTTAGCGTTTGCTTTAGCAGGAAGTACGAACACATAGATTAGTCAGTATTAATGCCTCACAACGTTCCATTACTAATTAATATTCTGCTAGTTAGAGGCAGGCGTGCAATGCATACGCTATAAGGGCATATTTCTAGAGAGGGAGTGTGAAGATTAAAGGTTTTTATAATATCTGATTTAACTTATAAATTATAAATTCATAATTATTAATTAATTCAATTACGTCTTAATCGTATTATAATTCTGAAAGTTTGTGCGTTTGTTTCTTTGTTATTCAATCACGTTTTAACTACTGCAAAAATTGAGATAAAATATGGTATGCACATGGTTTAGGTACCTATTTCCGTTTTAAAAAAAACGGCATTATACTACTTAACCAGTCCAACTTATTTATTTAGAATTTAGTTTTTTTACATGTTTTAACTGTACAGCAGTGACGCATTATATATATAGGCTATATATAATAGCTGTTACCCGTCACGGCTTTGCTCGCAATCATAATATACATTAAAGATAATAAAATTTATAGTCGATTTGAAAATCAGAATAACTTTATTTCAGTTTAATATATTTCGGTATACAATATTGTAAGATTTATGGTTTTTGGACAATACGTATAAACTTCTGCTACTCGCCTCTCTAGAACAGGCAATATAACTGACCGTGGAGAAAGCACAGAGTTCCCAAATGTATTCCTGCTACTCTTAATGTCTGACCCTGCGACTTATTAATTGTAATTGATCACCCGCGGAAAACATTTTTTTTTAATAATACATGTGATTTTAAGCCAATTTTACGAAACTATACTCACACGATGTTACTGTTTACATTGCATTGAAGATACTATTATTCCTTCTCTGATTTACCGGACATGAACATTCTTGTTATGTACGTGTACTTACTGCTCATGCGCGATACAGAATCTGACAGGCATTAATAAATTTTATGATTTATTACTGTGTTTGTGCTTGTTAACGAAACATCGTTAAAATGGCCGTTATTATTGATGAACTTTGCGTTTTGCCTCTGTTTGAGTTAGGTTGGAATTACGGTCGTGTTGTCGAATTTCTTATTAACCATGGCATCTTTAAAGAATCGTATTCGTGTTCTAAGTGCGGCAATATTTTCACTATTAATAAAGAAAAAATATCGTTTTATTGAAACCGTGTACGATGGAAGCAAAAACTGTCATCAGGTTTTTTTCACGCATCACCGTATTAGGCGTGTCACCGTGTCAGTTAGGTTATAGGTATTCTTTAAAAAAAAATAATAAAGGTTTTTTTCACCCATCACCGTGTTAGGACCGACAACCGTGTCAGTTAGGTTTGGAATATTCTTTTTTTTTTTTAAATAAAGGTTTTTTAACGCATCGCAGTGTTAGGCCTAACAACCGTGTTAGTTAAGTAATGGAATACTTTTAAAAAAAAAATATGGTTTTTTTCATGCATCACAGTATTAGGCCAAACAACCTTGTCAGTTAGGTTGTGGAGTACTCTTTTAAAAAAAGAATTAAAAATATTTTTAATGCATCAATGTGTTAGGCCTAACAACCATGTTAGTTAGCTTATGGAGTACCCTTAAAAAAATATATAAAGTTTTTTTCAAACATCACCATGTTAGGCCTAACAACCGTGTCAGTTAAGGTGGAGTACTCTTTAAAAAAAAGAAGGTTTTTTCCACACATCACTGTGTTAGGCCTAAAAACCGTGTCAGTTAGGATATGTAGTTTTCTTTAAAAAAATATGAAGGTTTTTTCACACCACCGTGTTAGACCTAACAACCGTGTCAGTTAAGTATGTAGTATTCTTTAAAAAAATAAAGGTTTTTTTATGCACCACCGTGTTATGTATAACAACCGTATCAGTTAGGTTATGGAGTATTCTATTAAACAAAATGGGTTTCTTATCACCCAAAATCCGTATTAGACGTATTTTTATTGTTTTACCGATCTACAACACGTTACCGACTTTCGCGCGTTAGCAGTTTTGAGGTTATGTTGGTCACTTTTATTTTCGATTTTTATCGTACATCTCGTGGTTTCCGCGCTTTTATATTTTGGATTCTTGCTTTTGGGCATGTAATAAAGTATTTTAGTAACAAAAATATCGACGTTTTATACGTCTATTATACATATTCACGCATCACCGTGTTAGTTAAGTTATGGAGTACTCTTTAAAAAAAATATAAAGTTTTTTCCATGCATAACCGTATTAGGCCCAACAACCGTGTCAGTTAGGTTTTGTAGTACTCTTTTGAAAAAAATAAATAAAGGTTCTTTTAATGCATCACCGTGTTAGGCCTAACAACTATGTTAGTTAGCTTATGGAGTATTCTTTAAAAAAATATAAAGATTTATCACGCATAACTATGTTAGGCCTGACAACCTTGTCAGTTAAGGTTTGGAAACTCTTTAAAAAAATAAAGGTTTTTTTCACACGTCACAATGATAGGCCCAACAATCATATCAGTTAGGATATGTAGTATTCTTTAAAAAAATATAAAAGTTTTTTTACACATCACCGTGTTAGGCCTAATAACCGTGTCAGTTAATATACTTAGTATTCTTTTAAAAAATTTAAAGGTTTTTTCACACATCACCGTGATAGGCCTAACAACCGTGTCAGTTAGGATATGCATATATTGATAGGTGTGAATAATATATATTTAAATTAGTTTAAACGTCATTATACTACTTACCCAGTCCCACTTAATTATTTAGTGTTTAGTTTTGTGGCAAGTGTTAGCTGTATAACAGTGACGTTTTATACTTTTATTATACGTATATTGATAGGTGAATAATAAGTACTTAAATTATTTTAAACGCCATTATACTACTTACACAGTCCAACTTAATTATTTAGTATTTAGTTTTGTGATATGTGTTTAACTGTACAACAGTGACGTTTTAGTAATATTTTATACTTCTTAATATAATATTATAAATCTGAAAGTTTGTTTGTTTGCGTGCGTGCGTGTGTGTGTGTGTGTGTGTGTGTGTGTGTGTGTGTGTGTGTGTGTGTGTGTGTGTGTGTGTGTGTGTGTGTGTGTGTGTGTGTGTGTGTGTGTGTGTGTTATTCAATCAAGCATTAACTACTGGACCGATTGAGATGAAATTTAGAATGAACATGGTTCAGGTACCTGAGATGGGCATAGATGTATTCCCGTTTTAAAAATGTTAATCCCTGTTATTATTTATTACAAAATTATTGTTTATAAGCTTACATTTGCAATGATTTTAATTGAAAATTTTCAAAAATCTCTATAATTCCATTCCTATAATTCTAAACAACCTGCCTTTCCAATTTAAAAGAGTGCAGTTTCATTGAAGTAGGCACTTACAATGACAATTAATAAGTCGCAGAGTCAAATGTTAAGAATTGCAAGAATACATCTGGGAACTCGGTGCTTCTCTCACGGTCAGTTATATGCCGCCTTTTTTACAGTATCGAGTAGCAAAAATCTATATGTCTTGTTAGAACAAGACATATATATAATTGTTATTAAATAAAATACTTTGTTTTTAGTAAACAGTAAATACTGTAGCCTAATTTACGTATTAGTATAAAATCTGGTTATATTAGGTTTCATTTGTAAATATTTCAATAAGGTACAATGTTAGTATTCAGGCATTAATTTTATAGGTTATAGTTTTTAAATGCAAAGTAAAAAAAAGTAAGACCCATTGTATTAAATAACCTAAATATAATGAATGATATTGACAAAAATAGTATGCCTACATGGTTTTGCAATAATGTTTACTTAGGAAGATACGTGTAGAAATCTTAAAATACACAAATATTTAATTAAATATTAGTGTACTATAGTAATTCAATACCAGTCAATGGTATTATTTGAATTATTTTATTTACAGAATTCGTGATTTTTTACTTTCAATTACGAATAGCGATTTCATAAAAAAAGATCATAACCTCTTTTCCTTTTCTTTCATGTACCAACAAGGAAAATTATGATTGCCATATATTTCATAGATCATGTATATTTTAATTATATTTCATAGTTTATAAAGAGATGCTATAACACTGTTCATTTTCTTGCTGTAAATTGTATATTATTCGTTTTTTTTCATATTTAACTGCGAAAGGTCGCACGGGTCCACTAGTATTGTCAGTTTCATTTTTTCTTTGAGAGAAAGCTACTATAAAAACAATACACATTTGCAATTTGTTATTTTTGGAAAAAGAGTGACAGTAAATACGGATATACAGTATTAAATACAATTTTGGCAAAACATAAGAACAATATTTCTTTTAGCATCAATTGTGTCGAACGTATATACTCTGGCTTTCAGTGTGATTATCCGTGAATGGATACGCGCGCGTGCGTCTGTGTGTGTGTTTGAACACTCTAAAACACAATAGAGTTTTCGAGATTTGTTTCAAATTTGACACAGAAATCTATAAAATATATATTTAATAAATCTTTAAAATAAAGATTATTGCTGGTTAACGAACTTAATCGATTTTTGTACCAAATTTGATTTACATCATCTAAAATTACGATCATGTGCGTGTCAATACTCACGCACGCGCACACACACACACACACACACACACACATATATATATATATATATATATATATATATATATATATATATATATATATATAGAGAGAGAGAGAGAGAGAGAGAGAGAGAGGGAGAGGGAGAGAGATAGAGATAGAGAGCTACATATGTTAGCTACATAATGTTAGAAAAGTGTGAAAAAATATTAAACTGGATTTCTTCAATGTAACACTAACTAATTTGACGAAATTGTGTAAAATTCCACGTTTACGACACGACATAGTAAGAATTTTAATTATTTTTAAACGGACACTTCTACTGATAAAATAATAAGAATTGCAATAAGAATTATTTTACCCAGTAAGGTATTCCAGCTATGTTAAGACAAAATAAATTTACAAATGGCACATTTACGCACAAGTCATAAGTAGAGAAAAATGATGGAAACACTTGTTATATTGCATTTATTTTTTTTTTTATGACGTAAGTGTTGCTACCAAACTCACGACTTGCATTCCAAAGTATGTTCTTGATGCGACATACACTATCACTGATGAAACTTTTATTTATAGTAGGCCTATATATAATTTAATAGTCTCTTGTTACACAAGTAGATTAGTAATTATTTACTAACCTTGTAGATCCATTGGTTGTTTCCAATTTACGTGAGCACCTCCTGACACACCAAAGACAAAATTTCTATTTCTATATGTTTATTTGTTCTTATTTGTTATTGAATAAAACATGCAAACGGAGCTCATACTTAGCGTAGCGGTAGGATTAAATAATCTAATGTTTAGAAAAACGTTTGTACCACATTTTACTTTTTTCAGTTCAGTTTCAAAATGTTGTTACTTTAAGCTCTTTTCCAATGTTTCATTTTTATTTCACCGTGTCAAGATATTCCGGACCTGAAAACACTAACAATTAAACTTTATTTCCTCTCGTATACTCCTGTAATTATGTAAATTACTCGTATTAAATGAAAGTTATTTATTTAAACTGTAACTAATTTATTTAACAAGTTAAAAAAATAAAACATTTTGTGTTTTATCAACAGCTGATGAAGTATTTATTGTAATATTATTTGTATGTCAATAATATTACATAATATTATTGTATATAATGTCTGACATTCTATATGTCGGAATAAAACTGTTTTGATTAAAAAATAATTCTACGTAATTAGTACAAGAAGTTTGTTTCCTGTTTATTTGTTTTATTTCTTGTTCTGTGTATTCTGAATAAATTATATTTAGCCTAATACTAAAGCTTGTTAGGTTAGCAGCTTGTTATAGGTTGGTGTCTTATAATATATAATATTTACTTTTTAAATATTTTTAAGTCTTTAGGCACACCTGACATTTTACAAAATTTTGAATATTAGTTTTCTTAGAATAGTACTGAAAATTTTTACATATAAACTTATGTATAAAATTAATTGCGATACTTATATATATATATGAGGGTAAGTAAAGTGAAATTGAAAATCTAAAAATCTATAGCCTATATTTATTTTACCTGACATAAATGATACTAGCATTATTTTTCAATGTAATCCCCTTCTACTTCTATGCTCTTATCCATCTTTTAGCCAGGGTTTGAATTCCTTTCTGGAAGAAGGTTTTCGGCAAATGTGTTCAGAAAATGTTACATCACTTGTATGGCCTCTTTATCAGATCGACAATGGTTCCCTCGCAACTGTTATTTAAAGGGCCGAGAAAATGAAAATGACTTGGAGCCAGGTTTGGACTATATGGAGGGTGGTCCAGTAGCTGAAAGGCATGGTCCAGCAGATGAGATTTTGAATGCACATTACTGTGTTTTTACCCTTATGAGGTCGAGCGTTATCCAGAAGCAAAATTACCCCTTTTGAAAGATTATCACGTCTTTTTTGGAATCGATTTTTGACTTCAATAAACACAGTAGCTGTCACTATTTATTGTTTGACCTTTAGGTTTAAAGTCAACTAAAATTGGACCTTCCATATCCCAGAACATCGTTATCATAACCTTTCCTGTTCATAATAGCTGAGTTTGAACATTTTTATTTGGAGAAGATAAAAAAAATTGTCCCTTACTCTCGGGTTCAGAATGATAGACCCGATCATTATTATCGATTATTGTTTGTTTAAGAAATGAGTCTCCTTCATAACGTTCTAAATGCTTCTGGAAAATTTTAAAAAGATTATCTTTGTGGACCCAACGAGCACAGACTTTTCGAAAGTTTAAAGAATCGTGGGTGATTGAATATGTTGAGCCATTGCTTACATTTAACTCACTTGCAATATTATCATCTGTAATTTGCCGATTATCGAGAATCATTTGTTTAACCGCTTCAATTTTGTCGTTAGTCTTTGAAGTGGAAGGACTACCAGGCCGCTGTTCATCACACAGAGAATTCCTACCACTTTTAAAGTGATAAGTCCATTCGTACATCTTGCTTCCACTCAAACAACTCTTTCCATATTGCTACTGCATTCGACGAATAATCTCTGCTGCTTTCACACCTTCTGAATTGTGAAAACGTATCACTGCTCACATTTTTTCCTTGGTGCAATCATTTTACACAGTCTTTTAAACACAATTAGCTAACAATGAAACAATACTTTCAATGAACAGCTGATATACATAATTAGTTATAGCAGAAAAATTAGTGCTGACATACATGTAATACGGAGGGAAATTAAAATTTTCCTTGATTTGCCCCCGTGTCGAGAGAGAGAGAGAGAGAGAGAGAGAGAGAGAGAGAGAGAGAGAGAGAGAGAGAGAGAGAGAGAGAGAACAGGTTATTGTGGAAGCTGGTTTATCCTTTGCCACAGCACTGTAGTTTTTTGTGCACTCCCCCTCCCAAACAATCCAATTTAGTTCTATGTTCTTCATGACTCTTAGAACTTGCTTCGCTAGAATTTCAAATTCTGCAGGAACACAAGTACGTTAGGGGGTATACAAACACAAATATATCTGTAGGGCTGAAGGTCATTAATCTTTTCCGCTGCAATATTTCGTATTTTAGAGTAGATGTTCTGCTGTTTCAGTGTACTGGTTGCATAATTTGCATGTCAGGTTACTTTGTGCAAAGCCCGTTGTATTTAAAACCTTTAATGCGCCGTGTTCTGTTACGAAAGTGAAAATTTATCTCAGGTTGCCTCTATTACCTACGAGGAAACTTTTCGTGATATTTTGTGGTTGGGTTGATACAGTTGTCCATAGAGTTTTACTTTTGATGTTGAGAGCCTCTTTCTTAAACCAAATTTTTTCTGGGTATTCATACAAAAGTTTAGCTTTGACATCAGAGTCATGGTCAGTATTTGTGTGCTTCCAAATATAATCAGCCATTCTAAGTAGTCTAGTTCTTGTGAAACAGGTTGACGAAATTCCATTTTCAGAATTGTTTACAAATTCTTGTGCAGTATGTCAGTGAGGTTATTGTGAGCTGGACCCATCAACTGGCCTCTGTCGAAAGTTTGGTTTTTATTCTAAATGTTCCTGGAAAAAAGTTTAAGATTTGTAATTGTGTACAAAGTGACACTGAACCTTTTGGTTACATCTAATGACAAATCAATTGGTTAACAAAATTAGTAGAAAAATAAATGTCTTAAAAAAACAACACAGTTAGAAACATCTTATTGCAAATAGAATAAATCATTATTAGATCTCAAATCGTAATAATTCAAGAGATCGTTATTAACATTAAAAAAGTACTATTAAACACTTGTGTGAATCACCGCCCCCATAACCAGTATTTTAGTTATTAAAACACATCAAACCCAATAGGATTGTATTGTATACATTGTAACTTACTTTGCATTAGGCCCCTACTATCGATAAAAAATCCCTACACAAGATCAAATGACACGGGATTTTACCGTATATGCCCAAGTAGGACAACATTAACGATCCAACAGGTCTTTTTATTGTGTGCTGAAGGACCCCCTGCCAGTTCGGACTTTGGCCTATGTCATACTCTGAATAACAGATTACCCACCCCATAGTAAAATGTTTAATATATTACTCTCTCATTAATCAAATATATTTAATAATTCTGCTTCGATATTACAGAACTAGAAGCCTGTGATAAGGAAATTTGACTAGACTCAAGGTATGGCAGACTAGAAATACGCCAGCCATGTTTTGGAAGCCGCAAGTAAGGATGCGTGACTAGACCCAGGAAAAGTATTCCATTTATTTTTCGAAAGTCACAAACAAGAATGTATTAGCCTGGAGAGAATAAACCATTTATGTTTCGAAAGCCGGTGTAAGAGCGTATGTTGACACTCCCCGGCACCAAAGATGTGTAACTTGACCCAGGGTCAATAAACCATTCACGTTTCGAAAATTGGCAGCACGGATGTTTGAATAGACCCGTAAATAAGCCATTTATGTTTCGAAAGCCTCTAGCAAGGATGTGTGACTAAATAAGCCACTTACGTTTTAGAAGCCTCAAGCAAGGATGTGTGACTAGACCGAGGGTAAACTAGGGCATTAAATAATAAAAATATATACACAAAAAATGTTTTCATTTATTTATAAATATATATATTTTACAAATCTCTTAAATTGTATCTTTTATATATTTTCTCGCTCTGAATTTTTTTACATTACAGCTTCATTGCGTGCAATATGAGAAAACTCTGTTGTAAAATGAATGCATGTTAATCACTTATAAACTTGTATATATTTTATATGTTTTTCTTTTAATAAATTCAATAGTTTATTAATCCAGTTGCACTTTTCTTGTATTGAATTAGTAGGCCTACTGTAATTCTTTACTGTAATCTTTATTGCACATAACTTTTACTCATTAAAAAAGATATAATTATATGAATTTTGTGATTTATGTACATCATTACACGTAATAATGCTGTAATGTATAACATTTTATGCATAATTTAATTTGATAGGTCTACATTTGAGTACTCAGAGCTCAAAAAATAATTTTAACTTTAACAATATCGCGATATTTAAAAACTATTTATTATTATGTAAAACTATTAATAATGTCTACGGATAGGCTATCCTACGAGTAGTTTTGGTCACTATCACGTTAATAAACGGGCGCTGTTAAAATTTTACCGTAATTTATTTAAAATAATATCAGATCTTATTACACGTTTAAGCAACATGTATTTGAAGGTCCAGAAATTCGATTATTGAATATGATTAATCTATCGCTATAGAGGAAACAATTCATCATTAGCTATCAAAAGCAGATTAACCGCAGTCACTCACCTTACAAAGGCTTCACAGAAATCCATCCGTACCCGTACTTATATAACATATTTGTTTATAGTTTGGCGTATCGCAAACGTTTGTTTATTCAATTCTGTAATATCTGTTTAAAGAACACCAAAAATACGACACAATTTTTTTTCTGACTAGAAATTTCTCCTTATTTTACAAATATTTTCCAGTTTAGGGCTAAGATTTTGTTTTTAACAGACTGAAAGGCATAGGAAACTGAAACATAGGCTAGCGATTTTATTGAAATAAAAAAAAAATAGTTTATCATATAAATAGAAAAATAGGATATATAAAATGTATTATATAAACAAATTCTACAACATTTTATGAACATCACTAAAGACAAAAATATTAATTTTTCTTCGCTTTTCCCAGCGGATGAGTAAACAAATTACCAAATTCATTTTAATTCATGTTCTTTGTAATATCCTAGGTTCTTTTATTATTCCCGACAAGCAGCTTTCTCGCAGATGTGATAGAAGCAAATTTCAAAAAAAAATTCTATCTTACCCTGTTTTGAAATAATGACTTCACTATCATGATCAGCATTAAGGTTTGCATGTATTAACATTTCTAACTTCTAAATTACATTGAAAATACAAAAATAAACCCTTTTCGCCGTCAAATTAAATTTATTAATTTAAACGGGCCTTAGGAATTCAAAGTTAAGAAAAAGCGTGTAAAAAGGTACAATTTTGTTTAAAATTTTATTGAAATGCTTCATTTTCTTAATATTAAACATTGCTTAAAAAACAAATGCAATTAAATCGATCGTTTTTTACGTCCAAGTTTATGTTGAATCTCGTTAGTAAGATTCAAGTTATTCTCAATATATAGTGTTCGAAATTTGTATTAGAAATAAATTAGCAAATAATTAATGATGACATTACAAAAAATATTTTCTTTTATTCGCGAATTCCCTTTGGAAAAATGAGCTATTGGAGCGGCTATCAGGATGAAACTCAATCTTTGATTATTGAAATGAGTGCCGATTCTGACCGCTAGATAATTTTTGTGTATCTCAGAAAACTCATCTAAAGTTTCTTGGTTCGACCCGTAATTACTCCCTTACCGTAAACGGTTGTCCTTCGTCCTCATTAGTATAACTAAATTAAGTATTGGCGTTAAAAAAACACACACACACACACACACACACACACACACACACACACACACACACACACACACACACACAGCTTAAGGTGAAAAGCTAACTAATAGACATATTGAATGCCATGTTAAACATTTTTTTACTACTAATCAAAACGAACTGTACTGCAAGAAAGCTAAAATTTACTCTTAATACTACCAACATACTTGTTGCAATTGTAAAATTGAATTTACAAACAGTTAGTTTTTATATTTTTTCGGGTCCTTAGCACAATCCTTAAACACAATTTTTAAATTTATATTTCCATTTAATGGAAAAATTGTAGCGAAAAATATGAAAAGTATTTAAAAATAATCAACTCCAAAATGGTGGAAATTTTGAGCTGCTAAACAATAGTTGTTCTGTTTAGCCACTTTTTTACCAACAATACTATTGTCAAACCCTCTATTTTCGAAAAAATTAAGTTTTCTTGATACATATATACCATATGTATATGGTAACCTATATACATATGTATATAGGTTATAATATACATATGGTATATGGTTTCTATAATATGTAAACCTACATATTATAAGAAATTCATAAATGCTGTTGACAAAAAGTCAGGTTTTTGTAGATTTCGGGTATCAAATTCTGGTTAAAACACTGAAGTTTTACTATTTTTTTGATTATTTAGGTGAACGTAGGTAAAAAACGATTATACAAAAAACAGTTAAAAATACAGTAAGATAAAAAATAAATGTTAAACCACGGTCTAATTTAGTCTCTCAAAATTAAACAAAAAAGCCGTGGTTGATTGAACATTTGTTTAACAGATCAAAATAACCGCCGTCTAGGATTCGGTCATTGTTGAACAGTTCTTTCACATTTTTCGCCAGTACTTACCAACCGTATCATTTTCTGTTTCATTAAAATTCGGACAATTAATAAAAAATTTTGTTTTCTGCTAAGAATTTAAACCCAAGACCTATATAAAAACTAACTGTTTGTAAATTGAATTTAGAAATTTCTACAAATGTATGGATTACACTTCGTAATTTAGTGTTAAAACTGAATAAATTATCACATCAAATTTTGCTTCATTGTGCTAATTAATTAACTAAAATTGCGTATAGAAATAGTTTTAGCGTTGCTCAATAGATGATATTATTTTTTTTCTAACACTTTTCACATTGAAAGTTGTCAGAAGAAAAGAGTTCGAATCGATTACAAGATTCATCTATAAAAATTAGAAAATAAAATAAAAAGAATTGTTGAAAAACACGCTTTTCATTCAATTCAAGTATAAAATGCACTAAAAAATAAATTCATCAGTCAGAAAATAAAGCTTATTTTATAAATAAAGAAGTGGGTGCCCATCAATACTCACTTAAAGGATCTTTTTCAATAATGTCTAATTAATCTAATCTGCACCCACGCTTTATTCACCGACTGATGAAAAATTTATTTTTAACTTTTAGTGCATTTTATACTTGAATTGAAAAGCGTGTTTTTTAAAAATCTTATTTTATTTTATTTTATTTATAGACATAAGCATTTAAACAATATGTCTGGAGAAATACGTGATCATCTGATTTTAATTTTCTTACTTTACAATGATTAAACTTTACTTTACTTTACATTGAAAGTTTTGTGATTGTAACACCCCACCCCCTGTCTGTGTGGCTGTGTCTGTGCATAAACTGATTCAGTAAATCCGATTAAACTTGTTATACAGACCTACAGAATGTTACTTACTGTATGAAGGCTTACTGTTTTCAAGCCTTTTTTAAAATGACATCTAACTATTTTGTTCAAAATTTTCTCAAATGCAGTTTTACGTATAAAAAAAAACAACAAAAAATCTAGTACAAAAACTATATATATATATATATAAAAAAAAAAAAATGGAAAATCATCCTAGTTTGTCCAAATAGTCTAATCATATTTTATTCAAATTTGTTGTTTCATAACTCAAGTCGACGTAATAAATTTGAAATTTAAAGAAAAATATAACTATGGAGTAAAACGAAAAACCTGAAACAAACCCGACTGCTGTTGGGTTTTACTTTACTCTCCTATGTAGGCCTATACTCAAACCGTCAAATTTGTTTTTCTAATTACTTGAAATTGTTTTTCTAACAAACTTATTTGTTTAATAATAATAAACACTTTTTTCTAACAGTCAAACAGTAAATTTGTTTTTCCATGAACATGTGAGTTAATTCAGTATTACTGCACCATTTATTTATGCATTCTTTATTAAAGCAGCTACATTAATTAATTTTGTTTTCGTTTTAATCGTTATATAAAAGTAATCAACAGTCTAATATTTACATTTCATCATCGTTTATTATATTTATTTATTTACAAATATATTGTGTAATATACATGTATATGCGAAAAACGTATTTGTGTTTACAATTTATTTGTATACTACGCTATATTTATTTTTGTTTAGATTTATAGTTTTGAATTTATTTACTTCAATCTTTGTTAATAGTTAATAGCTCTTTATTTTCATAGAATCGGTTTCTAATTATCCTAGTATCTGATGTTTAATTTTTGATCGATTTTAACCTTTTAGGGCTTACCGCTAGAGTGATAGAATGAAAGCTCCAACCTGTGTACATTGTTGCTACGGTGACGAAGTGATGAAGGGTTGGAATGTGTTACGTGCCTTTTGTGTGTTACACAGGACTGCGGTAATGTCACATTTCCCATTTCATTCAAACGAGAACAATGACAAACGTAAATTTTCATTGCTCGGCCAAATACCATAATTTGTATTGATGAAAAACATTTTTATATTCAGTATAAATAAAAATAAGAAATTTTGTTTTCAGATCTGTTGTAATTGCGTGCTCAATATGAATGCTTGTTGTTATAATATACTGATTTGTCGCCTTATATAATCCCTATAACAAACTGATCTGTCTGATCTGAAATTCCGGTTTGAAAACATTGACGAAATGCCTAAATGTTTTCATAAGTGCTAAATATGAAAACATATAAGGTATAGACCACAAACATACTACAGGCTATTGATAAACTGCGTAATTTCAAATTCTGAATAAGAGAATTGAATAAATATTAAATAAAATAATGCTAGGATTAAAAGCTTAAAATTCTAAAACGAATAAGCACTGTAAATAGGCAAATATTGGTTTCTAACATGTTTATAATAAATAACGAGTCGTATATTATATAAACAGGTAAATAATAGTCAAATTGTTTTCTTTTAGCAATTTTTATTTTACTTATGCTTCAAAAACACTGATTTGATCATTTTAAACACAACTATCAGTAACAATAACAGAAAAACGTACATGATTTCAAAATACTCTAACATCTTCGTATGTATCAAAAATAAATATTTATACGAACTTAATACATTTCGGTAAATTGTAGTTAATACAATTTTTAAATTTTATGTGATCGATGTCTTAATATTTTTATCCTTTGTTAGTAAATACCGTATTATTTCCAATTAAATTTAAGAAACCCTTTGTCAGAAAAATAAATATGCAAATGAATATAAATAACGCTAAATAGAATATACATTTTTATAAAAAAGTTAGCATGTATTTATCTTATGTAAAATGTCAGCATTTATACTTATATTTCTTTCTTTTTTTGGAAGAGAACTTTGTAGTCTATTTGCAAGTAAACAATATTGTTTTAATTAAATGCCAGCAACACACATTTGCTTCACTTTTGTTGTTCACTACTGGATGTTCAAAATCCCGGGACAGTTGAATATAAAAGAAAATAAAGGAGAATTATGAAACAAAAACATTTTAAATTTCACAAATTTGAATTATATTACTAAATATATTGATATATTAAATATATCAAAGTAAAGATATAAAATATTATATTAGTAAAGTGTATTTTCTCAATAGTAATAATTGTTCAAGTTTCAAGTCTGTCTATCATTGTTTGTCTCGTTTATTTTCAGAAATGTTTACAATCCAGTTAACAATCTTTAGAATTAAAGACGTGTCGAATGTTTAATTACTTCATTCGATATCTCGTGAAATATAAATAAATATTTCTTCCCAACATTCAATAGGCCTATTTATGTTTTGAATGTTGTGCTTCGACTTTTTTTTTAGGTTCGACTTGTTTATGATTACCCAAAAATAAATCTCTCAAATTTTGTACTTGTGGAGTTTTGAATGTTTACATTTTTAGTTGAGAATATTTTCCTACATAATCATTTACTTCTTTTAGTTTTTAAATAAAATAAATAGTATTGATTTCAATCATCAATAAAAAAAAATATTTCCCCTTGTCAATGGTTTCAATTAAATCCTTTTAATTGACAATATACTGTCAACACTAATCAAACAAACAATTAAAAACAGCGTTTCAAAACGTATAACCTATAACAAATTTAATGAAATTCATTATCCAGACTCTATCACATTACATTGTTTCATCAAAATGATACATGTCTTAGATATGTGCATAATAGAGAAGACAAACAATATAAATTTATCAACTTGTCTTCTTGAAAGAAAAAGGAAAAAACGAAAACGTCTTTGAATCTAATGCCAAAAACTGAATGTAAATTTGTATTAACCATTGTTAAAGGAGACAACTCTAATACCGCTGCGAACACAGCTGAACACAAATCATAACAAAATTAACGTTATGGAAACTGGTGATTAAATTTTTTTGTGATATACAAGTTAGAAAGGGATAGAAAAATAATTACATTTTTTGTATCAACTCATTTCAGTCTAATACTTTTTAGATATAAATGTTTTGCACTTTCCTAATTGAAAGTTAAAAAATAAGTGAAATTGTTGCATTAAAACAATATGGACACTCAGTTCAATGACCCAAAATTGGGTTTTATCATGATGGCGGCTCCAATAGCTCATGTTTTCAAAGGGAATTCGCGAATAAAAGATAATATTTATGCTAGATAGTTAAAATAGATAGATAGTTTTTGCGAAGTTGGAAGCTGTTTGCGATTTGATATAAGATTTTCGGGAATACAAAAAGTAAAAGGGTTTAGAGTGTGTAAATATTTTGTATAAGAAATAAATATGTTTTTTACTGTGAAAGTTCTCTTCACCTCGGATAAAGTCTCGAGTACAGTTTTGTCATGCTTTTTGATAAAACCCAAGTCACTGGTATGCTCCTGTCGTAAAACTAAACAAAACTTTGGAATATTCAACATAAAAAACCCGAAGTTAAAGGTGATAATGATCAATGTGTAAACAAATGTTTTCCCATCTATATCTTAACACCCTCAACACATAAATTTAAAGTAAATGTTTACGGTCTTATGCAAATTTATCATTGCATGTAGAAGTGTTATTATTGAATAATTTATCGTATGTACTTTTTGTGAATGGAACCTTTATCACCGGCAGGTTAAATTCGGCTGATTTAAATGAAGATGTAGACAGGAAAATTACATATTAATGACAATGTATACAGTAATCAAGTAGTGTTTTGAATGCCTACTACGCGTTTAATTATTATTGTATGTAAAGGAAATTTTATTAATAAATAAATAAGGAAGTAGGCTACTGAGTAGAAGAAGAACATGTACAGTAACTTAGATGTAATGATGTACTGTAGAAAAAAATATAGTTTTCTCATTAAATTAACTATTAGTATGAATAACACTAAAATTGTAGATCGGACATACCTAATGTAGTAATAAAGTCTACAAGGAAATAAAACTTTAGAAATATTTTTTCTAAAGAAGCTTTGATGTTTATATTGATTTTAAACAACTAATGAATGCAATTTTCAAAAAAGATATTTTTTTAATTACGTAATATAAAGACCTTACGAAAAGACTCCTGACTATAAACAATTTAGTCATTAACTATAAACAAATTTAACAACTTGTCTTAAATTTCTTTTGCATTGCTTATATAGTGACTAAGCAATGGAAAGGTGAGCTTGGTAAACAATGGACTACAACGTGAGCGTGTCTAGAGTATGGCTCGGCCAGAACCTAGTGAATGATTCGGCCATTATAAATGAGCTGATTTCCGAATTCTCTGAGAAACAGTTACATTACAGACAGCTGCGTTACATCGTGCTCATAGCCTGTTACATACCGCTTATATTCATCGCTGCTGCTACTAACATCCTGGTCATCATTGTTGTTTTCAAGTTCCATTACATGAGGAGGTAAGTATATTGTAGTGAACTTAATGGCAAAATCAATTTTAAGGAGTATTATAACAAACTTAAAATATTATAGCAAATAATATTCGTTGTTCTTAGTACGAGTCTTGTATCAAAAAGTATAGTAGGGAGTCTTGTCGCAAAAAAACACAATATTATAAGGAAAGTGCATTGTAGTAGGAAAACTTAAAGTATTATATGAAACAAAGTGCATCATAGTTAGTCTTGATATAATGGAACATTTTTACACCCAAAAAATTTGGACCAAATACTGTTAATACATTATAATTTGGTCATTATTAACTCAGATGATGGTTCTCATACATAAGATTAAATAATATCTATAATTATTTAAAATTTCCATGCATTTTTTAATAAAAAATCCAACTTTAATTAGTCGTCAATTTCTCAACCTTTCTAAAAACAACCATTTCTGATTTTATTAAATTTACTCTTAAATTCCAAATGTTACAATACATATTTAATTTATCTACTATAGTCTGGAAGCCTTCTGGCAAGGAGGGCACAAAGCAACACTTGATAACAGAACCTATCAATATAATGGCCTTCCACCCTTGCTTCATGAAGGTCATTCAGAAGAAGTGAAGGCAACAATGAACACAACCAACATCTTCTTTATGATCATTTTTGTTATACATTTTTTCCAGCAAAAAAACCTTTAAGGTTTTAATCATCGTCGATTTTTGTTTTACAAACCACTATTGTACCATACTCCTAAACATGGTAGTTAAATCTATACATTATGTCAAACAATGCCAAAAAGTCTACAAAAACAATACAATTTTACTTTTTCTTTAACCAATCATAAATTAATCAAATTTAAAAGGTTGAATATATTGTTCACATATGAATAACCTTTTCTAAAACCAGATTTTTATTTTTATTTATTTTTCCACAATTTGTAAGTCTATTCAGATGATTTAGGTACTTTAATGTTAAAGTATCCTAAAATATTTTTATATTTCGAATGAATAATTTCTTTGTATTGGGCCTACTTATTGATAATATTGAAACAGAATTTGTCCAAAATTGTTTGAGTCGATTTTTGACATTTTTTTACCAAAAAATAGAGTTTAATTGGTTGACTTCAAATTTCTAACTACTATATATAAATTGTAACTTTATTTCAAATGACATCAAAATTCATATTTTATCAGGCAAGTGTTAATTGCTACATAAACTGTTAACACTGTAAAAGATATCATCTGCCATGATTCACATTGTATTTGAACAACAATATATGCTGATTTGGAAAAAAACAGTATTTCACGTTTTAATGAAGCAGTGGAAGTTATTACTCGCGTCTATAGAGGGCATGGTTACTGTTTCTTTTGGGTTCATTAAAAGTTGACGATAGACACCAAGTTATGAAAAACTCATTAATTATTGTTCATTTTGCAGTTAATGGTTCTGTGTTCCAGC
Source organism: Callitettix versicolor (assembly GCA_022606455.1). Lineage (NCBI taxonomy): Eukaryota > Metazoa > Arthropoda > Insecta > Hemiptera > Cercopidae > Callitettix > Callitettix versicolor. The sequence continues at coordinate 30,054,960 of CM040185.1, read as the reverse complement.
GTCACCAACTACTTCCTAGTCAACTTGTCCATTGCTGACCTTCTGGTAACGTTTATATGCATGCCGATGGCCATAGGACAGTCAGTGTCAGGACTGTGGTTGTATGGCGAAATGATGTGCAAACTGACATCTTACTTACAAGGCAAGTATCAGACAATACACAGTATCTAGTATAACGAATTAGCTTACAAGCTGACCGATATAATAAAAATAAATGTGATTGTGACTTTTTATAAAATTTGGAAAAACCCCAAACACACACACACATATATATATATATATATATATATATATGTGTGTGTGTGTGTGTGTGTGTGTGTGTGTGTGTGTGTGTGTGTGTGTGTGTCAAATTTCAATGAAATTGATGAATTTGTTTAGTGTCTAGTCCCACTGACAGAGCTTACAGTTTGCCTGTGTGTGTGTTACAGGTGTTTCAGTGGGAGCCAGTGTGTTTACTATAACAGCAATGAGTATAGACAGGTACATTGCCATCAGACATTCCTTTACCTTTAGGAAAATATTCAACCGCAAGTCTACCATCTGTGTAAGTAAAATTGCCTAAACTACAGAATTGTGATATTTTAAAAATAAACAAAACTAGATACATTTTTTTGTTTGTTTTTGGTGTTTAACATCTTGGGATGTGCACACTTGGGCTAATGCAGACAATGGCATATGAAAATGTCAAGCCCTCACCGGGAATCGAACCCGGGTCCTCGGGGTGAAAGCCTAGTACGCTATCCACTAGGCCACCGAGGCGGCTTCCTCAACTAGATACATACATATGTACATATGAATATATTTAAAATAAAAATAAATAAAACATCACAGTTTTATTTATTTATAAGATGTTTAATTGTATGCTCCAAACATCCAATGAAAACATAAAGTAGGATGGATGGGATATTTTCAAAAATCCAAGTTCATGAACTGTCAAAAGAGAACTGGAAACAATCTCAAATGCTGGTTTTAATTTATTTTCATTTTTTAAATTTATTATCGAACCACATTTTTTATACTTAACTTGGTACAGTTATTAAAATAAAAATCTTTAAGTATGTAACAAATATGAGCAAAATCACCAAAAACTTTTTTTTTAAAATGAGGCCATTTTTTAGATTTACTTTAAAAATTTCTAAACCGGTCTTTTAATGAATTCTAATTCCTAATTCTTTGCAATTCTACCTTAAGAACTTTTAGATCTACCAGTTCTTTGCAAATCTACTTATGGACTCTAAAATCTAACACTAGGTAATTTGCAAGTTTACCTTATAGATTTTAAGATCTAACACTAGGATTTTTGCAAGTTTACCTTATAGATTTTAAGATCTAACACTAGGTAATTTGCAAGTCTACCTTATGGACTTTAAGATCTAACACTAGGTATTTTCTAAATCTAACTTATGACCTACCTTATGAAATCTAACACTGGGTACTTTGTAAGTTTACATTATGGACTTTTAGATCTAACAATGGGTTTTGTAAGTTCTGCTTTGTGGACTTTAAGACAGACCACCTACTTCTTTGCAAGTCTACCTTACTGACTTTTAAATACAACACTGGGGTCTTTGTAAGACTATATAAATCTATAAAATTAATTAGATTAATTAATTAATTAAATATTAAGTCCATAAAATTATGTGTAAAAAAATAAAAGAGTTATAGCTACAAATATCCCATTTGGCTACTGAATATGTAATAGATATATCCAAAGTTTACAGTATATGGTTTCCAAATATACAAGTTAAGAATTAGAATCTTAACTGAAACAAAAAAACAGTGCACCACCTTTGTTTATTGTGAACTATTGTATTTCCAACTCACAGTTTATTTGTAAATCATTAACAATATTTTCATCATTACAGTTTTGTTAAGTGCAATATTAACTCAACCTAACTTTACATAAAATTGAACCAGGACTCACTTAAGCTAAGCTAGAGAAGAGATGACATACTACAGTAACAGGCCTAGAATATCAAATGTTTTATGGAATTTTACTTTTTTTACTACTGAATGAAGTATGTTATATAAAAAAATGAAATGATTGTGAAGAAATCTATAACTTTGATGGAGTTTGGTGTGTTGGTCTAGTCCATGCAAATTTTGAGAATCTTTTTTTTAATTTTTCAGAAGAATTTTTTGAAGAAAATTTTGCTCAAAATCTGTAAAAGATATGGTTTTCTTAAAATTGTTCTTCACGATTTTGAACATATTTGACTGATATATTGTTAAATACCCTTACAAATCTTATGAATCATATAAGTCAAACTGATGTTACAACTTTGAAATAGATTTAATTTCATGTATCACTTTGTCACTGTAAGTTAGAACTTAAGCTTTAAAATGTTGGTATTCCTTTAGAAACACTGTGTTTCTAAACAGAAAATGCTTTCTGTTTATTGATGTTGTTCCTATAAAGTACATTTCATTAAATGCAAGATATTATTACAGGTGGTAGAAAATGTTAGCAATACCAGAGCAGTTAACTAAAGTATTCATAACTATACTCTTTAAAATAATTACTTTAATTAAATTAGGTGTGTGCTTTATAAGTTCGGTTTCTTCTCTAAACTTACATCACACAATATTTCTTAAACATACTTTCGGCAAAATTGAGTTTTGGAACTTTGGTCATCTTTGAAATGATTGCTTAGTATGAGTAAAAATAATTGAATATATTTTGCAGTAAAAAAATTAAATATTTTTTATTCATCCTAATATTACCATCTAATTGATTGTAATGTGTTTCAAGAAAATACAATTAATTAGCAAAAATTTCTAGTGAAAAATAAATTATTGAAGTGACAATCATGGTAAAACTTGAAATCTTGAGAAATGAGTGTCTATCCTGGTTTCTAGATCACTTTTTGAAAGGTTGTTAGATCTTTTTTTTTGTTTTATTGTGTGTGTGTGTGTGTGTGTGTGTGTGTGTGTGTGTGTGTGTGTGTGTGTGTGTATATTTAACAAACACATTGATAAAGCCTGATTGATTCTAAACTTTCACTCAAGTCACTGTTTGTCTATTTGTTTAAAGCTTGGAAAGGTTGAAGGAACTATACAAAGTCCCATTTACTGTTTACCTTAGCAAGTTGTTCATTTTTTTAAATTGAACTTCAAATTTTCTTAAACCATTGAATTTCAATTTTCAAAACATTAATATGAAAACAGATCTTTTTCACAAATTTGATTACAATGAAAGTATAAGTCTAAAAAAGAATGTTTTTCAATCAACAATTTACAGATCTTCAACTTGAGTTAATTGATTTTTTTTCATGAATGTTTTTTTGTAACCTAATTGTAGGCTTGTATATGCTCCAAATAACAAACAATAATTGCATATTTATGTTGTATACAGGTCATCATCTGCCTTTGGGCAGTGTCACTCACCATCTTTGCTCCTGTACTCTGGGTCCGCCAGACCACTCTTGTAGAGTTAGGGGACGACCCTCTTTTATCAGCTGCCGTTCAACGTTATGGTTTGGAATTCTGCATAGAAGACTGGCCATCAAATTTCAAACATATTTATGGTAAGCGTTAATCCAATAAGTTAGTAACCATAGGTCCTATCTATTATAAACCTACACATTTATTATATAAAAATAATTTGCCTGAAGATATTTGGAAAGATAATATCAGTAAAATGAATATCTTACTTGATGTAATAGCTGACTGGCTAGCTTTTAGTAGATTGTCTCTTAATATCAACAAAACTGTTTATATTACTTTTGGCAATTATAAAAATAGTGTCCCTGAAGAGGTAAAGATGAAAATTAAAGACAATTTAAAAAGAGTTGAATATTATAAATATTTAAGTGTTGTATTTGATTTTAATGCCAAGTGGGATAAACACATTGAATGTGTAATTAAGAAAATAAAATATTTGCTATTTTTTATAAGTTGCAAAAAATAATAAATAATTAAAAATATTAATTTTTATACTATATATTATACTTTTTCCAAAGTATTGTGAGTTACGGAATAATAGTTTGGGGTGTGGCATACAATAATTGAATGTTTCTATTACAAACATTGCAAAACAGAATTTTAAAAATTATAAGTATAAATGAATTTTTAACAGATAAAAAGCCTTTGAAACTAGAGCAACTTTTCCAATTGGAATCTTTATTTTTTCATTATGAAACCTTAAAAACCACTTACATAAATTAAAATAGAATGACCATGAATAAAAGCAAAAAAGTAAGAGAAAAAACAGTTTTAATAACTCTAAAAAACTCTAATAATAATCTTATATAAGAGCAATAAAATTATACAATTCATTACCTCGAGATGTGAATCCATTATCACTCATTAAGAATACATTAAAAATAAAGATGAAAAAATGGTTGTTAAATAGAACTGATAATTGTGGTTATTGAATACAAAATATGTGATAACATGTTGTAATTTTATTTACATATATTTTAGTTTGTAAGTAGTTTTAAGGTAAAAGTCCATATTCAGGGGTTTTCCTCTTTGGTTACATATATAAATTATTGTAAAAATATTGGTTTAATTAATTAATAAATAACCTACACTTTTCTTCATTAAAGCCAAAACATCACTATATTTTTTTTAAATATGCAGATATGCAATCTTAAAATCAATAATAATTTTTATATTTTTTATTTTAATTTTTTATTCTGACTGGTTTATCAAAACAGACTAAGAATTTTCATCTCGTTACAGTAATCAGGTTTTAAAAAAATATTCATTAAACTCTACAAAAATTCATTTGTTTTTTCCTTTTGAATCAACCTTTTGTCCATTAACTAGAGTACCAAAAATGGAGTTCATGACTTGATTAAAGTAAAGACGCATGCTTTGCTGTATATATCTTAATTTCTTTCTTTACAGTATAAATTAAGGTCACTATCTAAGTCATCATTCCGAATATATCTCTTAGCACTTTGTTCTGGTAAGTAAGAATGCTTTTAATGTTTGTGTCACTCGCACTTCCCCAAAGTTGTATGCCATAAATCCAAACAGGTCACAACATTTGTTTATATATTAATAGTTTTTTTAGAGTTCAGATCTGTGAGAAAGCAGCCAATACGACTTTCTGTACTTAATATTTAATTCCTCATTTTTTATTTTGAAATGTTCTTTTCACTTGAATTTAACTATTCAGGGTCTTACCCAAATACTTTGCTGTAGGTTTTTAGGTAATTAGGTTTATTTTTTCTTTAATTAAATAACTTTGTCTTCACCTTTTAGATAATTAGGTTTATTTGTTATAGGTTAAAGTATAACATTGTCCTTAAAGAATTTCCTTTAAAAAATAATTTATCGGAGTAGGCATCAAGGTAAGATCTAAACCCTGGGCCATAAAATTTGAAATAGAACCTGACCCTCTTGAATTCGATTTTGAAGATTTGTTAAATAATTATCAGATTATATTTACAAATATATAATCAGCGTGAAAATCTGCATGTAAGGATTATTTTAAATTTTCAATGAAGGTTTTTTGTTTGTAACGCTTTTATGATAAAACGTAAGGTTTTCAGATTATTCGTAAAAACCTTTCAAAATAATGCATTTTGTAAAAGAAATATAAATATTTTCAATTAAGAATAGCTCAAAAAACTTCATTGACTTAACAAGAAAAACCTCATAGAACATTTCATAACATGTTAGAAAGTATTAATACATATATGTAACTGTAATTTTGTATTGTTTTTATTCTGTTAAGGTGAAGGAAAAAAGGGAATCCTAAGGTTTCTAACTTTGACTTGTTAATAAAGATTTTTATAATTTATTGTTTTAAAATATTAATAGTAATGATAAAAATAAGACAGAGTATAATGTAAATATACAAATTTAATCTCTGATTACATTGATACCAGATGGTAAGTAATGTTGATTTAAAAAATACATGAGAGACAATTATTTTTAAAAGATTTTATATAAATGCTATTTTAATATACTGGGTAACAAATTTGTTCAACTTTTATAAAAATTTTGATTTTTATGTATAGAAATATTCACTTACATGATGTTACTTGATTATGATACTTTTTATAAATTCATTTCCACTGTGTCAGTGAGACAGTTATGTGCTGCTTTGGTTTTATTTTCTTGTCTTTTCAATATATTATATTTTATTAACAATTACAAATAATTAATTTTGTTTATTACCATTATTGACCGAGCCAAGTGAGGTCTCAGATTCAACTCGACATTCAATTTTCTTGTTTGTTTATTACACAGTTTTGGCCATTGACTAATGTTTTAAAATTTGGTGTGAAGTTACCGTGTATAAAGCCTAAACGGTACATGTATAAGATTTTTTCCATTTACTTTGTATCAAGATGGCAGTCTTTGATTTAAAGATGACGAATGCATAACTCCATTCGTATGCATAAATAAAGATTTGTTGCTGGATATTTCTTGTAGTACTGTCTGAACAGCTTGACCTATCACAATTTTGAAAGCTTTGTGGAGAAAGGGCATAACATTTCCTGTAAATTTGGTTCAGTAATGTTTTTAATACATGTGTTGTGAGCCATAGCAAGGCAATGTAATGCAAGGTATATTGTAACTTTTCTTAGTAAAAAAGAACATAATGTTGTTAAATAATATTACAAAATAACTTTTGTTTTATAATCAAGTGACAAAGATGTTTGTTTGGCAGTATGTAAATAACAATGTCTGTTTTGACTATGTTTGTAATAAAAGAAAATTAATAAAATTTTAAAATAGTTTCTTTAATGTTAATAAATTATTGCATTTATCAGATTAATTATTTCTCTAGCTGAATAGAGGGTGTTTTAAGCCTGCAACTAAACTTTTTGTGTTGTTTTAATTTTACTGCTCACTTTATGCATTTTTTTACTATCGTGGTTTAAGCAATACATGCTATGCATATTTCCTATTGAAACTGAACTTTAAATATGAAACAATAAGAAAATTTCAGTATTTATTAAGAATACCAGTAGTAACAATTCTTGACACGCTTTGTGACAACTTTTCTGATTTGGAAAATAAAATTAGACTAATTATGCCATAGCTGCTGCCAATACAGTTTTTGGAGGCTAATATTTTGAAAATAATTAATGTAGTACAATTAGTTTTTTAAAATATCTATTACAGAGTCTGACATTTTCATGGAATACAAGAATATTATTTTTTAGAATAAAATGATTTTACACTAAAATAACAATAACAATAATTAAGTATCGTTTATCTGAATTTGATACAATGCTCAGCATTCTGACAAATACCTACTAAAACTTAAGTAAATTTTGAAAAAATCCATAAAGCACCTAAATTTTATATTTAAAATAATATTTTCTATTATATTTGCTACAATTTCCTAGTATATTTTTTCAAAAATTTTTGCAAAACTGTTTTCTTTCATGCCTTGACATGCTTCAGCTGCTGAGGATTGATTACTCTGCTACAAAAACAGAAAACTAGCTGTTAAATCCATGTCCTCATGTCAAAATGACATTTCTAGAATTCATTGAATTCTAGAATCATTGAATATAAACATACTAGAATGGTAGCCCTTATGAGTGATATGCAAACCTCACTGCTGGTGACATCTTGTGACATAGTGTTCAACTACTGTTAAGTAGATAATAGTACTGTTTTTTTTTAAACGTCTGTCCTCTTCTCCTTACAGAGTGCTGCATTCATAGTGGCAATTAGTCTAAGTACTTGGACTTTAGCCTTTAATATTTTTACAATGGAGGCTGTACTTCTAGTCCATTTATATTCAGTGCTAAAATGTACTTCTTATTTCAGGTATTTTTTGCTTCTTAGTTGTATACTTTACTCCAGGTTGTGTTGTTATTCTGGCTTACACTTTGATGGGAAGGCGGTTATGGGTGATTAGGCCTCCTTTCGACACTGAAGAAGGAAATGTCAGTACTCAGCAGGTACAGTGTTATACCATAAATAGCTGGTTGGCCTACACCCAATGAAAAAATTAATCACACAATTATTGTTATTATTATTATTATTTGCATTCTATTTTTTACAACCGTACAGTTCTGAAAAAAATATTTCACAACATTATTTTAACAAAGTGGACAATGTATTTTAATACATAAAAAATATTTAATTTTAGATTTAAGTTAAAATAGGCTACTTTAAATTATGGTGTTTTCAAATTTATTTACAATCTCACGTAATTTTTTTAATTTACGTTTAAAATTATGGTTTAATTTTATGGGCTAATTTTAAAAAAGGTGATTGGTTAAAGAATGATAGGTAGATTAAACCAATTAACTTTTTCTTCTAACCACAAAAAAAGCTATAACTCAAAAATACTCCTATCAGAGCATTATTAAGTGACAGAAAAATACCATAAATCTGTTGATATGTGATTTGTTTTGACAAGGACTGCACTTGTGCAGGTGCGCATAGTGAGAGAGAGACGGCGTGTTGCCAGGATACTACTTGTGCTTGCAGTGCTGTTTGCATTATGTTGGCTGCCTTACAACGTCTTAGCTCTACTGTTAGATTTAGATCTTAGCCTGCATGACATTGGATTGCAACATGTAAGTAACAGAACTTTTAGAGACCAGGGCATTAAATAAATATTGGTAAATATGCACTGTACGTTGTTTTCAATTTTCAATAATGTTTTCACTAAAACGCTTTATTACATAGCCAAAAGTAATAATCCAAAATCTAAAAGCATGGGAAGTACAATAAAAATGATCTGCATATCCTCAAAATTGCTACCACGTGAAAGTAGGTAATGTGTTTTTGATCTCTAAAACAATAAAAAAAACTTCATTTAGTTTAAATACTGAATACCTAATTGACATGGTTGTTGGGTGAAGAACTTAACAGATACAGTTGCTGGGTGAAAAACCTAATTAATTAAAAGGATGCCATTTTGACAACGTTTTCACTACAAGATTAACCAACTGAATACTTAATACATAATAGGTATTATGTATTACCTATTAGAATGTGATAACACACATGAGCATAAGTCTGGTAATAAATGAAGTGTGATTGAGCAGTAAGTCGGTGTAGGAAATCTAGTATGTTTAATGTAATGTAAATAGTAATGATGTCACAATATAGTTTTGTAAAAAACATCCATAAATCATAAATAAGGTTAAAATAAAATATTTTCTGTGGGGTGAATATGTGAATGTTAATTGGATAATAAGGTAGACAATAAAACAAAAAATATCAACAAATCACCATTTTAAAAAAACAACCTACACTGTATAAATAAAGGTTGTTAATACACTTTAATAAATATTATTAAAGTTCGTCAAATCGAAACACAGCCCACTTCTGCTTTGTGGTTAAATATGTAAGTGTTGCCACATTTCTTGAAAATTTTAACCTTTTTCTAAGAAATTCTTGAAAATTTTAAAAACTGCTTTTTAATAAATTTTACATGTCATTTCTAGCTGTCAGATTTTGTTTTGATATTAATACAGAACATTTAGAAAGTTACTGTTTGTTATTATAGTTCTTGTGTTGGAAGCTAAGTGATACACCACAACACGTTTGCCCTCCATTCTGCTGACACCAGACATAATTGTGAACTATCCATAAATATATTTTTAAAATAAATATATAAACAAAATTTAATTTTTTTTTTTTTAACGTGCGACTATTGTGCACACTTGGGCTAATGCAGACGATGGGATGATTTTATAGCTTATGAAAATGCCAAGTCCTGGCTGGGAATTGAAACAGGGTCCTCGGGGTGAAAGCCCAGTATGCTATCAACTACGCCACCGAGGCGACAAACAAAATTTAAAATAGCAATCTCGGCTTCACAGATTTAGTAATATCAGAGCAAGCTGGTGTACAAAGGCTTACAAAAAATTGCAAAAACGAAAGTAAACCCTTGAAGTACTAGATTAAACTAATAAATCATTTACCATGTGTTCTGTTTAACCTTTGAATGAATGGATAATAGATGACCTTGGTAGATCTAGTGGAAACTTTCTTTATCATATTTATCAATAACTGTAACTACAACAAAAACTTTTTTTTTGCTAGAGGGCTGAAACTTCCATGATCCTAGTTTTCCTATTTAACTATGTAGCTTATTGTACACCCTTGACCACAGATTCAACCTTCCCAATCCAAACTCTTTAGAGAACTATGAGATACTTGTCTTGTTCTATCGTCTGTTTCCCACTCCAGAGAGTGCCGAAGGATTCAAATCATTTCTTGTCCAAAGCTGGACAGTCAAAAAGTATTTGCTGAGCTGTTTCTTCATCTGTACTACATTTGCTACACAAAATATTTGACATGTGAAAACCTATTCTGTGTATATGACTATAGAATGTCCAATGAACCATCAGAAACCCTGTCACTCTTCGCAGATCTGTCCTGTTCAGCCTAAGGGCCTCGTCTGTAAGGGACGTATTTGGACCTGCAAGCATCTTGTTTTGACACCACAAGACCATCCATTCTTTCCCAAGACCTTTGGTACTCCCTAGAAACCCATTGGAAGACATGCCTACATGTTAGAGTGTAAGATAATCCACATGCAGATTCTGGACTCATGAGAGAGCCCATTCCAAAAGCATATGTATTTTTAGAATTCAAATATTTATGTGTATTTATTTAATATTGGTTTGTTACAACATTATATGAACATAACTTCTAAAAGTTAGATTCATATATATATATATATATATATATATATATATATATATATATATCTTACAAGTAACTTTGAACCTTGTTATACTAATAACCAACACTCTGCCATGCCATCCTCTTTAATTCTATTTTCTCTGCCATCTCATCCTTTTACCTTTTCAACAAAAGAGCAATCCATGTTCAATATTTTTCTTGTATATTTGTATTTATTGATTAGGTTCAGTTCCTTATTTCTTATAAACTACAATCTTTAATATTCACCTCAAGCAACTAAAAAATTGGTGTCTTTTTTACTATGTTTAACTGTATAAACTAATTCAACAATTCTGTATTCATGTTAAGTTCTGCCAACCTTATAACTACAACAAGTTGTTACAAAATTCTGTTTAGGAAGCTAAATGAAAAAATAGATAATAATAGAAGTGACCACTGTAAAAACCTATGTGAACCAATTTCTCAAAATAGGCTTAATATATTTATCTCATCAAGTCTTAGGCTTACCCGATGTCTAACAGTTTAACAATAATGTATCTAAGGGATGGGCAAAAATTGAAAAGCCTTGTTCAAGATTTAAAAAAAAAAAACACCAGAAATAATGAAATTCTAGAAATTTTGCAGAACAGGTCATCAATTATAGAATTTTAATATAGTATATCAAATTTAAATTCAAGTTCATGAGTATAAGGATGGTGTCAAATAAATATAATATAGACAGAATGTTGGCAAAATACCCATATAATGCTATTTTTCCTTGATTCTGGATCACTCTCTAGTCGTCTATATTAAAGACTTCATTCAGAGATTAAACTTTAGGGAAAAGCTTTTGACTTAGTTACAAGAAAGCGTTTTGTGAAAAATCATTATGATTTTCCTCATCCATGTAAAATAATCATTGCCAAAAGCTGCTTTCTGATAGAAACTAAAATAGCCATGGGGGTTAATACTTTGGACCCTATACTTAAATATGATTTCAAAATGGATAATATTAACTACCTGACCTCGCTTTTCTAAAGGACCTTGTTTAAATAGGATCTGGTAAGCCCACACCAATAACTGCACAATTTATTTAAGCAAAATTTGGATTCTCAATATTTTTGAACGTAAGGATTCTGGTGCTCAGTATTCTCAAGCGTAATATTCTTGAGTTTTCGGAATCCTAAATAATCTAAGGATTCTGAATGCCCAAATATCTAAGGCTTCTAAATGCTTACTAATTCAGGAATCCTAGGTAAGGCAGAACCTCTCTATATGATACCTGATTCTTGACCGAATACCTCTTTCTGTGATTTTTGGTAATAGAGTAACCACTATGATTGATAGGAGTTGACAATATAGATTTCTCAATATTCTCAAGCTAAGTCAGCAATTGACTGCTTACTATTCTCTATTGGAGTTGACATTAGATTGCTTAATATTCTCGAACCTGGTTAGAAATCGACTGCCTCTCTATTCTTGATCAGAGTCGACAATAGACTGGTGAATATTCTTGAGCGTGGTCAGTAGTCAACTGACTGTCAGCAGCGACAGTGTTCCTGTTTTTATACACTTGAACACCATGCAGAAACCATTTCATGGTCAGTGGGGCCCCAGAGAGCTTGGTTCGATTGTTGTTCTGTTTTTGTTTAATGGGAGCAATAAAACCCTCGTTTAGGATATAATCATCAACTGTTTGGTACTGTTTCCTGCCTTGACTTAAGCTACAATCAGAGTGGTAGTGTGTTTTAATAACAGGATTATTTTTAATCATTTACACTATGATATATTAGTTTTGTTTGAATGTTCAGTGTCCATATTTTAAACCCCTTTAGATAACATAAATTAACTAACATTACCTGTCACAGATTTACGTCACAAAACTTAAACTGTTTCAGTAATGTAATAATTTATAAACATATTATAATAAAAACATGATCATCTAATTCACCAAACTTGTGATTATGTTACAGTGAATATGAAGAAAATAAATCTGGAATATGATATTTTATTGACCTCATACTTATTGCATTCAAATAAGCTATGTCCAAAAAAGAATAATATAACCACAATGAAACTTTAATAAGTATTCTGAATTTATCAATTTTTAGAAAGTGAAGAATATTATTTCAACCCATTACATGTTGGTCTATTCTGAAATTCTTTTTACAGAGCACATATTCTATTGCATTACAGGAGATTATTAATAGATGTGCCTTCTTATACAATCATTTTTTTTTTTTAATGAAGAAATATATGTTTTATTATTTGAGTTGTAGAATACTTTTTCAAACTACAAACTTGTATACATCTCTTTCACTCCTTTATGTGGAAATATCTGAAAAAAGCTGAACTATAAGTTTAGTTATTTGTGTTATTTTCTAATTTAAACTTTTGAGCCTTTCTTTTCACCCCAGTAAGGACTGAATTTGGTAAAATGCTGAAATATGTATTTCTTTTTTTTACAATATTTACCTTTTTTACAGTATTTTTTTCAGTATTCTTACAGTATTTAATTAACATAAGTTAATTAACATTAAATTTGGAATTTTAAAAATATTTTTTCTAATCCTATACTCTTTACTTTATTTTCACCCTTTAAAATATGAATTCTTGAAAATGCTGAAATATTTGTTTTTTATATTTTTTTGTTAAGTTTCATAAAAATCTATTTAAAATTTGTTTTCTGATGCAAACATTTGTACCCCATTTTCCCCCTTTAGGAAATGAAATATGGAACATTCTGCAATATGTATTTCATTACTTGTGTTTTAGAGGATTTTCATTTAAGTTTCCAGTTCCAGAAAATGTGTTCCAACATATTCACCCTACAATGTGATGAATTTTGGAAAATACTGAAATGTGTATTTATTTTATAAATTTTATGGTAATTTTATTTATAATCCAAATTAAAACATTTCCCCAGTGCTAAATGTTACAACTACACTTTCCTCTAAAGGGCATGAATTCTGAAAAATGCTGAAACACATCTCATTTTTTGTATTTTTGAATATTTAAGTTAAGTTTTAAAAAATATAGTAATTTTTTCCTTTGCAAAGTTTTATAGTTGTTTTTTTACCCCTTTAGAAGATGAATTCATTGAGGAAAATGTTAAAATTAATTTCCTTATTTTTATGTTTTAGTGTATGAATTGTGTTCAGAAAGTAACGAGAATTTTTAAATTTTCGTGGGCTTGGAGAGTCCGATTGTCAAACATTTTTTTTTATTATGTTGATATACTTGCCCTTGAAGTATGATAAAACTTTCAGCTGTTTTATCCTTGTCTGTGACAGCTACTAAGGTTAGACGTGTTTTTATGAGCACGGCGATTTTCGTTTGTTAAAAGAAATGGATCAAAGAATTTGTATAAAATTTTGCGTAAAAAATGGAATAAAGTGTAACAAAGTGTGTGAAATGTTAAAAAAGGCCTATGGTGAGTCTGCTATGAGTAAAGCATGAGTTTACGAGTAGTATAAGCGTTTCCAAGAAGACGTTGAAGATGATGAACGCCCTGGACGCCCCAGCACATCAACAACCGATGAAAATGTGGAAAAGTGAAAGAAATGGTTATGAACAATCGCCGAATCACAACTAAAGAGGTTGCTAATGATGTTGGCATGTTGATTGGATCATGTCATGACATTGTTTCCAATGTTTTGTGTATGAAAGCATGGCAGCAAAATTCGTTCCAAAATTGTTGAATTTTGAACAAAAACAGCGGTGAATGGAAGTTGCTCAGGAGTCACTAAATCAAGTCAACGACAATGCAGAATTACTGAAACGTATTATAACAAGTGAGGAAACATGGGTTTATGGATATGACGTTGAAACTAAGGCCCAATCATCCCAGTGGAGGCATTCTGGCTCGCCAAGACCGAAAAAGGCTCAACAAGTGTGGTCGAACATGAAGGTTATGCTCACTGTGTTCTTTGATATTAATAACACAGTGCATCATGAATTCCTGCCACCAGGTGAAACAATCAATAAGGAGTACTACCTACAAGTTCAACGCCGTTTGCGTGAAGCAATCCGAAAAAAAATGCCCGGATCTGTGGAAAAACAATTCATGGCTTTTGCACTACGATAATGCACCAGCTCACACTTTATTGCTTGTTCGTGAATTTTTGGCTAAAAACAGTACTATAACGATGCCCCAGCCTCCATATTTGCCAGACATGGCTCCGTGTGACTTTTTCATATTTCCAAAAATAAAGAGAACTTTAAAGGGCTGTCGTTTTACAGCCGTAGATGACATTAAAAGCGCATCGCTGAAAGAACTAAAGGCTATCTCAAAGATTGAGTTTGAGAAGTGTTTCGAGGATTGGAAGAAGCGCTGGCACAAGTGCATAATCTCCAATGGGGACTATTTTGAAGGCGACAACATCAATGTAGAAGAATAAATATATATTTTTTTCAAAAAATTGAAATTCTCGTTTCTTTCTGAACACACCTCGTATATTTGTTAAGTTTCAAGAAAATAAAAAAAACATTGTTTTCAGTATAAAATTTTGTACACCTTACCTCTTACCTTACCCTCTTAACTTATACTCTCTTTTTGCCTCTTTATAGAATGAATTATGGAAAATACTGAAATATGTTTCATAATTTGTGTTTTGGGGTATTTACGAAGTTTGGCTACAAAATAACTGGACTGATTTTCATATGCCCATGATATTTATACATTGACCTTGAATGTTCCCTCTACCTACTTCGTCATTTTGATGATTGCACAATATCTAGTTTGCTTACAGCAGTAATTTGAACAGTATTTGCCCTGCATTGGAAAAATGAATAGTGCTAGTGTGGAGGAACGTCTTAATGTGAAATGTCTTGTTAAACTCAGAAAACTGTCACATAAATATTAAATTTGTTGCAAAAAGTGTATGGTGACGAGTGTTTATCATGAACTCAAGTTCTTGAGTGGGTTAAAAGATTTAAAGAGGGGATAGAGGACAATACAGATGATCCACATCTTGGTCAGCCACGATCAGCAAGATGATGAAAACATTGAAAAAGTAGATAAGATTATTCAAGAAAATCGTCATTTGAGTATAAGAGCAGTTGATAAGTTAACAAACATTGACAAAGAAACTGTTCGGAAAATTTTACATGACAATTTCGACATGAACAAAGTGTACTCAAACTTGTTACTAAAAAACCTCACTGCTGATCAATAGGAAGGTCGAATGACTATCTGTGCTGACATTGTAAAAAACATTGAAACTGACCCTACTTTTTTAGAGAAGGTAATAACATTTGATGAATCATGGTTTTTCACATACGACCCTGAAACCAACCACCAATCCATGCACTGGAAAAGCTGTAGCTCACGAAGGCAAAAAAAGAATGGACGAGCAAGTTGAAATTCAAAGTCATGATGATTGTTTTTTGACATCTGGGGGATCATTTACATTTAATGGATGCCTGAAGATCAAGCTATTAACCAAATGTACTACAAAGAGGTTTTTACCACTCTTCATGAAAACGTGCAAAGAAAAAACCTGACATGTGGAAAAATCGTTCATAAAGACAATGCACCGGCGCACTAAGCACTGTCGATCAAGACGTTTTTAGCAAAGTATAGAATTCCTGTGTTGGAACATCCACTCTACTTGTCTACTTTGCTCCATGTGACTTTTTTTTATTCTAAGGACAAGAGCACTTTGAAAGGAACACGTTTTGCAGTGTAGATGCAGTGAAGAAAAAAGCGACGGACATGATGATGACCATATCAGAAGATGATATGCAGCATTGTTTCCAACAATCGAAAATTCATATGGAGTGGTGTATGGATTAAGGAGGGGTGTATATTAAAGGTGATAAGGTTTCCAATGTAAACAATGTTAAATAAATGGTTTTAAAAATTTAGTCCGGTCATATTCTAGCCACACCTTATATATTAAATTTCAAAAAGATCTGAACAAAAACATATTTTTTTCAACAAACATTTTCGTACCCCTTTATTACCCTTTTACTCATTGAATTTTACAAAATAATTTTTTAGTATATGCTCACTTAATCAGATCCAAAGAAAAACTTATTTTTTCCAATAAAAACAGTTTTACCCCTTTAAAGTTTAATATTAAAATATCGATTCTTAGAGCAAACCTACATGGTATCCAAAAAATTTCAAGTCTATAGTTCTTCTAATTTCAGCTGTGTGTTGATCATTCATTCAGTCAGTCAGTCAAGGCATTGCTTTTTATATATAGAGGGATTGAATGTGGTAAAAATTATGCTATATTCTGGTAAAATTTATTTTTGATTTATTCATAACCTAATCTTATACTATTAATAACTTAACTTACAGTAAATAAATGTAAAGATTAAACTTCAATTTGAACATTCTTAAAATGAATAGATTTATGCTGTTACAGGAAAGTTTAATGAAAGTTTACCCTTTTACACTGCTGCTGGGGCATGCCAACTCTGCCATAAACCCCCTGCTTTACTGTTTCATGACAAGAAACTTTCGGCGTACTGTGCGCAACATGATCTGCCATCAAGGCTTGCCAAGGTCCAGGCCTAGGCAGAGGATCAAAGTAAGTAACCTAACCTGCCTTCTACTAGCTTAATCAGCTTAATAGAATGGAAGTGATCAGACATATTTTGGAAATAAGGTATGGAGGCCAACACAACAATAGAATCAAACTGACCAATGTGATTCAAAAAATTTATAATAATTGACAAAATTTGAGCTATTCTTCGTTTAAAGTGGTGGTGAGCGCTCTTTGTTTTGTAACATATTTTTATTTAAGTTAATAATTTAAAATGTGATTAAAACATACTCTTTTATTTACAACCTTTGGATTTCCAAAAACAAAATTGTTTAGTGGTTTGAAGCATACTGAACATATTGTTGATGAGATGTTATGCTCTGCAAAATTGTATTCTCTTCTTTATCTCACAGAATTACAATTAAAAAGTTTGTTGATGCTTTAATTTATTTTAATTTATTAAAATTTTACAGATTTAATCTGCCAGTTTTTGTAAATATTTTTGGAGAGTCAAGAGTGGTTGTCGTTGAAGGAGACTTTCCCAAAAGTTGAGGAAATTTTATCATAATGATTGCTAGTTGGTGTGCTTTGCTTCTCGAGAGTTTCAGGTTATAAATTGATTGCTCCTTCTGCTTTCAGTGTTGGATATAACTTCTTTTCAATATATTCTTACCATTCTACTACAAGTGTTCTAGCAGTGAATTTACTACTAGTAATATTAGCAGGGGATTTTCATGCTATCCTAGTATTACTAGGGGCTTTGCATGTTTACCTTTTTTTAAACAAAGTATTTTTTAAAGGTTTCATCAATTGATTATTGCACTGATATACTATTTTTACCTTAAACTTTAATTTATTATGTTCTTTTATTATTCACATTGTTTTAAACTAATAACTTGTAAAATATTTTTATTGAATATTGAAGTGAAGTTTGAAGGATATTCAATTTTTATTAATGAAAACTCTTAAAATGTGAAAGTACAAAAGATAATTTCCCCCTGCATATATATAATTGACCTGGAATCAATCAATGTTACTTTTTAAAACAATAACGTGTTCGTGGGCAAATTTCATTCTTTGTTGGTAGCTTTGAATTTGGCAAAAAAATTCAAAATCGAAATTTTAGAGATCATAGCACTGCTTTTTTTGTTTGGGTGCTTGAAGGACATATCTGAGCTTTAATTTAATAAATGCATTAACATTATAAAAATTAAACTTCTTTTCTGACATGTAACTTATACCCTTGTTTTATTCTTAGAAAAACTATAAATATTTTTTTAAAAGATAGCTTTTAATTTGTTATCTATTATATAAACTTTCTTTATTAATATTTTATTTTAATCCCCTTAAAGAATTTTTAAAGCAGTTAAATTAATATTCAAATTAAAATGTAAAATATTTTTGTGGTTTGTTTTTCTTTTTTTTTGGTTTCAGAAGCGAAGTGCAACAATGTCAAGTGGGTGCATTTCCTACCACAGCCCTCATCGACGTTGTTACGTCTTAACAAACCAACCACAACATACCACGGGAACACGAATACAGCCGATAACCTATTTGTGAATAGATCTGCTACAGTCTGAGGTTATTGAAAGTGCAACACCATCAAGCCCTCTATTGATGTGAAAGTGCACATCTATTTTTACCACAGCCCTCATCGATGTTGTTACTTTCTAACAAACCAGTCACACCATACTACAGGAACAC
The DNA here is from genome assembly GCA_022606455.1 of Callitettix versicolor. Classification (NCBI taxonomy): domain Eukaryota; kingdom Metazoa; phylum Arthropoda; class Insecta; order Hemiptera; family Cercopidae; genus Callitettix; species Callitettix versicolor. The sequence continues at coordinate 30,036,193 of CM040185.1, read as the reverse complement.
AAATATAGCCATTAAGCTATTTGTGGATAGGTCTGCTACAGTCTGAGATTACTGGAAATGCAACAACATCTAGAGGTACATTTTCATACCATAGACCTTATTGACGTTACTTCTTTACAAACTAGCCTCAACATACCACAGAGATATGAATACAGCCGAGAAGCTATTTGTGAAAAGATCTGCTACAGTCTTAGATGACTGAAAGTACAACAACTAGGGATACCTTTTCTTATCACAGCCCTCATCGATGTTGTTACTTCCTAACAAACCAGCCATAACATACCTTAACAACATCTAGGGTTACCTTTTCTTACCACAGCCCTCATCGATGTTGTTACTTCCTAACAAACCAGCCATAACATACCTTAACAACATCTAGGGTTACCTTTTCTTACCACAGCCCTCATCGATGTTGTTACTTCCTAACAAACCAGCCATAACATACCTTAACAACATCTAGGGTTACCTTTTCTTACCACAGCCCTCATCGATGTTGGTACTTCCTAACAAACCAGCCATAACATACCTTAACAACATCTAGGGTTACCTTTTCTTACCACAGCCCTTATCGATGTTGTTACTTCCTAACAAACCAGCCATAACATACCTTAAAGATGTTGCTATTACGAGCCACAGCTCGCATATGTACAGTCAAGTAGTAAAGTAGTACTAGGTCAAAATATACATGTACAGTTATATTCTCTTGTGAAAGTAATTGGATATGTTTCATTTATAATAAATACATCTTATCCATTACACATAAAAATTGTAATAAAATATAAATTCAATTCACTTGTAAAAGTAGTGTTGGTTATTTTAATTTAACTTTTATATTTCTTCCTTTTTTATTTCACCTACTGATATAGAAAATATCATTTAATTTTTTTCCTAAATTTATATTCTTAATTTTACATGTTGTTTAATTTTCTTTACAATATAACAATATTACAAAATGATTTATGCAATTGACTATTGAATTGATTTAAGCTATTATTTAAAATGTTTATAATTTAGCAATACACATTTTGAAAATGTTCCAAACAGTTTCTTTTTTTTCTTTAAGTGATTTATCAACTACCAAACCGGTATTTATTTATGTGTTATCTTACTTTGCATTTTTTAAAATCTATTTCTTTTCTGACTTAAGTTAATTCCAATAAATAATATTTTTCTATTTTAAATAAACAACTCTTATGTTCAATGAATCTCAGTGATACTCAAATAGAATAAAAACATTCAGGATGTATAACAGTGCATGTTAACTTGCAAAGTGCATTCAATTTATGTTGTATACATTTTCTGTTTTAAACAAATTAAAATAATTAATAAAGATGGTATTAATTTTTCTGATAACATATTTGATATTAAATATAAATAAATAATTAAATAAATATATATATACATAATTATATATATATATATACATATATAACATATTTTTATAATTTAACCCTTTGCCATTCCTATTTAAAGTCCTGCCGCTAGGACATGATGGCTGTGTTTTTTAAAAGGACATGTAGCTATTGCAGAAAATATGCTCTGCCTTTGGAAAAAAATCATAATAATTAAACTAAAAGAGATAGACCTACAAACCTTTTTTTTTTATTTGATTCATAATAGATTTATGCAAGTGGTAAATTACTGACCTAATTTTAAACCTTCATATTTTGCTACTGGTGGTATTCCACAAAACACCCCACATGACACAATGGAACATCATATTGTTTACCCTTGTATGTTGTCTGTTTACCCCTTCCAGATAGGGCTTTCATCTTTTTTTCTGTATACATAGCACATACTTTTGCAGGGCTTAATATTTTTTCTAGGTTGTGAAGCATTTTAGGGGGTGCTTTACCTGTGTAAACTTCTCTTCTGACTGTAATGCTTACGAGACGAAAATGTTGCTACCAGTTCATTCACCAAGTGTGATTCATTTTTATACATGTGCAGGCATGCATGCTAAGCCATTCGATCATTTCAGAAAACAAATATCTTCTTTTTCCTTGTTATTATACAATAGATTTACGGAGGTTGCAACATAAGCATTTTAGAGCGTTTAGGCAGGCAGGGGACATTTACTTTTAGAGCGTTAAGGCCAGCAAAGGGTTAACTTTTTTATGTGCAAGTTGGTATTTTTTGAAAATATAATGATATAATAGAGATTTTAAAAAAAAATTAAGAAATGATCTACAAAGTTGTTACTTTAATGGAGAAGCTGCCTCGGTGGCCTAGTTGCTAGCGTACTAGGCTTTCACCCCGAGGACCCGAGTTCGATTCCCGGCCAGGGCTTGGCATTTTCATACGCTATAAATCATCCCATCGTCTGCATTAGCCCAAGTGTGCACAATAGTCGGACGTTAAACATAAAAAAAAAACTTTAATGGAGGGAGACACTACAACAATCAAGGTGATTAACAGTTCACCTTTACAATGGAGTAAAAGCTTTAAAAATTATGTTAAAATTAAACTGTTACATTGAATGTCTGAAAGCTTCTTAACAAACTGATAAAAATGTATACTTTAGAAGTGCATTTATGAAATTAATGTGAAAGTTATTTCATAACTAAATAAATAAATATTTAAATAAATAAATATTTAAATAAATAAATAAATGGTAAGTTAAGTTTACCATAATTAAATATATTAAAACTATTCTAAATATAATTATAAAAGTCAAAATGAAATGTTTAAGTTGTATACTTGGGCTATCAATACTTTAAATAACTTTGATCCCAATCATAGAGTTCGGTTTATACTTCAAACTGAACTTTGTTAACAAAGACCACTTATTTATGTTTCAATTATGCCTTATCTGATAAAATGAATTCATATATCACTTTTTATACACACAGGACATTTTTTATACACACAGACATACTTATAGACTTTTATATTTATAGACTTCGTTTTGCATATGATTCAGAAAATCTCTTTTAAAGTAACCAAACAAAATATGAATCATTAAAAAGTGTTTAGAAAAAGTTTATCAACAGTTAAGAATAAAAGTTAGAAATCAGAACTACATTTCCCAGTAGCCAATAAAATGGTCAGTTGCATTATTTTCAAACAATAAAGAAGTAAACATATCCAGTTGTTTAACTATTCTTAAACAACTATTGGTGTTTGTTGTCCAAGTTTATATTATTGATTTAAAACACAATTTTGTTTGTGTATGCATCTTATACAATTAGATTTCATATTTGAATTGCGATGGGAAGACTTCCATTAAAAATATTCTATTTCAATTTTCTTAAACTCTTTAATTTATATTTATTGAAAGATTTTAATACAATCAAACTGAATAAGTTATTTTTATTTTCTGTCTTCAACAAAACCAAAAATAAATTTTCAAGAAAATAGTATCCAGGCAGCATAGAAAAAAATAACTTCATAGAACATTGGTTCTTGCAAGCATCAAGTCATACAATTCTAAGATATTGTTCTCATAATACAGTGTCAATATAAAAGAGACATTCATATAAGATGTTTTGAAAAAAATTAAACAACAAATAACACTATTATAAATAAAAAAAAACAAAACAAATATGTACTGAAAAGATTGAAAAAAAATTTAAGTAAAAATAATAAAAAATAAAATCTAGAGTAAAAATATGCAGTGATGACCATAAATAAAGACTGCATTGAAAATATAACAAATTGCTTAGAAAAATTATGTTTCGTATTTAGTTTTACAAAATATTAAATAGTATTTTAAATATTAACAGCCATATCTGATTCACCATTAGTTGTTATTACCTTAAGTAGAAATTGGGATAGTGAGTCTCAAATTGAGTTTCCTCCTTCCAGGGGCTTGGTGGTCAAAGTGGCTAAAGCATGGTCAGTCTACTGCGTCATTTAAGTATGCACCTAAAGATTCTTAGTTCAAACCGCAGTTGCTCCCATTGCTTTTCCCTTCTCTTACTCATTAACACTGATCCCTCATCCTCGTTAGTCTAACTGACAAAGTATGGGTGTTAAGAAAAAAAATCCTTCCACTGTAAGAGCTAAATGTCCAATTATACAAAACTCCAATTGGACATTTGACTTTTTGTCCTCTCAAAAAGGGATCAGTGCTCACTTCCAAGTCCCAGGTGAGTTCAAACATATGTTAAAACTTACATCAAAGAGTAAATCCAAATCTTGTTGCAAATGATTTAAAATGGATGATTGAGATGTTTTGTGTTGGCACATTTCTTGCACTGTTCTGTTTTCAATAAATAAATGCACTATATAATAAAGGCAACTATATTATAATGTTTTATTGTGTGTATTTTGATAAGGTAGGGACAAAAATGTTATTTATATTTTTTAAAGTTAAATTTGTAGCATTAAAATAACATATTTTCAAATATTTTTACCATCTGGTTATTTTCTACACAGTGTGTCATGTTAAAAGTAATTAGAATTTAGATGGAGTTATTTAACAGTACTTTTAAGTATGACACTATATTTTATTTGTTAATATTTTTGTTCATTCATAAGATATTGTACATTGATCAAATAATTTGCACGTGGTCCTTACAGTTTTACCAAATTTCAGAATAATATAAAAAGTTGAAGAAAGGGACAAAATTTGTAAAAATAAACTCTTGACTTCAGCTGCATACAAAGTGGTCAAAAATTGTGATTAACATATACTGGTTTTTTTAAAATGCATTACAAATACAGTAATTTAACTTAAGTTTAGGTCTGTGTGCAGTTGTATATATGGAAGACTGTCATTTAATGATAAGACAGGACCAGAGGTAACATATAACATGTCCTAAGGATGAATAATTAACTGTGGTCATAGCATACAAAATAAAATTTTTATTTATAAAAGCTTATCTATGTTTCATAAACAAGCCAAATACCTGATAATGTTTCATAAATCAACTAAACAGAAAAGATAATGAAGCCGTTTAAATTTTAACACGTTCAATGCAGAAATTGGTGGTGGGTGCCATTATCAGTATGCTGAGCACGCAGATCCATGTGTGATTGACATTACATTTTGTATTGCTTAGTCTCAAGCAATACTTCAAGCTTGTGTCTAAATAGATTCATTCTTTGTGAGCATTGTGTATAAATGTAACATAACATCAACACCTTAATTTTTGATTTGTACAATTTTTCTGGAAGTTTTAAATCCTCTTTTTGTGTTTGCAGCGATTTGTATTGGTTGTTTCAGTGTATTATTTAAGTTACTTTGGTTTTTTTTTTTATTGTCAAGTTCTTTGTTGAAATGGCTGATCGTCAGTTTGAGAATACACAAGGAAGTGATTATAAATCTTCAGGTAGTGACATTATGGACATCGATGCTTCTGAAAGTGAAGATGACAAAGCCATTTTAAACCAAATTTGGTGTAATTCTACATCTAAACTTAGAAAATTTCTTTTTATTATGGAAAATAAATTGTTAGTGGAAATTCCAATAGATTGGTATAACCTTTTGTTAGATAAGGTATATTTAAAATTTGTTTGCCAAAAACAAACAATTATGCATAAGAGTTGTTATGTGAACTCAGTACCAGTGATAAATCATGAATTACTCATTGAAAAGATTTGACGGGAAAAGGTTGTTCAAAATGTTTAAAAATTCAATTATTCAAAAATATTTTTTATTTTTCTAGACCTTTTTCTGAACAAGAAAATATATAATTTATGTGTATTATTTTGTTTCTTTTCCTAGTTACAATTTTTTGAAATAATTCCACCTTTTTACTCTACAATGACAGTTTTTATTAAGCTCTGATGGGTATACATCTTATACATATTATTAAGATTTTTTAGGTTTATGTATATGACCACATATAGCAATAATTTATCTATATCTGATATAGATTGTAATAATTTTCAGTCAGCTTATTCAAATTTTAGCAGTTGTTTTTGTGGAAGTTGTGTCAAACCTTAGTGTTGTTCTGAGTATTTGTTAATTATAAATATTATTAAAAATTCCAAGATTTAATAATAAAATATTCAGTAAAAGAAAACCTAATTGTAAAAAAATGTCAACTATTGCACAAAAATAAATAATAGTGATATATCAGACTTCATTTCGCCTATGTCTAGTCTCAAACCCCAGTAATAACCAGGAAACTAGTGCTTTAAAGAAAAAAACCTTCAGGATCTGATTATAGTGTATATAAGAATAATGTTAATAATAAATATGGTACTGAAAGAATTGTTATGTCTATACTTTCTGCTGTTTTGTTAAATAATACTTTGTGTAGAAACTGCAATACAGGATCGATGGGTGGTCAAAACGTAGGCCGTTAGATTGGTTTAGCTTCAAAACTAGCCCTTGTATGACAGAAGTATAATTATCAGACCTGATTTTAAATTCTGGAGATGTTATTGTTGATGCTGATGACAAAATTTAATCTGCTTTTGAAGTAAATCTTAGGTTAGCCTATAACATAAGACAAACTTGCAAGGGACTGGCAACTTCATCCCCTTCCACTGGCAAGCGGCAAACTTCATTTGTACATATGATATGAGGAATAATGAATTGACCTAGGCCCTCAACCAAGTATAAAAAGTATCTAAATATATTAAAACCAGTAGTAAAAAAATAGATGACCAAGCAATGAAGGATACATTATCAGAAGCTGTTTTAGAAAATTGTATAAGCAGTGACACAGAAAATTAGGATCTATCTAAGACCTATTTTGTCACCTAACAGAGAAAAATGTGAATTAATTATTATTTTTTTTTTTTTTGTATTTACCGAAAGGTAAGTTTTTATACATATAAGAAACATTTTATTAAAAACTATTTAAGATATTTTGATGAAACTTTCAGACATTCTTTATAGTAACAAAATACAAATTTAGACATACAAATTTTTTTGATTTAGACAATACTTTTTTAATAACAAATAATAGTTAAATTTTGATATCTGGAACGTAGTTTTATTAAAAAAAATATTAAATCATTTCTAATTATTATTTTTCAAAAAAATCAAATCAAAATGTGTAAAAATATGGGTAGAATTAAAAGTAAAAATTTCAATTAAATTGGTGAATAATTGATTGTAATAACGTTCCTTATGATACTATAGTAACTTTATAGGAAAGCACCTTTGACCAATTCCCCTTAACTGTTTTAGAACTGAAAATATTCTTAGGATTACTCTTACATATGAGAACAATACCTCTGAACAGAATGCAAGACTATTGGAATATTCACAAACTGTTCAATCTACCTCTGTTTCGTGAATACATGAGTCGGGACTGGTTTTTATTAATTATGAGGTGTTAGCATTTTTTTAAACAAACTCTGACAGTGCAGATCGGCAATATAAAATTAAACGAATTGTGGACTATTTTAATGACAAAATGGCTGCAGTTTATTACCCATCCAAGGAGCTTTCCTTTGATGAAGACATAGTGTTGTAGCTAGGCACACTTAGTCTTAGGCAGTACATCAAGGGAAAGTGTCATAAATATGGCATAAAATTATATTCTTTGACAGAGCCCCATAGATTAGTTGTTAGGTTTAGTTTTTATGGTGGTGCTAGTGACATTCCAACTGCCAACGATCATGTTTCAAAAGTTGTATTGTATTTTATGCAATGCAAGTTAGAGCATGGTCACTTGCTTTACGTGGACAACTATTAAAACAGTGTATCACTTGCAGCCAAACTTTTATCATATCAAACTTACTGTACTTGTTTTTGGAACTTTGCTGTAAATAAAACTTTAAAATAAAAAGAAATATCTATCTATCTATCTATCTATATATATATATATATATATATATATATATATATATATATATATATATATATATATATATATATGTGTGTGTGTGTGTGTGTGTGTGTGTGTGTGTGTGTGTGTGTGTGTGTGTGTGTGTGTGTGTGTAGTAATACAGCGAAATAAATAAATTGTTAAATAATGCCCAATATTCAAAACATTACCTATTTATTTATAAAATCTAATTAAGTGTTCCTTTTCATATCATTGCTTTAGTTTCATTTCTTCACTGAAGTAGCAGCACTTTACTTTCTTATTTACTTAAATCATTATTACAAAGCCAGGTGTTTTCTCCAAATAACAGCACTCACACAGTCATTTTCTTTCGAAAATCCCTGCTCACTGCTTTTCTGTTGAAAAGACAACTTCTCTATTTAGCGACTATTTTAACCTTCAATAATTCAACCAGGTCCTGGTAGCAGGTCCTGTTACATCATTCGTCCGTTATATTCTTTCATTCGCCAGATATTTTTCTATTTACTCCTCTTGCCAATGCTAATGTTAAAAACTTAGTTTCAAAAAAATATTTTCTTTTCATTAATTCACGCGTTTCATTAGACACCCAACAAGCAAGTCGAGTTAAGATATATATATATATATATATATATATATATATATATATATATATATATATATATATATATATATAGAGAGAGAGAGAGAGAGAGAGAGGAATATATTGCCACAATTACAGATTATGCAAAAACATTCTTCATGGAAAGGTTGGATTAAACTCGTGTATGTTGAAAATACAATATTTCCCTCCGTGCAACGCAACCAATGCAATGTGTTGGTAACACTTATTGTAATACTTGGAGATCGAATGTCAATCCCTAACGTAGAAGTCGGCGATGTTCATTTTTTCAACTCGTCACGTTTGGTATTTCGGCACAGACCACAACCAATCTTGGGTTGTCGCCAAAAATCTTGCACACGTATGCATTGAGGGAAGTTTTTTAAGTTAGGAGGGAAATTCATCTTCTTTTACAAACAAAACTGTTTAATGGACGAAATAAATAAATATGAATTTGTGAATCATGCCTCATGGATGTAATTTTAAATTTGGCGTTTAGTCAACATTATTTTTCTAAACACGTTTTTTACACATGTTTTTATAAAAAAAATACTTTAAAGTGAGTAAGGTTAGACTCATACTCAGCACTGAAAAGAATTTGTATTTGTACTTTATAGTTTTTGTATAAAATGGTGAAAGAAACACACCGTTTTGATTTGGTCAAGACTATAGATGAAAACGAAGATATTACAGATTATTCTGAAGATTCTGATGGAGAAGTAGCGGTAAGTTTAATAAGTAATCTAGATAACCATGACCCTATGAACCATAACTTTTTTTTTATTCCTTGACATTACTCATGATTATCTAAAGTTGAGGTTAGGATTTAAAGTAAAGCTGCACTTTTGAGCCTCATGCCATTTTCGTTCAGTTTTGCACTTAAATACTATTTTATATGACCATTAGTAATAATAATAATCCAAAATATAAAAGTGCGGAAACAACAAGGAGTTAAAAAAAATAAAAATGAAAGTGTCAACACATTAATCGATTTTGCTATGAAAAACATGTTGGCTATGTTTTTGTGCAGTACTAATTTGTAGGTTATTTATGTCACTTTTATTTTTGATTTTTTTAAACTTCTTGTAATTTTTGAACTTATATTTTGTATTATTACTACTGGGCATGTAAAAAACCATTTTGACACATTGATGACTGGTTTAACCCTAGTTAGGTAGTGGGTAAAAATGCAGCGTAACTTGTTCTGCCTTTTTTGATATTTTTTTACTTAAACGCTTCAGTACATGCCCAAAAGCAATAAGCCAAAATATAAAAGCGCGGAAACCACTAGAAGTATGATAAAAATCAAAAATAAAAGTGACCAACATAACCTCAAAATTGCTACCCGCGCAAAAGTCGCTAACATGTTGTAGATTGGTAAAATGATAAAAATACATCTGAAACAGGTTTTGTGTGATAAAAGCGCGGAATCTAAAATAAAAGTGACAAACATAACCTCAATATTGCTACTGTGCGAAATTCGCTAACATGTTGTAAATCGGTAAAATGATAAAAATACGTCTAAAACGCGTTTGTGTGATAAAAAGCTTTATTACTTTTTTTAAACAAAAAACCCCACAACCTAACTGACACGGTTGTTAGGCCTAATATGGTGATGCGTGATGAAAACCTTTTATTTCTTTAAAAAAGAAAACTGCATAACCTAACTGACACGCTACTTGCATGGTGAACCTAACTGATACTGATAGGTATTTATCTTTCAATCGTATTCGTGTGTGGACCTATCTCATAATCAACGAAATTAACCAAGTAGTTGACCCAATGGACAAAGCTGTTGTCAGAAAGGCAATTGTAAGCCTTCTAACAGTCACTTATATTCATGCATCACCGTGTTAGGCCTAACATGGTAGGTTATGGGGTTTTTTTTGTTTAAAAAAAAAAATAAAGTTTTTCATCACATAAAATCCATTTTAGACGTATTTTTATCATTTTACCAATCTACAACACGTTAGCGACTTTCATGCAGGTAGCAATTTTGAGGTTGTGTTGTTCACTTTTATTTTCGATTTTTATTGTACTTCTTCTGGTTTCCGCGCTTTTATATTTTGGATTATTGCTTTTGGGCATGTAATAAAGGGTTTTAGTAAATAAAATATTGAAAAATGCAGAACAGGCTACACTGCATAAATACACTGCGTTAAAAAAAATTATGGTAAGGTTAGTGACACGTAAATTTGAAATACAGTTAGTAAACTTATGGTCCTTTGCTATTCTGTTGTAAAATGCTACATTTTGTTATTTTTTTAATATTATTTTTATTTATTTCTGTTAAATTCAATATTTTAAGAAATAATTAGGCTCTAATTGAAAAAACCCAAAAATAAATTTATTTATAAAAACAAAAATATACATAAATGAAAAAGAACATAATTTTTATTTCATGATAAAAGATTTATTAATATATTTGCCAGTTTAAAAATACCTGTACTGGTTTTAGAGTAATGTGTTGTTAAAATAATATGATTACTTTTTTTTTTTTGTTAATGTCTATACTTTATGCTAGTTTGGCATAATCATGGATTAATGAGAACGAGGGATCAGTATTAAAGGTAAGGGAAGGCAACAGGAGCAACTGTGCAGTTGAGTGACACAGTAGAATGACTGATGCTTTATCCACATTGACCACTGAGTCCAGTGGTCACAGTAATGTTATTGCTCTAAATAACTAACTAAAATTTACATAATTATATATTTTTATACCAAAGCTAACCAAAACTCAACATTAAACATAAAAAAATATAAATAGAGAGTATAGTTTTTCCAGTAAAACATACAAATTTCTCAAATAAATATAATGCTATTATATGTTGTGTCATGTAAAATGAACCTACGATATTTATATTTAGACGGTAGCGACTAGTTAACCAGACACCTGACTTCTAAAAAAAAAGTAATTATATAAAAACCATTTGAAAAACGCCTATTCACAATGCTGACTGGTCAGCAACTGACTGCCTAAGGCACTGATAAGAAGGGGAAGAGTTTGAATAAATTGTATTAGTAAGGCTTGTGATTATTTATTTCATACACATCTAATAATGTACACTACCTTCCTGGGGTTAATGTCTTTTTAACCTAAAAACATTTAAATAAAACCATTCTTTTAGTAAGAGAGCTGCATTATTGCAAAATATGCTATTAGAGTATTTTAGCTGATATTAAAAACTACATTTTTTCTTTAGTCTTAAGACATATATATATATGTAGCCATCTCGGTGGCCTAGTTGATAGTGTACTGGGCTTTCACCCGAGGACCCGGGTTCGATTCCCGGCCAGGGCTTGGCATTTTCATACGCTATAAATCATCCAATCGTCTGCATTAGCCCAAGTGTGCACAATAGTCCGATGTTAAAAAAAATATATTTATATAAATATAACCTATGTCATGATATAAAGGTAAATATGCAGTATAGGTATTTTCAATAATTTTTTTCACTAAAATGCTTTATTACATGCCCAAAAGCAGTAATCCAAAATATGAAAGTATGGAATGTACTATAAAAATTAAAAATAAAAGTGACCCACATAACCTCAAAATTGCTACCATGTTTTTGACCATTAAAATGATAAAAGCTTTTTACTCTTTTTTAAAAAAAGTAACCAGTAACCTAACTGACATGGTGGATGGTGAACCCAACATGGTTGTTGGGTAATAAACAGTTTTATTAAAAAAAAAGCCAATCCTGACTGACATGGTTGTTGCGTAGTGAACCTAACACAGTTTATGAGTAAAAAAAATGCCTTTATTTTTTTAAAAAGAGTAGTCAAAACCTAACTTACACAGTTGTTGGGTGTTGAACCTAACTAACACGGTTGTTGTGTGATAAAAATATAATAATACTCAATAACCTAACTGACGCGCATTGGAATAGAAAAGCTATTTAATTGAACTTGTAGTTATCATGTAGGTAATGTGTTTTTGATTACTAAAATGACAAAAAACATTTATTAAAAAAAAAATGTAATTGACATGGGTGTTAGGTGGTGAACCTAATAAAAAAAAGGCAAATCGCAAAGTTCACAAATAACCAAAGCTATTTTAACAATGTTTTCATTACGAGAACAACCAATGTAAAAAGAAATAAAAGTTAAAATTTAGTAATGGTTGTCAGAATGTATAATGCACATGAGCAGCAAGTACATATAGTTTATTAACTATATATTGCGCTTGACCGGTAAATCTGTGCATGATAATTTAATTTGCTTAATGCAATATAAATAGCAATGACACCACAATATAGTTCTGTAAAAGCAACAATTGTAAGTACTCTTTAAAAAAATTATTTTCCGTGGGTAAATATGTATTAATTAAATAATAAGGTATAACATAAAAAAAAGAAATTAAAAAAAATCATTATTTGAAAAAAACAACCTGCACTGCATAATTACCGACACAAATGGTCTGTCTGATTATATTTGTGGCTAGTTATATTTGTTTTTATTAGACTATATTTATTGCTTATATTATTAGGCTATTTATATTAATATGCTGTATTATGGTAGGTTTAATTAGACCATGGCTAGATCATTCTGTCATTTATTTTATGAAATTGTTTTAATTATTGTATTAATAGTTCCAGCCAAGCAAACAAAAGAATAAAAAAAAAATTGACTTTGACACTGGATTTGAATTTGTTTCAAATGCAGCTGAGTACAATAAAGATACATGGAATGATTTAACAAAATACATTAAAAGAAAAGCCAAGAGTAAAGTTGATGAAAAAATTCAAAAGGCAAGAAAAAATCTTAAGAAAGAGGTAAGAAATTGATATTTATAACATTTGCAACAAGTCATAATTTTAGAATAACCCACCAGCTCCATTTTATATAATAAATACTAACAGTAAAACTGCTCTTTAGGGACTTCTTGAAAATTTTGGTAATTTTTGCACTGAAAGACTTCAAATTATGCCCAATATTAATAATCCAAGATATAAAAGTATGGAAACAACAGGAAGTTACAAAAAAGTGAAAATAAAAGTGGAAAACAACACCTCAAAATGACAAACATGCGAAAGTGATCAGAAATATCTTTTTAATAGCGAAAACAATAATTTCATATGTGTTATTATTAAAGGAACGTGTTTTTAATGTGAAAGGAATATATTTTTTTTTTAAAGAACCATTGCGTATTTAATGAAATGCGTGTTATAACAGTGAAAAGGATATATATATATATATATATATATATATATATATATATATATATATATATATATATCCTTTTCATTGTTTTTATATATATATATCCTTTTCTTTATATATATATATATATATATATATATATATATATATATATATATATATATATATATATTCTAATTCATATTATATTTCTGAAAGTTTGTGTGTTTGTTTGTTTGTTATTCAATCACGCTTTAACCACTGGACCAATTGAGATGAAATTTGGTACGTGTATGGTTTAAGTATCAGAGATACATATAGGCCTATTCCCGTTTTACAAAACATCATTATACTACTTACCCAGCCCAAAATAATTATCAGTTTTTAGTTTTGTAACATCTGTTAACTATAGTTAGGTTTAATTACTGTTTACTGAACATGAGATTTAGGCACCTGAGATGGACATAGATTTAATCCCATTTTACAAATCTTAATCTATGTTTTATTTATTGCAAAATTATTGTTTTTAATGTTACATTTTCATCTAATAATCACAATATGGTATTTTTCATTTAAGACTATTCAATGTTTTTAAAGCAGAGTGCAGAATATATATATATTATATACAATTTTATTAGGATACTTTAATTGTAAGGTAGTATATATATTTGTGTAATTACATTATATGAAAAAATGGTAAATATGCATTGCAGCATCTATTGGAGTTTTCGATATTTTTCTTACTAAAATGCTTTATTATGTGCCCAAAAGCAAAAATCCAAAATATGAAAGCAGGAGAAGTACGATAAATCTCGAAAATAAAAGTGACCAACATAACCTCAAAATTGCTACCGGCGAAAATCGGTACCGTGTTGTACTGATTTTAGACATATTTTTATTGTTTTACTGATCTACAGATCATAAAATAATAAAAATACGTCTAACACGGGTTTGGATGATAGGGAACTCATTTTTTAAAAGAATAGTGCATAACCAAAGTGACACGGTTGTTAGGCCTAACAGGGTGATGCGTGAAAAAACCTTTCTATTTTTTTAAAGATTATTTGGCTACATATCCTAACTGTCACGGTTGTTAGGCCAAACACGGTGATGCGTAAAAAAACCTTTATATTTTTTTAAAGAATACTGCATATCCTAACTGACACGGTTGTTAGGCCTATCACGGTGATGTGTGAAAAAACCTTCAAATTTTTTAAAAGAATACTAAGTATATTAACTGACACGGTTATTAGGCCTAACATGGTGATGTGTAAAAAAACTTTCATATTTTTTTAAAGAATACTACATGTCCTAACTGATATGATTGTTGGGCCTACCATTGTGATGTGTGAAAAAAACCTTTATTTTTTTAAAGAGTTTCCAAACCTTAACTGACATGGTTGTCAGGCCTAACATAGTGATGCGTGATAAATCTTTATATTTTTTTAAAAAAATACTCCATAAGCTAACTAACATAGTTGTTAGGCCTAACACGGTGATGCATTAAAAGAACCTTTATTTATTTTTTTCAAAAGAGTACTCCATAACCTAACTGACACGGTTGTTGGGCCTAATACGGTTATGCATGAAATAAAACTATATTTTTTTTAAAGAGTACTCCATAACTTAACTAACACGGTGATGCGTGAAAAAACCTTTATATTTTTTTAAACATTATTTGGCTACATATCCTAACTGTCACGGTTGTTAGGCCAATCACGGTTATGTTTGAAAAAATCTTTAAATTTTTTAAAAGAATACTAAGTATATTAACTGACACGGTTATTAGGCCTAACACGGTGATGTGTAAAAAAACTTTTATATTTTTTTAAAGAATACTACATATCCTAACTGATATGATTGTTGGGCCTATCATTGTGATGTGTGAAAAAAACCTTTATTTTTTTAAAGAGTATCCAAACCTTAACTGACACGGTTGTCAGGCCTAACATAGTGATGCGTGATAAATCTTTATATTTTTTTAAAGAAAACTCCATAAGCTAACTAACATAGTTGTTAGGCCTAACACGGTGATGCATTAAAAGAACCTTTATTTATTTTTTTCAAAAGAGTACTCCATAACCTAACTGACACGGTTGTTGGGCCTAATACGGTTGTGCATGGAAAAAACTTTATATTTTTTTTAAAGAGTACTCCATAACTTAACTAACACAGTGATGCGTGAAAAAACCTTTATATTTTTTTTAAAGAGTACTACATATCCTGACATGGTTGTTGGACCTATGTTACAGTTTTTATTTTTTTCAGAATGGTGAGGGAACCGATAATAAAGAAAATGGTGCCTCAGATGATGATATTGTTTATGCCAGTGGCAGTGAATTCTCATTATCTGAAGATGAGCTTCAAAAAGGTTAGTAGCTGTGCTAAATTTATGAATATTCCTTCTAGAAATATATTTTTTTAATTTTGTAAATTTTGTTTTAAATATTGTATTTTTTTTCAGTTATTACTGCTTTTTGGTAAACTATCATTGCAAAATGAGTATTTCAGGCAGCCACAGAGTACCATTCATGACGAGAGCATGTTTTGAAAAGTCACTAAAAATAATATTTATATAGCCTACTATAGGAAATAGAACTTAGATTGATTGATACATTAATGCTTAAACATTCAAAATGTTGTTCAAATTATATTCAAGCTTCAAGCGTAATACAAAAATTGATTTTAGTAATGGCTTTTATAAGTTTGTTACCAAGCAAAATCTGTTTCAAAATAGCGATTATTTTCCACTAAAAATTTTGTCACTTATACTGCATGTCCTGTCCATACATCCCTTTTCTTCAGTTCATTATTAATAATGATATTAATCTTCTCCAGCATGTAATGGAATAGTTTCATCATGGTATTGGTATTTCCTATGTTTAGGCTATTTTAATGGCTAAAGCTACCAATTCCTTAAAAAAAAAGATTACTTGAATTTCAGAATTTGTGTGAGTATTCATGTATAAAATAAAATACAACCAGAAATTCTTTCGTAAAACTAATATTAATTAAGTGGTGGAAGTATTGGAAAAAATTGTAGTAAAAATAACAAAACAACAATTACAGTTAGTGTGAACCAATACATTTAATATTTTAATGCTTTTGGAAAATACTGTTTTAAAAATAAATAGTAAAAATTGACAGTAAAAAAATAGGATTTACACAAGATTTTAGTGAGGGATATCAGTCGTTTTGAAATGTTTCTGTTACAGCTGAAATTATAAGCAATATACAGGATATTTCGTAAAATTAAAAGGACCTGACATGTTATGGATTAACCAAAGTTGCAATATTTTTTTCACAATTCCTATTTTCAATACAGAACTGTTATTACAGTTATGTTGGTAGCTTGCATGGATAAATGATTTAATAACTTCTGTCAATAAAATCATCTCCATATATACAATTAGTTCTTCATGATCAGAATAGAACTCATAGCATGGGACATATGCACTGCTCACTAGATAGTAACAATGTGCCACTCATTCCTTACTAAATGTGCAGTTATGCAATAATAATATAAATTTTATAAGAGTGTACTGGAGGTTAAAAATAATTGCTATTTAAATGTTATGTATATGAGGACTTATTATATTACGCAATAATAACATATCTTCACATGAGTAAAATATACTGCCCTTTTAGTTTTCGAGGAAAACCAAATAATTTGTATGTATATATAGTATTATTTACCTCATGTTGTTAAATCTAAATAAACTAAACAAGTAAAATTAAGACATAAACTAGTAATGAAACATATGTGATGTAATTGACTTACATGATTTACTTATTCATTTACTAACTCTTTTCATTTACTTATTCATTTATTTATTTACTTACTCTATTCATTTACCTTACTCTATTAATGAATTCCATAAAATAAAATGTAGTGAGCATCTAACTGACATATTTTATTCTAACTTATTGTACTTTGTATGATTTATAACTGGCAATATTTAAATGTAAGTATTATAAGAGACCTGTAACAAGAGAACATGAGTAATTCAGTAGCACAGGCCTGCCATCAGACAGACAGCATTGTTTAACAGTTGCTTATATAAATATAATATATTATTTTGCTTTACAGCTAGGACAAAGTAATATATGTAATTACATAACATATGTGATTGTGATTATGTTTGCTGTAATATTTTATAAATATTGCTATTTTATTGTTGTAGATAATATTAAAATTAAAGAGAGAGCTGTTGGTAAAAAGAAAAAAAAGAAAAAAATTAAACTTGAAGAGAATGATGAAGTGCATGAAGATTTCTTTGATGATGCTCCTCCTTTTGATGAAAATACCTCATTTTACCAGATGAACCTTTCACGTCCAATGCTCAAGGTAAAAGGATTTTATGTGTTTTAGCACTCTGTTATTAACAACTTTTGTCAGATTTAATTCACACGGCAAAAAAAAATGTTGGTGTTGGTTGAATAAGTCTGTTTATATAGCAAAATCTATTGTAGAGTTTTTTAAATTCTAGTCCTTCCAAATCTTAAAAATTTTGCTTTATAAATAAAAAATAAAAATAAAATCTGATAAATTAACTTTTTAAATTACATGCAAATATGAAATGAATGCTGACCATCAATTTATTTTATTTAAATTTAAGTAATTAAAAGTTTATAATTCAATTTATATAGATTTTAACGTTGATTATGAAGGTTTTATGATGGATTATGAAATTGGATTTAAAAAAAAAGTAAAGACAAAATAAATGATTGGAACTGTTAATTTTGTAAATTTATTTTCACAATGTCAGTAAGTCAGCGCGGGTACCATGGTTATTTTTAAATACAGCAGAATCCCTCAAATCTGAACTGATTGATGATGTAACCTGTTTGGATTTGGAAAATTTCAGATTTTCCGAAAAATCTGCAACAAATAGTACTTAGTACTAGTTCTGGGTATACTGCACCCTGAAGTATCGTGATGTGATATCATATGTAACATGGATCTGTCATGTCCCCCTTCCTCAATATATCATACTCATGCGGATATAAAGAACTTATGTATCAAAGCACACAAAGCAATGACTGATTCTTTGGAAAATATTGCTTCCAAAGCAATATTACTATTAACAGACAATGGCTCTCTCTTTTCCATTCTTGTAATATAAACAGTCTAATAAGTCCACTCTTATCTTGTAAATAGCATTTAAACATGCCAGATTGCATATATTACCAGATAAATGTACTGTTGGTGTGTGTCTAACATGTTTTGATTTAGTGTATGTAACACTATAAGCTTATCTATAGAAGTTTTTTCTTCACCAATATAACAAGGGTTAACTATTACACTGTATTATGTTACTGTAATAAATCTTTAATTATTTGCTAGCTACAGAGATGAAGGGGTGTGGACCATAACTAATTTTGTATCTAATTTTAATGAACCATTTGTTGAGCGCCACGTTGTTTATAATTTATACCCCACTGTTTAGGCCAAGACAACCAGAAAGCCTGTGCGAGGTTACAATGCTCAGGGTGACCAAAGAAATCAAAGTTGTTGCTTTTCAAAAAATTATAATTGTCTCTTTTTTTTGAAGATATGCCACATTAAAAGTTAAAAAAAGTAAGTAGTGACAGGAAAAAATATTTAAATTCATTACTTCTGTTTTCTTATAAAATTGAAAGGAAAAAAATTAAAATATAGTACACTTATATTGATAAATTAGTTCAACTTTCAGTAAGGCAAAAAAAAATCAAAACTAAACTTAAACTTTAACTTAAATTCAACAACTAAACTTAAATCTTTACCAACCTTTTGGAATATAACATCTTGCACAATAAATGTCAGTTATCCACCAAAACAAACTTTAACAAAACAAAAATAACTCTTGAACTAAACTATATTCTTCTGGAAGATATAAGGTTCACTAAAAGTAACAAATATTATTATTAGTGACTATAACTAAAATAATAATAAACCAGTGCCCTTTACAAAAATATACTAGTGAAAAAAAAATGAATTAAAGATACAGAGTTTAATGGTATTAAACAGGTTGATTGTTTATTTTTCTGCTAATTAGAGTTTAGTGGTTTTCCCCTAGGGTAGCCGATATTTCTTTTCTTAACAACGGAGCTACAAAATCGGTGAAAACACCCAAGTTCGCACTATCAAAATTAAAAAAAAAATTGTCTCCTTACACAACAACCAAAAAAAAGGCCTTATGCATGAAATTTATGATGTACGCGTGTTTGCGAGAATGTTCTGTATCCAAAATCACGATGCACAATTTCCCTTATATGAGCACCGTAGCCTTGCGTGATCTAGCCTTAGCCTCACTCCAGAACAGACTCGTCAGTTGTCTCAATCCTTCCTTCTGAACAGCTGTTTATTTAGGGTATCATCTTATTGATATTACACAATTCAAATTATATTTACCTTAGATATCTAATTAAGGATCTGAAATGTCTCAACTGGTTAATATAATTATGAAGAACATAATGTAGAATCACTTTGTTTCATAAACTTTGTCTATGAAAATGCGCATTATAATCGGTGATCACCATATTTCCAATTGTTTTATATGATTAGTGTGGGTATTATATACATTATTCATGCAGAACTTTATTCATTTTTCAATAGGGACCTAACTGACTATGTGAAATAAGTTTATACGGGCTTTATTATAGTTTTATGCCATAGGTCTTCTCACATCTTTGTGTTTTTCTAAATTTTTATTTTCAATAAAAATTGTTTGGAAGTCCCATGTTTTCATATTTATGGTGTTTAGATCTACTGTACCATACATTAAATAAATTTACTCAAATTTGACCTTATACATGTCTGAAATTACAATATCTGAAATTTAAAAAGTTACAATTTTCTTTTACAACCCATGAATGAAAAGGTTAAACTTACTCTACACCTGAATGAAAAGATGCCAATCTCCTCTGTAATCCCTGAAAGAAACGGTCAAATCTCCTTTGCAACCTCTGAAGGAGTATACGTTCAATTTTGAATGTTTCAAATCTTCATGAAAACAAATATTTTTAAAAATTTAGTTTTCCAATCCTTAAACTAAACAATAAGTATTAATCAAAATGTGGGATTTTATTTTTTCTATTTAACCCTTTAATTAATCTTTGTCTTCATTGTTTACTAAAAATATGTCTAAAAAATAATTCATTCAACAGGTTGTTTAAATTAGAAATATAAATATTTTGATTACAGGCAATAGGAGCAATGAATTTTGTTCATCCTACACCAATCCAAGCAGCTACAATCCCAGTGGCACTATCCGGGAGAGATATCTGCGGCTGTGCAGCGACAGGCACTGGTAAAACTGCTGCCTATATGTTGCCCACTCTGGAGAGGTTACTCTACAAGCCTATCATTGGAATTCCTGTAACAAGGTGAGTAGCGCTATAATATTAGCGCTATCACCTATAATTCTATATTCTCATAAGAATTTTTTTTTAATTATTTTCAAATCACCATTGTTATTATGTAATTAATGCTTATTTTACTGTTGTATTCAGTTTCAATTTATTTTTCCAATCATTATTATTAATGACTGTTGTATTTTCACTAAATAAGATATTATGATATAATAATAATAATAATAATGTTGTTATTTTGTGTTTCTTTTACTTAAATATCGACTACTGTTAGTTATTATACTCACTTTTGCAATTCAGATAATTTACAAACTTCTTTATCTATCTAACATTCTGTACTTGTGCACAATAAATGATATTCTGTTCTTTATTTTTCCAAACCACTCTAGGTTGCAATTAGTCCCAGATAGTCCATACTCTACTGTATATGTGTATTTTATTGTTTCATTTTATAATATATAGACTTATATTTTTTTAATGTGTGTGTGTGTGTGTGTGTGTGTGTGTGTGTGTGTGTGTGTGTGTGTGTGTGTGTGTTAAAATCCGAATGTATGAACTAAAACTGGTATTTCTATATTCTAGTGTAACATTTAAAACCAAAGATTCATCATATGTTTATATACTAATATATTTTTTTATTGTTGAATTTGTAGAGTTGTTGTCTTGGTACCTACCAGAGAGCTAGGTGTCCAAGTTTATCAAGTAAGTAAGCAGTTAGCTCAGTTTACAAGAGTGGAAATCGGATTATCTGTTGGTGGTCTCGATCTGAAAACACAGGTGAGTTAGAGGTTTGCAACCAAAAATTATAAAAAATTGGGTGAACAGCGCTTTTAGAACATCTCATGTTTTCTTTGCAAATTGAAACAAAACCGGCTAGCAACTTATGCATATAACTTGGCCATGGTATTCAAAAACTTAAAAAATAAATTCATTAGCTGTGTTACAGATACTTAGAAATAAGTTTTTATTACCTATGAGGTATCAAGAATAGATGAGCAAAAACAACTTAAAGTCTTGAATATTAAATACTGTTTTCAGTTAAAAATAAAATCAAAAATGGGTTGCATCTAGTATTTTGATTTAATTGTATGTTACTTGAAGTGTAATCAACAGTTATTTAATATAGTGAAACTTTCAAATCACAGACACTGCTCGGACCGCATTAAATTTCCGCTGTTGGCAGAAATACAGTTATATAGGCCACCTGGTAATGCATGTTAAATCACCAAAATAGCATCTTGTAACAGTATTGAACACATTCAGAAAATTTAAATTGTGGACTTAAATCATATGTTCACTAACAAAATAATATAGTGTAGTATTTTGTATGTATAGTACATGACTGTATTTATATTGTCACTAGCCACCTCGGTGGCCTAGTTGATAGCGTACTGGGCTTTCACCCCGAGGACCCGGGTTCGATTCCCGGCCAGGGCTTGGCATTTTCATACGCTATAAATTATCCCATCGTCTACATTAGCCAAAGTGTGCACAATAGTCGGACGTTAAAATATATATATATATATATATATATATATATATATATATATATATATATATATATATATATTGTCACTGAGCAACTAAGTTACTGTATAATAAAGTACATTATTTGTTTTTATACTGTCATTAATAAAAGTGATATAAACATTTGTATTGTTTCACGACTGTCTACTGGGAGGTGGGAACCCACCTGATTGCGTAGGGAAAAAATCACAGTTTTATATATATATATATATATATATATATATATATATATATATATATATATATATATAAAAAGTATATATATATATTGCTCAATATATTTGAGCAATTGTTTGCAGATGATGTTGGGAGATGTTTTTGATCATTGACCGGATTCTAAACTTCCTTCATTGTCTAGATTTTTTTAATTAACTTTAATTTATATATTTGTTATTGTTGTAGGGCCTCTACAGCCCTGCAAGAAATTGTTTATATTTGATTATTTATTATTTTTATTTAAAAAAATTTTCATTACTTTGATAATTAGTTCTAGAACGGGTATGTTACTTCAGTTTATCTTGTTATTATTGTAGGGCCAGTTTACAGCCTTACAATAAATTGTGTCTTTTTTGTTGTTTCTAAAATATTGATTTTTTTTGCCGGCAAAAAACCAGTAAGGTTATCATTGCCGTTCTAAAATATTGATTATGAACTAGTATTAGGCACATATTAAAGTTGTTACTGTATTGTGTTTGATTTATTTATTATCTTCTATAGTACCTCAAATTTTTTTATTTCGTTTTTTTTTTACATTACAATTTTGGAGTCACAGCAAACTTTGTTGGTTTTTCGCCGGCAAAAAAAAAAAAAATTATGCTCCTTTGTCCATTATTTGGACGTTTCAGCTAACCCATTGGCTATCAGTTTCGTGTTTGTGTCCAGTTTTGGGAATACCCATTATTTAGAAAGACTTCAAAGGCCAGAAATATCCATTAAGGGAAGTTTTAATGTATAAAAATACAGTATATATTGGCTTGTCTAGTTGCAAGTTAACAGATATACTTTTATAAAATTTTGTTATATTTAATTTAATTTTTAAGGTCAGTACAAAAAATGCAGTTATCTTTATAGTTTTCCATCGTAAACTATAAAGAACTTGGTTTAATATTCATTAATTAAATGAATATTAATTCATTTACATAATTAAACAATAAGTATTGAATTAACAACGATAGTTACTTGTTAATATATACATGGAAAATATATACTATTTTCATGTATAGCTTAATAATTAACACTTCACAATTAGCAAAGTGTTACAAGTTAAAAACACTTTTGTGATTTTTTCTGAAATAGTTATATTTTAGGTTTTAAATGAAATATTTATTTTTAGTAATTTTTTTTATTTGGGCAAAAACATATAATGTATACAGCTCATATAATGGTTATAATAAGCATTTTCACAAAGCAGAACTGCTTTAACATTCTATTTGCATTATATCTGATAAAGAAAAAAGTTCTATAGGTAAGCTTTTAGTTTTTTTGTGGACAAAACCATAACATGTTAGCCCTCTTTCTATAGTATATTTGTTTATCTCTACTCAAATAGTAATATGTAATGACAGTATATATATATTTTTTTATTTTAAGGCGAAAAGCACATTGTGGCTATTATTAAATGTTAGTGTGAGTGTAAAGTGTTAAAGTCGTAATTGTAGTGTTGTAAGTGTAAATATGTGTTAGACTCGGGTACCATGAGGGACGTCTAAATCCTCTCAATAGGTGCAGCCACGGTAAATAGAATACATGGTATAGGCCACGCACAAGTCCTCCCCACCACTAGCTGGCTATGGCGCGTCATCGGGGCAAACTCAGACGTAGTGTTTAGTAGAAAACATTTTTTTAATGTTAGTTTTATTAACTATATTATAGTAATTACAATAATAATTCCTTTTGTATAACATTATTAAAGCTATTAATTACTTTATTTACTGAATTCGCTCATTGTCAAAATGGAAACTTCTATTTTATACAATATTACATAATATTAAAGTAAATTTAAGGTCCATAGCTTGAAAAATTCAAGAGTTATTTTTTATTTGAAAGTTAAAAGCACATCACACTATGAATTACGTATTTGACGATGTTCCTTGACAATTATTTGGTTGACTGTGAAAATATACATCTGGAATAAAAAATTAGCAATAAATTAAATTACAAAGGACCAACCTATGTACTTATAACTAACCTATGTACAGGCTTTTATGCCCCCTTTAGGTCCTTTTTTGTATGTATTTTTATATATAATAGGAATTTGGTAGTAAATAAATAAATAGCATATAGACGTATTATGCAAACAGTAAAATAAACATACGTATTTCTTAGAATTTATGTTTCAAAACATGCCATCTCTCTCTCTCTCTCTCTCTCTCTCTCTCTCTCTCTCTCTCTCTCTCTCTCTCTCTCTCTCTCTCTCTCTCTCTCTCTCTCTCTCATACACACACACACACTCACTCTCACATACACACACACACACACACACACTCACTCTCACACACACACACAAACACAATAATATATATATATTGTTAGGGGTTCGGGGTTCTCTACTCCTCAGGTCCTCCAAACAATTAACTATCATCGGTGGTTCATCAAAAAAATTCCTTTAATACTTTGAGATGTAATGTGTTACATTACATTTACCTTGTTACAGTTACAACTATGGTTGATGACAACCCCTAGAATGAACACTACTGTTTTATTTTTCACAAAATGTTCTCCAAAATATATATTAATGTTTTCAAACCAAAAGTAAAAGGGGAAGAAGTGTACGCAAACTTTTGTCTACTTACTTTTACCGCTGATTTGCCACTTCTCAGCACTGCCTGGCTGGAATGCTCTTCTGTAGTGTTTTCCGATGTACCGCCTTCGGGTCTTCACAGAAACGACTGTCACCCGGAATATACCGATGTTCTGGTCCCCCCCCGGAATCAACTGTCTTTTTTACATTTAAAGACGTACATCTAAAATGTACGTAAGATGTACATTTTATGTAAAATGTAAGATGTACATCTTAAAAAAAGGGAATAGACGTATACAGTTTTTTTGGGGCAGCTTCTTACTACAGAAAATTTATATACAAATGCAATGATATAGCCAAACCACTTACAGATTTAACAAAAAAAGAGAACACGGGTGATAGAAAAATAAGGTGGACAGACGAAGATCAGACAGCATTTGAAAAATTAAAAGATGTATTAACAACACCACCTGTGCTAGCGAATTTTTGTGAAAATAAGGATACAGTCGTTTCATGCGACGTGAGTAGGACGGGAATCGTGGCGTATTCCTGTAATCCTGCTACAAGGATGTTTGGATTTTTCTGTCGCCCAGTTTGATCCTTATTTACATTTAATTGACAATTATCAATCCGCATGTCAAGTAATATGTAAAATAAAGTAAAAAATATATCTTAACTGACTTTGTTGGTATCCATAATAAAATAATCAATAATAACAAATCACATGACGGCATTCTAGCCAGGCGGTGCTGAGAAGTGGCGAATCAGCTGTAAAAGTAAGTAGACAAAAGTTTGTGTACACTTCTTCCCCTTTTACTTTTGGTTTGAAAACATTAATATATATTTTGGGGAACATTTTGTGAAAAATAAAACAGTAGTGTTCATTCTAGGGGTTGTCATCAACCATAGTTGTAACTGTAACAAGGTAAATGTAATGTAACACATTATATCTCAAAGTATTAAAGGTAATTTTTTTGATGAACCACCGATAGTAAATTGTTTGAAGGACCCGAGAAGTAGAGTAGAGACCCCTTACCCCTAACAATATATTATTATTTGCGTATAGACCCTGTTGGATCACGCAAAGCACTCTGACTCATGTCTTGTTCCTTCTAATCCTTCACACCTCCCTCATCCTATCCCCATGGATCCTCTTCTGCTCCTCCATCCATTTTACCCCTGCTCTCTGTGGGATTTCATTCTCTGGGACCTTCCAACCGAGCATCTTTCTGTATGTGTGCCTGTCTTCAATGTCTGTTGAGTCTATTTCTGCGTCATGTAGGTCTATTTTGACTTGTGCGATCCACGACGTTGTTGATTTGACTCCTTGTATATACTTAAGGATTCCTAACAATATATATATTATAATATATATATATATATATATATATATAATAATTATTATTCGTATATAGATAACAAACTATTTTCGATACCTAGTACAAGTTATTGTAATTTACTGCATTTGTTACTTTTCTTCCTTCCGGCATCAGTGGTTTTATTTCCACAACTTTTTTAGACTGCTTTTTATTTAAAAATTTCATCCTCATAAATGTACGGGTATGGACATAACAGCATATGGTAAATTCACCAACTGAAGAATAATTATTTAGTTTGTCTGTCAGATTTTTTATCACACCTTTTTCTTTATTTAGCCCATTCTCACCGTGATATTTTAGAAAGTCCCTTTCCATTTTTACCATGACGTTCAACCATTCTTCAGGAGGATACAAAAGGTAGCCTTTTGACAAAGTTGACAGCTAATCTCTGATTATTATGGCACTCGTTTGTTGGATGACCGTATACAAAAGTTGAGAGGATTTTGTTTTCTTGACTATACGCTATATAGCCAGCCATCATCTTCAGTAGATCAGAGTTCTGTAGATCACACTTCACTAACTTGCAAGTCATTTAAGGCTCCTCCTCTTCATCGGATTATCAGCAAAAAATATTCTTAAACTTAGTAACATTGCTTTGTAAAACTACATTTTTATTTTTAACCGAGGCCAGTTCTTGTAATGCAAGTTGGAATTTGTTCCTTCAAAAGTAAATTTTCATTTCTTAAACATTTCATTTCTTCTACAGTGGCATTATTTACAACGATATTTGTAATAAAATTACTGACTAAGGAAAGTGGGTTTAATTTACAGAATTACATGTTACAATTGCACCGTCATTTCAGTTTAAAGGTGATTTTTCTGGTAGATTTCCATCGGACTCGTCAATAAGTGTTTTTAATGTTTCTTGGTTTTCACGTTTTTTAATCCTTATCGCTCGTTCAGAATCAACACATTTATTTTCAATGGTGGAAATGATAAAACGTGGAATGGCACCGGATTTCACAGGTTTTGTATTTAGTAATTAGGATTTAAAATCCCTTTTGAAATCGTCATTAAAATGAAGTGAACAGACAGAAATAAATTTTAACATCATCAAAATTAAAATGATCTGCTTGTTTACTCGTATGAACCCACACTTTTGTCAGGCCTTCATCTTTTGGAATTCTATGAAATGAATTCATAGAATTCCCCTTTCCCTTTACAATTCTTATCATTATTATAGCAATTGGCAATAGTGCAACTAGGCATTGTTATACATATACAATACTAAACAAAATACATTTTGTATTTTTTAGGATTTAAAACATACTTAAATCTTTTCTTATATTTATTAAACCTCGAACACAAAACACAATTATCGTGCAGTATTGTTGTTGACATCTTTTATTTGAAACACAACACCTACAGATTAAATAAACACACCAAATCTCCAACTATATTTTACAGAACATCGAAGTGTTTAGCGGGAAACTACATACAGTAGCAGTGAAGAGTATGACCCAGTGACGTTACGCGTGCGGTAGTCTACTGCGCATACCCACCGTGTATTCTGTTTACCGTGGGTGCAGCTAGTCTGCACCACCCTGCCGAGATCAAACAGTATAAGCAGTCTTGCATGTTTATTGCTATGTTAAATAACAGAGAATTATTAAACTGTGTTTTTATATTATAAGAATTGGGCAGAGAGACATGTCTGTAATCAGTAGTATTAATACTTTGGAAGCAATATTTTCCAAACAACTGGGCATTGCTTTGTCTTTAAAAGTTGACATGTCAGTTATTTATACTGACATGGGTCCATCACATTTTAAGAAGGGGTACATGCTGGATCCATGTTACATCCAATACCATATTATAACTGTCTGTGCCTGTCGATTAAAATAACTATTATTATAATTTATTTTTTTATATTTAAAGTGTTAAGATTTTTAAACACTTTACTATTTTATAAAAAGAATTAGCCAATTTAATCCTATAAGATTAAAACTTTTGGTCCAACCCAAAGCCCAATAAAAAAAATACCTACCTGAATACTATTTTCTCACATATGACAGTTATGACTGCCTTGAGTGTTACATGTTTATTTCATATAATTACAGGAATCTGTTCTGCGTAAAAGTCCGGATATAGTGATAGCAACACCTGGTCGGTTAATAGACCACTTGAAGAATACGCCTTCTTTTACTTTGGACAGTGTTGAAATCTTAATTCTTGATGAAGCTGACAGGTTTGTTTGTTTAGGGAATTTATAGAAAATGAATTGGAACTTGTTTATGACCTAAACTTGTTTCAGTGTAGACTTTGTATTAATGAAAGAACTAACCAGATCAACATGTAAGAGTTTCTTATCATAAACATGCTCAAATAGCGTATGTACTTAATATTTTATATCCATCTCCTTATAATTTTTGTAAACATTGTGTACTTACTAAAAAATTTAATTTTTCAGCAGTTACTTAACAATAAGGTTAGAAAACCTTGTTTTTCTAATATATATATATATATATATATATATATATATATATATATATATATATATATATATATATATATTAAATATATCAAAAATTTATTTGGGTATATCAATAAATCTGTATTAAAGGGAGTTTTATATATATATATATATATATATATATATATATATAATTCCCTTTAATACAGATTTATTGATATACCCAATCAATTTTTAAATTATTATAGACACAGCTTTATAATAAATTGTTCTTTTATTTCATATTTTTGTCTCGGCAATGATAACCTTTATGGTCCTTTCCAAAAAAAAAATCTGTTATCACACCCTGTAATTTACAATTTTTTGTTTTGAAAGTGGAATTTACTATTCAGCTGGTTGACTGTAATCACTAAAATAATTAAAATAAAATAAATAAATAAAAATAATAAAAAAATTAAAAGATTGGATTAAATGTTATTAAGGACCCAAACAACAAAATCCTATTTTAATTTGTTATACAATTCTAACCCCTTTTTTTGTAGAGTACACTCACGATTAACTGAAGGATTGGGTGGCACTAGCACTACAATAATGCATTTATTTAGTGTTAAGCATAAACTATAGTATGAACAAACAAATAAAATTATTATATTACATAGTTACGGATAAGAATAAATTTGCACATAATTGTAATTACCCAAATACAAATAAAACTAAAGTGTAGAAAATAAAACTAAATAAATTTTTTTATGAAAAAGAAAAATCATACCCAAATTTATCATGAAATTACAATAAAATATTGTCATTGTACAAATAAAATTGTTTTCAGTTATTATTATTTTTTTAATAATTGGGACTTGCATTTTTGTATATAATGTTACAATATAGTAGACTGTGTGTAGCTGAGTGTGATGTTTTATATTAAGTACAAACGTATTGGTCTGATAATAAGATAAGTGAAATAGAGAC
Source organism: Callitettix versicolor (assembly GCA_022606455.1). Classification (NCBI taxonomy): domain Eukaryota; kingdom Metazoa; phylum Arthropoda; class Insecta; order Hemiptera; family Cercopidae; genus Callitettix; species Callitettix versicolor. The sequence continues at coordinate 30,006,354 of CM040185.1, read as the reverse complement.
TTTATGCGAAATAGCTTGCAATTGTTTTTGAAAGAAAATCTGTGGATTCCCCCCTCAAGGATATACCATTGGTTGTATTTTTTTGTAAAATATAATAGATGTGTGTGTTAATGACCATGAGCATGGTCATATTATCAGAGAAACACTTCACAATACAAATAGTTTTTAATAGAAAATGTTTGATATAGGGATATGTTGACATTTTTGTATTACTTTAAAATGATATGTTACATACCAGTGATACAAAGTTTTAAAATTATGATCAAAGTTATTATTATTATAAATATTATAAACAAAAGTAAATTTACAAAAATGATACTACCTAAGTCTGTAATGCTTGTTCAATTATCAGTCGACAATTCTGACTTTGCCATGATGCTTCACTTTCGAATCCACGGAATATCTGTTGGTATATAAAAGAAGTTTTGTCTGCAATGCTAAAGGGCTGTGATAAATGCGTCACATTTATCATCAGAATGTAAACTCAAGCAGATTTTTTGTCAGTGTCATCTGTAGTCTGGCTTATGGCAGCAATTATTTCTTCCTTCTATTGTGTAATCTGCATCAGCTGTTTTGATCCACTCATTTATGTCATTCGGTTGAGCATAAGGTCATAAAAGTGTGAATATCTTTCAAAATTTCTGGTGCATGTGCCTCTTAATTTAAATAATTTTTGTCTTATTCCAATTTATTTTTTAAGTTTTGATGCTTGCTTTTTGCCAAGCTGCAGCAAATGTGTAGACCTAAATAAAGGTTTTTATGTTAAGAGCTTCCATCACTTCAAACAAGCTGCTGGCTTCTTGAGTCTCCTAATATGTTTTATATGCAATCTTTTTTGCCACTTGATCAGGGAGGGTCCATGGGTGAGATTTAAAAGAGTTATATCGGCAGGAAAAAAGCAGCTTTTATATTTCCTTTGACAAGTTTTTCCTCAGAAGTGAGATGCTGCATTATCCAGTACCAATATAACACCGAGCAAGGTTTTTTCAACTGTGGTGACAAAGCTGTCAAAAAAGCATTTTTAAAAAGGGCAAAAAATTAATTGAAGCCAATTTTTGGTTTCAACGATATATATATATATATATATATTTTATTATTATTATTATTATTATACAACAATATATATGTATATTTGTTGTTGTTGTTATTTTAAGGCGAAAAACACATTAAGGCTATTATCACATCCCTAAATGTAAGTGTGAGTGTAAAACAAAAAAACATACATTATATATGTATATATATATATATATATATATATATATATATATATATATATATATATATATATATATATATATATATATATATAATGTATTGATGCATTTTACACTTTTAAACTCTGATAATTTGTGCCCACTATAGAGAGTAGTTGTGAATCTACCTATGACAGGTTTAATTTTTCAAATATTTAATGTTTTTGTTTAGCGTAGCCAGAGTTCTTCGATGTTGTATACCTGATCAGGAAGTAAATTATTTTCCTTAATAAAACTTCCAAATTTTGGAACAGATTCTGTTCAAGCTGTTTCGGAGAGCTTGTTTCCTGAAATGATCACATTTCGAATGCTATGTTGTTTTTTCCAGTAATCCAACCAAGTTTTTCACCCTCAATGAAGTCCTGGTTTTTGTCAACTTATTTTGAACAAAATTAAGATCTTTTTTTAATGATTGGGCTGGACAATAGAGTTATTTTTCTCCTCTTGCTCGAACCACAAATCACTGTCTAAAATTTCACATTTCAGTTTTTTCAAGAACTTTTAATTTTTCTGTGAAAGAAAATGAAATGTGTTTACATTTTTTTGATGCTGTAGCAAAGTATTGCACGCTATGAATATTATAAAAATTACATGTTCATTATATGAAGTAGGTTTGTAATAATTGTCCAAAACAAATGTAAATAAATAGTACTAATAACAACTGATCTTTAAAAAAAAACCTTCACACACAAATTAGTGCATTGTACAGTATTTTGTGAACACATACAAACAAAATTACTGTATATTGAAAAGGAAAATTCCAGGTGCTTGCTTGTTTAATGTACACAGTACTGATATATGCTTTTCTGTATTGTTGATAGATAGGTCATAGCAGATATGTAAGCACAAACAGGATGATCTACTTTATACTGTAGTACGCAAGTTAACTGTGCTGTGCTATGCATGACATAAATACAATAAGTTTGATTCCTACAATTTTTCTTTATACCTGTACCCCTGGAATATAGGGTTCTGCTATATAATGTTTGTTTTTTAAGCATTAAAAATGTGTAAGTTTGTCTTTCATTCTCTAACTTGTGTAATACATGCTGAAGTTAAACCGTGCTCTAACGTAATGTCTAGTATAAATTGAACAATGCCTAAATATTTTAATATGTTTAAGTTTAAAAGTATTGTTCAGGCAACTGCCTTCTTTGTACATCTTAAGTACCAAGCAATATTTGTTTTATTTAATACATTAAATAAACATGTTTTTTCGTGTTGCAGAATGTTGGATGAGTACTTTCAGGAACAGATGACAGAAATTATCAAACAATGTTCAAGGACAAGACAAACGCTTCTCTTCTCAGCAACAATGACTGAAGCTGTCAACGAGTTGGCTGCTGTATCTCTTGATAAGCCTGTCAAAATATTTGTAGATAACAACCAGGATGTAGCATTTAATTTGCGTCAGGAATTTGTAAAGTAAGTAGCAAAATAATTATTGAGATTATTTTTAAAGACTTGCAGAATTATGTGTTTTAAATCTTGGTTATTAGTGTAATTTAAGTGGATCTCATTGCATCACTCAGTTTATGTGCTTTCTTTAAAATCTAATTTCCAGAACCACATTAAGTAAAGGGTGTTTCAAAAAGGATGCAGTCTGAAGTTTAAGTAGGTATAAGTTATGCATAGGTAAATTTTTTTCTTCCCCAAATATCAGTTTGTAACACTGTCCTCTTTGTTGATTCGTTATGTGTTATTGTAGTGCATTATTGCCATTCTAGTATTCATATGTCTCTGTAGTGTGTGTGTATATTTTCAACTTTGTCTTTTTCCAAGGATCAATGTGTGTTCATTATTGAGACTTATTATGTGTATAAATCTTACAAACGAGGAAAAAATGAGTTGCAGTTACAATTTTCCAGTTCTTCAGTATCTAAGTCAATAATTTCGTGTCTGATTAATAAATTTCGTGAGACTGGCAGTGCACATGACAGAAAAGCACAGGTCAACCATCACTGTTAACAATGGAAGTTCTGGACGATGTGAAAGAACGTTTGAATTGTTCACCCAGCAAATCATTTAGAAAGTTATCTTCACAGGCTGGACTTCCACTGTCTACCACTTTCAGGGCTACTAAAAAATTATGACTTTGTGCTTATCACATCGGTGTAATTCATGAACTGAAATAGTTGATCATGAAAAATGTGTAAAGTATTTTGAAGGATACATTTTCTTGTTAATGAGAATGGTATGGAAATGTTGAACCATGTTTATTTTAGTGACGAGGCATGGTTTCACTTGGATGATTACTGTAACAAGCCAAAACTGCCGAATATGGAGCGCTGATAATCCTCATTCATTTCACGAATGACCACTAAATGCATGTAAAATGAATAGTTTTAGAAAGGAGATTAAAATAACTTTATGTAACATAAATGTTTTTATTCGTATATCTACCTTGGGTAAAAAAGATCATGAATATTAATTAGGGTGGTATTGTAATTTTTATTATAATACATATTAGTATAATATTACAGTAATTCCTCGTCAACTGCAGGGATTCAGTTCCACAAAAAGGCTGCCATTGGTGAATCTGCATTTGGCGAAGGATGCATGAGTTTAAACATATACTATATTATATAGTTGACCCTCTATTTGGTAGCTTAATAAGTAGTTAACAAGTTATAGCACTGTAAATAATTTCTTTAGTAAATCTGCGGTCATTTCAGTACATAAACATACTGAATAACTTTGAAGTTGTAAGTAACATAGTTTATAAGTACAGTAGAGTCTTGCTAATCCGAGACTATAGTCTCAAATCTGGTAATCCAATAGTCACTAATCCAAGTCTTGCTAACCCTACACCGGGCGCAGCCGGGTCAAATTAGTGGGAAAGTTGGATTACACAGAAAACCATTAAAAAACATTTAAATGTATTGAATTGAATTTATTACATTAAAAAACTTTGAATTACATGTATTATTACTAAATGTATTGTACTAAAATATAAAACAGCATACAGAACCTTACTACAGTAATAAAAAGCAGTACGTCAAATCATCAAACTTGACAGAAAAGTTTGTAATTGTTTTTTGTTTACCAACTGTTTGACGTTTTCTTGCTGCTGCATCTCACAATCTCAAGAGAAGTAAAATATCTTTTACCTTTTAGAAAACAGCAAATAAGAAAAAAAGTATGCGAAACGTTAACAAAACACACAAGCAGAATGCACTCTAAACGTAAACTCTTCCACGAATCTGAAATGAACGAACAGAGCAGATATAAGGGTGGTCGACCCCCTCTTTTTTTTTTGAAGAGAATGTAGGTCATTGCCTGGGCGCATAAGTGACACGTAGGCATAAAGGCATGACACGAAAGTGGCACGCAGGCATTGTATACACACATATAATTAAAAAGTTTTAAAAATCCTTTATCAAATGTATTGAAGCATATTTAAATACATCTTTCATTTTACAGGATCCGTAAGGAAAGAGAAGCTGATCGTGAGCCTTTACTTGCAGCTTTAGTTTGTCGAACATTCCATGACCATACGATAGTATTTGTACAAACAAAGAAACAAGCCCATCGTATTCATATATTGCTAGGACTATTAGGATTGAAGGTAAGTTTGTCATAGAAAATTTGGAAAATGAAATTACTGTATCAAATTTATACAGTTGGAAAAACAGCAAATATATTTATAGGTGATTTGTGTTGATTTAAATGCAGAAGATGACAATATTATAGGTATTTAAAAGTTCCTTTTAAGGTATTAAAAAAGGTATTTAAAAAACTTCCTCATTATTTAAAGTATATCAGACTTCTGATTGTAATACACTGGTCTAACTATTTCATTTAGGTCTAAAATATTCTTTTCTATATAATACAGTGGACTATAGTTGTATGCATGGAATATGTGTTCTTTCTCGGAACAAGGCACTTGAGGAAATCAATGCATTTCATAAACTATGGTGTTATGTATGTAATCTAAAAATGTAGCCCCAAATGTATGTATCTCTTAAAAAATGTTGTTACAGGGATATTAAATAATAATAATAATAAATCATTTCATCAGCTTGGTTTAAATGTTGGCCATATGTGAAGATTCTTAATGTAAGTTATTTTGAAAGTTAAGGCTATAACTATGTGGAAGTCAAACATATTAAGAGTTATAAATTAAAAAAAAAGTTTTAATCCACTAAAGAGCCTTATTATTCATTATTGGTTAACAAGGCCAGTATAGAGGAGAGGGAGAAGTAGGATTGGGGTTGGACCTGTGAGGGCAGGCTCAAGGGGAAGCTGTTACAAGCCACAGGGACATTAATGCCAGTACAAAATATCTAACAGTAAAAACAGCTGATGTTCACAAGTTAAAGATCTACAATAATGAGTACAGTACATTATGTATAAAAGAAATCGTAAATAAATCATAAATATTCACATCTTAATAGAAATGTAAAAAAACAGAACAGTTTACAATAAGAACAAAAATATTAATACGAAAAGTTATTTTGAATATGGCAAAAGGTAAATGGATAAACAAAAAAATCAAATAATTTAACACTTTAACCCAAAGTAAGACTGTGTCATATAATTAGTCTGGTGTAGAGATTAAATTTCATGTTTTTTTTTTGCTGTGATAAATTTTGAATGTCTAAGATATGATTAAAAATGAAGTATAAGTATGAAATTTCATTAAATACTAGAAAAAAAATTATTATTTCAGGTAAAAATATGAAATTATGTTAAAAGAAAAATTAGTTACTTGACTAGTAATGCTGTGGAAAAATTTTCACAAACAGCAGAAATGAAGGTTGCACATGTGTGATACTTTTCCACATGTATGATACTTTTCCCACTTCTCTCTACTGCTTGGCATTGTGAGGGGATATTTTGCAGAATATTAAGTCACTCTTGTTCTAGAGGTGAAGAATGGAGTATTGGTTAAAATTAAAACTGTGGTAATTCTCTGTTAACTGTTTGGCTATGTATGTAACACTTAAAAGGGTTAATGCAACATTAGCTGAAGCAATTCCTTAGTCTGTAATAAAAAGCACTTGTTTCGTTTTTCATTACTGGGAGTTTTATACAGATGTAAAATATACAATGAAAAAAAAGGTGAAGAAATAATTTTCTTCCAACATTTTAATTTCTTTCTTTTGAATGGGTTGTAGACAACCCTACCTATTCCGGTTTTGGACAAGTTGTAGTATGGAACATCAGGTTTTGAAATGTCCCTATATGTTTCTCGACTGCAAGCTCTAGTGGTAGATTACGTCACTTTATGACAAATAGACACCATCAGCTTATCTATTTCACAAAAAAGAAGATATTTGCTTATTTGAATAATTTCATTTCTTATAGTTTTGTATTTACTACAATGGTTTTTGGTAAATCTTATTATTAATTTATTTATTTACAAAACCAGTATATTTACAATGTTAGGCATGTAACCACAGAAGGAAACAAATCCCTGTTCGCGGACTGGTACCTTAAAACTGTATACAAAACTAAACAGAATTCAAATAAAGTTATTCCACAACATGATTCACTTATTCTATATTCAACAGCCACAACCATTAGCTCGTAGACAATAACCGCAAATATCAGCTTTATGCAGCATCCATTTTTTTAATTCTTATTTTTAAAGGGCTCTTATTGAATGAATATAATTTTATATCCTGATGAAGTAAAATGTGTACATGTATTGCTCTTATATAACTGTTATTCTCACTTTTTTTTTACAATTTTGGATAATCAGACTTTTATTCCATGTATTACTGCTTGAATATATATATATATATATATATATATATATATATATATATATATATATATATTTTTTATTTGTTCATTATGCTCAAAGACCAATAACGACTCCAGTTTGTAAAGTTGCACTAGTGTTAAAGGTTTCTTCTCTGTTAAAAATTCATTTTTATTAATAATTTTTAAATTCTGTTTTGCATTGCTTGGAGGAGAGACATACAATTATTGTACGCCCCAACCCACTTCTTTTCTATTTACATTTTCCTGAAGTTTAGCATTTCACACTTTTTTCAACTCCGTAATTATATATCCTACAAATTGGTTTGTTTTTATAATTTCTAGAGGCAGTGAAAATTGAAGAAATATCAAACAGTCATGGTGAACTATTTACAATACATTTGCCCTAATACCACTTAAACAAATTTGGCATATTATTAATTTGAACTCAGTTCTAAATCACATTCCAATATATTAAAAACAACATGTGTTATTGTTTTTTATTTTTCTTTCATTTGATACTGTTGCAGAAGTATTAAACTGAGGCTCATCTATGTATAATCACTGTCACTACTTTCCAACATTTCCAAATTATCTGGAAGGATTATAGATAATATAAGAAAAATTCATGTGTAAAATATTAACTTTTTTTTTAATTTGTAAACCTTAATGTTTGATTTCCACATAGTTACAACCTTAACTTTCATAAAAAATGTAGGCCTTAATTCTTATAAAAATGTAGGCCTCCTTATCTTCAGTGTTCAAATTCAAATAATCAAGGTCATCCATGTCATCTATAGTAATCAATTAGTCCAGCAATCTCACTTTCATTAAATTTATTATTTATGCTTGTAAAGAAACTAACTCATGCTCGTACAAAAACAAACATTGTTGGCACTCGATATTTATTGTTGCCATATTAGGGACTTTGATATAATTGATATTTATTTAGATAGCAGTATTTAGAAAAACTGCTACTATATGGCATAGCAACACACTTTGGATAGTTTAAAAAGTGTGCTACCAGGGCCAACCACTTAGTAAAAACCTTTGTGAGAATATCTTGTGCATGTGAGAGAATTCCCCTCTAGCTCCCTCCAACAGTCCAATGACGTCTGCCAATCTGTCTACAAACTGTTACTACTCAGCAATAGTTAAGGGAAAAGAATGGTGAGGGAGTGGTGACTCAATATCTTGCTCACATATTTTTTTTTTCTGTCCCAGTGGTGTTCTTTGCAGGCTGTTTTCTAAGCGGCTAGCCTGCAGAACAGTATACATAGTACTGCTACAAATAGTCAAGGCCTAATTCTGACCCCAGCATTGTTGATTTGATTAAATGACTTACTCTGAGTGACTTAAGCTCAAAAACTAGCTGATTAGGGCCACATACAGACCTCTGCAATATCTGGCCCTGTATGCACATTTCTTTCTCCTATCCTGCTTCTGTTTACCCTCTTAGTTGTACAGAATTTTTACAATATTATATCATATAACAAATCTAATATAACAAATCTAATCTTAACAAACAGTACGTTGATTTACCAGGTACATAATATCAGTTTTGAAAAATTAGGCTCATTTCCATTTTATGTACAGAACAAAGTTTGTTCATTGTTTAGGTTGGTGAACTTCATGGAGATCTAACACAGCCCCAGAGGTTAGAAGCTCTACGCAAGTTCAAAGATGAACAATTGGATGTTTTGGTAGCCACCGATGTTGCTGCTCGAGGTTTAGATATACGAGGTGTTAAAACAGTAAGTTATAATTATTTTTTTTTAAAATGGATGTTTGTTCTTTAAACGAATGTTTACTGTTTGTCAGATAAAATTTGGCTGAATTTATTGCATTTTACAATTTTATGTATATGTGCCAATGTCCCTACTCTTAGCCAGAGATTTTAATATTCCTAACGAAAGTATAAGTTTTTTTAATTTAAAAATATGTGTTTACATCAGTTACACTCATTATTTTACTCATTAACTCTGTTATAGTCGTAACATAGCAGATTAAATCAGTAGGATTTTTACATTTAATTGTTTTAGTGTTAAACTTTATTTTAGGTTATAAATTTTGTATTACCACTTACGCTGGAACATTACATTAATTAATTTGATATGTAATAAAAATGTTGATTGTAATAAATTACATTGATTGCCAAAGAATTATTTATTACTCTAGTTGTTAAGTGGTATGTTCTTTTTGCAAGTGACTCGTTAACAAATTTATGTGATGTGAGTTTTATCATAGAATTACAGTGTTTTATTATAGAATTATAAAATCATAGATTATAGTGTGCTTGAAAATCACTGTCTTCATTATAACCTGTTTCAACTTCAATAAAGTAAAAATGATTCAAAAGAAAAATCTCTATGCATTTAGTATCATGTATAAAAGTTGCTTTGTTTTTGGTAAGTCAACTATTGCAATAAAATTAAGAATGTGTTTGTTTTTGTAATGGTTCATTTTCAATAAAATATCCCAGTTGTAGAGGGTTTAGGTTGGTACTATTAAGAAATAATGTAAGTTCATCTAGTAAAAGTTTGCCTCTAACGTTTATGGTTTATTTTCTATGACTTTATTGTATAGAAGAAATATGAACATTTTTAGTTTGTATTAAAAAGGAAAACTAAATTTTTCAAAGAGTAAAAAGATAATAGGATATTCTTGTTTTACTTGAGAGCATAGATATTTTTATTTCAAATTTGCTACACTGATTTGAATTATGAATCTTCGTTTGACTTATGTTGAACCAAATTTGAGAAATTAGGCCAATTTTCTGGTTTTTTACTTAATAGTTTTACTTAAACTAATAGTTTTTACTTAAACCATGTATTTTTGAGAATTGGTTGACTATAGAGAAGTTTTGTAATGTTTTTGCATTATTTGTACTAAAAGGTATTTTACTCATTAACTCTATTATAGTCGTAACATAGCAGATTAAATCAGTATGATTTTTACATTTAATTAGTGTTAAACTTTATTTTAGGTTATAAATTTTGTATTACCACCTACGCTGGAACATTACATTCACAGAGTAGGACGAACTGCGAGGGCAGGGAGAGCTGGAGTGTCTGTAAGTTTAGCAGGAGAAGCAGAAAGGAAGCTGGTGAAGCAAGTTGTTAAGAAAGCTCGTAATCCTGTTAAGAGTAGGGTCATTCCTTCAGGTAAAACGTTTCCTTCATAGTAAAGTCTGGTTTTGATAAAACCAATTTCTCTAAAATGTAACAAAAAGCTAAAATTTGAAATGTACAGAATTTTGAAAATATATTTAAAATAATGAATTATGTCCAGTTAAATAGGTATCTCTATGAACAATATAGAAAGTAAAAAAGTGTCTGTGATCTACAATTGCCCCTATAATAAAGAACTTTTATTTTCTTATAATTTTTTTTCTTTTTATTTCTGTACCTGACAATTGTGTAAGGTTTATCAGTAGGAATATTTTATAAGAAATTTGGAATAAATATTTTTGTTTTATACATTTCATTATAAATTTTGCCTGTGGTTTTGTAAAACCCCTGTAACCTACCGAGTTTTGTTCAGTACAAATAGTAAATATATTTAATTCAAAATATTATTTAGGATTAAATTTTCGAGTTCTTTGATAAGAAGGTGAAGCAGGTGCTAATTATTGACAACACAAGTTGTTGATTATGACAGGTTTACGAATTTAAAAACAATAAAAGATATTATTATTATTATTAAAAAAAAATTAAATTAAAAACAAATATGATATTAGTCTATTTGTGTTAATTTTACAATGTAATGTTTTATAACGTTAAATATTAAATACTATTACAGAAAATAAAATATTTAAAGCTATGAACACTAGCAAAATATAAAACCTAAAACTATGAATATATAAAACAAATTTTATAATACTTATGGTTGGTAAGTTCCAGTTCTAATTGTCTCGCATGTGACTAACACGTTGTTCCTAAGTTCTTGAGTTTGTTCACAAAACAACTTTATACACTTTTTTATAGAAGATTTAACCTGTTTTATTTTTATTACCACATAAAAAAAACTCAATTTGCAAAATTCGTTCCCAGTTAATCGCTATTATGCAGTCCTCTTCATTATACAATGTTACTCTGTATACAGGAATATATATACACACATTTGATTTTCAGTGATTTCCCCAAAAATTTAGATTTCTTGTAGTTGTGAGGAGAAATGTGTTATCAAGATTGAAGTCCTATTTAGAAACTGAAAGTTTTATTGTTCTTTATGGAAATTCCACACATTTGTATTCTCCTCTCCTGTTGGTCAAAAAATTGCGTTCATTAAACCAATTAGTTTTCTCTTAAATCTTGCTTCGCAGAATACCTACATTTCAAAACAAAAATTATCTCACATCTGTTCTAGTGATATATATATATGTTGGGAAGTTTAGCTATTTGAAATTGAATCTTGACACTTAGTAACAGGTTTATCTGTGTTATTGCAATTTATTATTATTATTTACATTTTAAATTATATGCTATCAGGTTACAATATATATATATATATATATATATATATATATATATATATATATATATATATATATATATATATATATATATATATATATAGGGGGTCTCTCATGGCCCCGAATTTTACGGGTCAGGTCGGGCCAAGTAAATTTTATTTTTAGGCAATAGTGTACGCAATATGCATAAATATTTTCACTACCAAAATTCGTAATATACAAATAATATAAAGAAAAAACAATTTAAGTAATCATCGAAGGTCAAGTGTGTAACCACTTATAATCATTCTATTTGTTTTACTCGACAAAAGCAATTGTTGACCTGTCAGTAGGTGCAGTATTATTGGTTAGTAGTTTTATTTATTGTAATGCTACAAAGTGGACTGTGCATGTTTACAAATATAGTTTCCTCGTCGGGCTGGGTCAACATAGTGCCTTGTCAAATAAATGTGTCTGTGATTGACAACAATACACAATCAATTCAGAGAATCTGCAGATATCTTTTTTCCGAATGTATATCATTTTATGATTATGTCACTAAATTAAAAGTTGTAATTTTCACAAAAACAAAAATCAAATAAAAATATTGAACACAATGAGCCTGTAATACAACGGTTCGTTGCGGTATTCACATAACTTTTGTGCGCTGATATAATTGCCCTGTGGCGGTATTCACACAACTATTGTGCGCTTATATAATCACCCCGTGGCGGTATTCACACAACTTTTGTGCGCTGATATAATCGCCCCATGGTGGTATTCACACAATTTTTGCGTGCTGATATAATCACCCCGTGGCGGTATTCACACAACTTTTGCACGCCTGACGTAATTGGTCTTTGGCAGTATTCAGACCAACAGAGCCCGTGTTACATCGGCCCGTGGCGATATTCATACAACTTCTGCGTGCTGATATAATCGGTCTGTAGCGGTATTTTGCACACTGATATAACAGGCCTGTGGCAGTATTCACACAAATTTTGCACTCTGATGTAATTGGTCCATGGCGGTATTCAGTCAGACCAACAGAGCCTGTATTACATCGGCTTGTGGCGGTATTCACACAACTTTTGCGTGCTGATATAATCGGCCTGTGGCGGTATTATATTAAATATAAAATGAAGAAAATTTAATTCTTAAGCCTAGCTAAAATTGTGATGTGTTCCCTGTCTAACCGTTTGGCCCGACTTGATCCGAAAAACCAGTGCCGAAAAAAAAACTTGGCTCGCAGACTCCTATTATATATATATATATATGTATGTATATATATTATAATATTATATACTATGCTATTACAAATTTTGTTTTAAATATGGTACATCCTCTGAACACAAGGGATTTTAAGGGGTTAGTCTTTGTCACTGACTCAGTAATTGCTGCTTCAATACAAAGTGCCAATAATTTCTGCCCTGGTATTGCATGATGAAAGTGACAAAATCTTGAAGGATACAATGATGTACAAACAGAAATTTTTCATGTCCTCTGATGTGTAGAAAAAATAAATATATAAAGAGCAAAATATTGTTAAACTTGGAATTATTGTTTGATTTAATCTAGGCAATCAATAGTGCATTTTACCTGACTAGAGTTATTATTACTAAGCTTACAAAGAAAATCATAAGCTTATGTAAACCAATAAAGCCTTGTACTATATTTATATAAAACTTAAATGTCATTTTATTCCTCGATTTTTTTTATTTTTCCAAATAGAAAATTCTATAAAAATTTGGTATGTTACAGAAATTGTTGATAAATATCGACAGAAAGTCACCCGATTAGAAGAAGAGATCACCAGAATCTTGCAGCAAGAATGGGAGGAGCGTGCTTTGCAGAAAGCAGAGAACCAGGCCAACAGAGCTGAGAAGATAATAAAAGGAGGACCAGGTGAGGCCCCAAGGTCTTGGTTCCAGAGTCATAAGCAACGTATGCAAGAAAAAGGTAAGGGCATGATGATACTTAAATCAAAGTTGGTTTTTAAATAAAACAAATTATATATATATATATATATATATATATATATATATATATATAGTATATATATGTACTGTGTTCAGTATAATGATCTGTCTTCCCTAGTTTCATCAATTCTACTTTCGTTGACGCATTTCAGAGAACCTCCATGTTCAAAAACTATTTCTATACTCCTATATAAAGTGTAGGATATACTCTAGATGGAGGTTCTCTGAAACGTGTCAACGAAAGTAGAATTGACGAAGCTAGGAAGGCAGATCATTACACTGAACACAGTGATAATAATCCTAGCAGAAAATAAGGAGAATATAAAAATAATATATATATATATATATATATGTGTGTGTGTGTGTGTGTGTGTGTGTGTGTGTGTGTGTGTGTGTGTGTGTGTGTGTGTGTGTGTGTGTGTGTGTGTGTGTGTGTGTGTGTGTGTGTGTGTGTGTGTGTGTGTGTGTGTGTGTGTGTGTGTGTGTGTGTGTGTGTGTGTGTGTGTGTGTGTGTGTGTGTGTGTGTGTGTGTGTGTGTGTGTGTGTGTGTGTGTGTGTGTGTGTGTGTGTGTGTGTGTGTGTTTACATACTATATACAAGATCTGTTCAAAAAAAGACAGAACTTTAGTCATAAAATCTTTATTACAATACTAACAACTTTACACATGCTTATCTCCTTTGAAGTACTCGTTCTTGCTTGCTATGCACCAGTCCCAGCATTTTTTCTAATGTTCACACACTCCCTGGAACTCGTTTGGTGTAATGTCTATTAGCTGTGCCAGCGATTTCTCTTGAATTTCTTTTACACTTTAAAAATGGTGTCCTTTTAAGGTGGATTTTAGTTTAGGAATAGAAAAAAATCCGCTGGAGCCATATCTAGTGAGTAAGGAGGATGGGAGAAAATGGCTGTTCCGTTATTGGCTAAAAATAACGGCCAATAAGAGACAAGTGACTTAGCGCGTTTGTGCAAAATTCACTTCTTCTTTACCCATAGTTCAGGTTTTTTCTGTTGCACATTTTCTCTTAAATGCCTTAAAACATCTATGTAGAACTCGTTGACTGTCTGATCTTGTGGTAGAAATTTGTGATGAACAACTCCACAGTAGTCAAAGAAAACGCTTAAGCAACAGTGACTTCATGTTTGAGTGACTCATGCATGCTTTCTTTAGACGTAGGTAATGTTGACCAAACCATTGTGATAATTGCACTTTCGTTTCGACATCATATCCATATATCCATGTTTTGTCATGTTAATGTTGACACAATTTTTTTTGTCCACTTGTGAGCATTTATGAAATTGTTTTCACAGAGACACGATGCATGCAAAATTTTTGTTAAAATTTCGTGGTATAATCCATTGCTGATCTCGACTTCTCCTGCACAGTTAAACAACGATTCCCACGAATCACAGATTGAACAACATAAATTTTTTAATTTTTTTTTAATTTGAGGGTCGCCTTGATCTAGGATTGTTGTCGGTTGATGGCCAGCCCGATTTGAAATGTGTGTACTAATCGTAGCATTGTGTATGGCTCATGCAATCATCCTTATGGGCCTTCTGAAGCAATGTCCACATTTCAGAAAGAGAATTATAAATGTTAAAGCAAAGTTTAATGTTACAACATTGCTCTTCAAAGTCCTTCATTTTCATTTTTTCACTAAGTAGAAGAGAGCTGACTATACATGTTCATGAAACTGGTTTTCTTTGCTAACTGATCAATTGCTGCAATGCATCATGGGCCTTATTTTGTTTCTAAAGAATGCAGCTAGGTGTAGCATAGTGTGTGAAATCAAACTGTACAAGGTTTGGTTGTAATTTCAAAATTTCAGTTTTTTTAACAACTTTGTACATACACTGGTAAAAAAATGTACAGAAGAAATTATTTAGTGGTTCAAGATTTTTAAAAAGAATATGCAAAACCTGTTTTTATCCAAAGAAAATTGTGTGAAAATTAAATATAATTTTAGTGAATATGAAACGGTAAATATGAGGGTGCCACAAGGACCAACCTTGGACCCTTTTTTTCATCTTATATATAAATGATTTGCTTGAAAGTTTACCTACAGACTTGGTCTTAGCGTATGCTGACGACGACAGCTGCTATTTCTACTGAAAAACCTGGTGAAAAGCTGAGGTCAAAATTAACAAAATATTAGCTGTGATAGCTGAGTGGTTGGCTCTCAGCGGTCTGTCTCTGAGTGTGGATAAGACAGTTTTTGTCACTTTTGGAAATTATTCCGATAGTGTACCCAAAAGTATTAACATTTGTATTAACAATATTTAAGTACAAAGAGTTGAAGAATATAAATACCTTGGTATATTTTTCAATTTCAGACTCAGATGGAATCACATTATATACATCGTAAAAAACCAAGTACCTCACATGTATTTTTTATAAACTGAATGATACTATGAGTTATAACATATTAAAAATTGTATATTACACTTTTTTCCATAGCATTATTGCTTATGGCAATATTGTGCGGGGTGGAGCTTTCAGCAATAACGTAAATTTAATAAAATATAAGATAGGATATTTAAGTTGTAATCTTTTTACAAATGAGAGAAAATCATGTAATATATTATAGTTATTTACAATTGAATCCTTGTATTATCACTAAATCTCAAGTGCATACAATCCAGTAGTAGAACTAGGAATAAAGTTATAATTGCACCAAAAATGCTTAAAGTAGTTACTGACAAAAACAGTTTTATCATGGCTATTAAAACAACTTTCAATTTATTACCGAATGATCTCAAATCACTAGCGCAAGGTACAAAAACAAGGAGAAATATTTTATTAAATTATGTTTCTAATAGTTGAATTATTTATATTATCATACATTTACATATAATTATAAACAATATTCATTTATGTATTTTTGCAATTGTTTGTAAAAGCAACTTATCTGTTCATTTATTTGAATGGCAATGCAGATTATTTAAATTTTATAACATTAAATTTTAAGTTGTTTTTGTAATATTCTAGTTTTAAAATTATATTTTATATACAGCCTGTCTATGTGCAGGGATTTTCCTCTGTAGGGCTTATGAATTTTATGTTATGTTTGTAAACATAACTGGCAAACCCCCTAGTGAAGGTGCAAGTTATCAGCCAATTTCCCAACTGCCTGTAACTTCAAAAATATTTGAGAAACTCCTACTTAAGAGACTACAGTCACTTATAGAAGAAAGAAACTTGATTCCAGACCACCAATTCGGTTCCAGACTTGGGAGTTCCTACCGTTGTAGAAGAAATTAAATTACATGCAACGAAACATAAAAAGATACTGGCGACACATTCTAATGTGGAAGTACTGCCGCTCCTAAGGTCCAGTCAGGATCAGCGCAGATTGAAAAGGACTAAGCCTTGTCATTTAATGTGTTAGTGAAGTGGGGGTCTGGCTGATGGATCGGATCTTGGACGTACCTTCATGTACTTTAGTGAATGAAATATTACTTGATAAGTCATGTGACTTAGTTGTAAATTTGTAAACAAAATTTTTTAAAATATGTCCATTTTCAATATGTGTACCTTGAAATACATTGATGTAATGTATTAATTTAAACGTACTTTTAATTTTTAGAACGTTTATGTCTGACTGATCTGAAAGACAAGAAGAAAAGTGGAGGTAACAAAAAGAAAGCAGGCACAGAAGAGGTTAATGGTGAAGCAGTTGTAGATAAAGGAAAGAAGAAGAAACGTAAGAAGGGTGTGGATACAGCAGAAGAACGAGTTCAGCGAGAAATGCAGAAAGTTATGTTGTTACAAGCTCGTTTAGCCAAGAAGAAACATCGTCAAAAAAAAATGAAGGCTGTTATTGATCAAGGAGAATATAGCAGTAGGAATTTAGGTATGTTTCCTAATAAAATTACTGTTTTATTTTATTTAATACAATATAGTTTTATTGGGTGATCATTTTAATTTGGTTCTCCAGTCAAATTTGAGGAAAATTCAAAACTAATAACCTAATATTATATGATTAAAAATATTAATAGACATCAATTCTATTAATATCAATTCTATCAATCCTATTCTAAATATAAACCAAAAATTTTGCAGTAATTAATAAACAAATATAGTAGAATATCTGTAGTCTGGCTTAAAGAGGATGAAGTCTTGTTGGAAGCCCTTTGGTCACAGTGCCAGGATTTTCTATTGTCTGCACTACCCAGTGTATTCAGCAAATGTTCCGAGCCTATCAATCAGCTTTCTGGCATCTCAGTGCAACTAAGCAATTTTCCCTGATCTCAATTCTTCATCCAGTTTCAAGCACGCTGGGAGGTGATCTGTCATCTTTGACTTGGTCAACTGGTACAAGTTGCATTTCTCTAAAGGGGCTGCATGCATGTGCAGTAAAGTGGAACAACACCACAGCCTGTCTTCTGCGCTAATCATTGTTGGGATGATGTAAATGTTAGCGCTGTTACTCATTCAGCCCCATCCAGTGGTTTGCTGCAGATGGGATTAATTTATAATATAAAATATTGGAGAACATATATTTCATTGATAATCTGCAGCTTATCATAAGTATGGCTTTATCGTGATCTGCAGCATTAACAGTACAGAAGTGCTTGAACATATAACTAAATGGGATGTTAGCACTTGAAGGGTTAAATGAAAAAGTTTCAGCTTTTTCAACTACAGTTGATGTCTGTTTACATTTTTACTTTTTTTCTTGTGACGATTTGCACAAGAGATACGTAATACTATCATATAATTAATAATGCTATAATACTGTAATTTTACTTCTGTAAGAAGTAAAAATATAGTAGGCTACTGTCAAGTTAAATATTGCGCCAACTGTAATGCACAATCTATGCAACAAAAAAATCGATGTCTGATTGCTGTTTACTCAGTCAGTCACATAAAGCTAGACTGTGCCTCTATCTAGATTCAGTAGCACTGGTGGATGCTTCGCCTCTGGACAACAAGCACACAGAATGCTTGCTGGCAGGCCAAGCGTTTCAGTCACACCAGGTCCATCATGCCCATGGATTTTATTTCTTTTTCATATAGTTTTTTTTTTAGTTAAAGTTGACAACCAAAAATCAAAATGCTCATCTCATCAAATATTAAAAAAAAAAAAAATGCAATTATGGAATATCTGAATATAAGTATTATTAAAATAACTAACCCAGTACCCTGACTAGAAAAAAGAAAATTACAAAAAAATGTTTCATTTGTACAAAACAGTATATTTAAATGTCATGATAGTAACATGGAATTTTATATATATCCTTTTTTGAAAAGTACTTACCATTCAAAACAAAAAGGTAATATAACAGTGTATATATTTATTCAATTTTTGTACTTAACAACTTCATTTCTATGAATAATAAACATAAACAGTTTGATTTCAAAATGTAATGAAAATTCTTCCTTCACTCCTTTTGACTACATTTAATGTCGTAATGTTCACTCATTTGGTTATTGCAGTCAGACATTCTGGAATGACGGTAGTCTACTCCTTGAAGGGTTTTAAGAAAAACTAATATGCCAACTTTTGTGATACTTTCGATTTTATATTTTCTCATGACATTACATATTTTCGTAGACTATTCAGAAAGTATCTAACGTTTTTGAATAAAACCAAATTAAAATGACGGTAAACATTATTTTACTTATTTATTTTATTTATTAGAACAGAATGGCCTTGTGAAAATTCATCTATATATATACAAAATTTGCTTATTTGTCTGATAAGCAACATTATCTAAATGTTCTTAGAAAATTTTCTTTTTTTATAAAACTTGCTACTCATGTAAAAGTTAATATGGATAAAAATATAAAAATGTGTACCACAAATAAAATTAAAAATTAAATTTCAAGTTAACCTGTACTTTTTTTACTGTGGACAATTAATTCCTGAACATTTTGGTACCAAAACCTTGATAATATACATAGAGTTTAATAATTTTCCCTAAAGTTTATGCAAACATTTGTTAGGCCTATATAGTCTTGACACAAACTGCTAGAAACTCTTGGTAAATTTTGTACATACTATGTTTTTTTTTACTCCATTCATAGAAGGCTTAATAAAACAAAATATATTTCATTTTCATTGTAACTTTTATTAAATTTGGCTAAAATATACTCAACATAATAAAAATATACCTCAACAAACCCAGTAAGTGTTTTAGTCACTCTGGGTTTTGGCCTGTTATTATTAATAATTTTAATGTACAGAAAAATACAGTAGAATAGAATGTCCGATAAATTGGGATCTGGGGTAGCCAAAATCTGAAGAAAAATTTACATGTACAGTAAATTCTGTTGCAACTTTAGAAAGATGTGACTTATTATGTATGGTCCCAGCAAACATGTTTGCATTTTACAGTAGTTTATAAAACTCAAAATGTGTCTACATTTTTATTGTAACTTTCAACTATCTGACTGATTATTATCTTGCATATTCATACCTTTATTAAGATAATTTTCTAACTAGATTTTAAATTTGTCCAAATTATTCAGAAATCTGAATTGAACAGATTGTTTAATTCATACTACGAAGTTTTAAACCATTACTTAATGAAGTTGTAAATTAAATAGGTAAATATGAAATGTATACTTTAACAGAAATTAATGGGTTTTTTCAACTTAATTGTTAACTAGAATGGCTTTCATTTCAATTATTTATTATTACCATTAAGAACTAAACTTTTATTTCAGTTCACATTGCTGTCATTCTCAGCATTGCCTCACTAACTTACTTTGTTTCAAACATTTTGACAAAGGAAGGTTAACAAATGCAGGTATGACAAGTGTTTGCAGTATAATATTATTTGGATATAATATATGTTTATTCTCTTTTATTTCAGCTACTAAAAAACACAAAAAAACAAATTTTGATGTTGATCTTACTGACACAAGTAAAAAAGGAGTTAAGAGGCTAAGATATGAGTGAGTAGAATTTACTTTTTTCATTGCAACAGTTGTTTAAAAAAAACTTAAAATGCTATTTTAGTTATTACGTAATAGAAGTAATATTTAGGTAAATTTTATGTTTTTTTAAAGGTAAGTAGACACAGTGACACTTTTCCGTCAACATAGAGTATGCATGTATACATTGGTGTCTATGTCTCCAACACTGGGACTCTACACTTGTGTCAGTGTTGAGGTGTCCATTGTATGTACAGGTTATATAGTGTGTCTGTCCCACATGTGTAGCCTGTCTGTCTGTACAGGTTGTATAGTGTATAACAAAATTTTGCACATTTAGACACATAGCTAGGGCAGAATGTAACATTCATTGTCAGAAGAAGAAACCAAAGATTTTGTTTAAATGTCTTTCACTAGCGTCATGTCTGTATCTTGTTTTATAATCAGTGGAGAAACCTTATTCAGTCATTTCATTTGAATAAAGTGTTAAAGGTTTGCAAATCTTTTATTTTTTTAAGTTTAGTTAATAACTCTTTATTCTGTCTGAGAAGTCTTAGACCTTTGTGTTTGGGTAGTAATCATGTAAAAATCTAACAAAAAGAAGTAATAGAAGCATGAGTTAATCTGAAATATATTTATATGTACAAACACAAGTCTTCCATTACTACACCATATGTTCTTTTTTAACAAAATGATAACATAAATAATATTATTATGTATATAAATAAGTTTATTAATAATATATTACAAATATGCAGAGTACTTTGGTGATGTATACTTACAAAAAGTAAAATTAAAAGAAACAAATATGATATGAATTGAATAAATACGAAAATAGTCAACATACTTTGCACTGATGTAACATTCGTTAACATTTCTGTTTAGTATCAATCTTAAGATGGTGAAGTTGGTTCCTGAAATCTACATCATGTAGATTTCAAAATAAAGTTTAAGTTCAAGGTAAAGTTAAGTTGACAGTTTGATTCTGTTCATATCAAATTAGTTTCTTTTCATTTTGTGGCAAAGGAGTTGTCTTTTTGTATTTTAATAATACATTGATTGCTGTCAAGTTCATTTTCCAATTTACTGTAATTAGAAAATTTTAAATGCTAGTTTATGCAGATTTAGTGTAATTATTTTAGTGTAATTAGGTTTTCAAAAAGTTGTAAGATAAAGTATTGGTATGTGATGCATGCAATAATTTTATACTCAGTTTTGTTTATTTTTCAGCACTTCTTTAAGTTGATTATAAAAAATGTAATTTTTAATCTTTTTGGAATCAAAAAGAATTACAATATTTTAAAAAAATTTGTAGTACAAGCCTCATTTAATGTATATACTCATGTGGTATATTAGAGGAACACTAGAAGTGTATATGCATGCATGGTTGTATAACCAACTATGTATAAATAAGAAACAAATAATCTGAATTTAAATATTGAATCTGACAAACAATATTCCCATTTATTTTTATTTTGTCTTATTGTAGTGCTAATGTTCAGAAGAAGATGGAACGACTTCCAAAAAAAGGCAAACTTGTATCACAGAATAAACCTGGGAAATCATTTGCTAAGAAAGGTAACAAAAAAAAAAAAATAAGGAAAAAGGAATTAATCTGTGTTTATTTAATTCAGTAAATAAATAAATATTTGCATTGTTCATGGTTTTTTACCTTAATACTTCAATTCCTTTTCTTTTTTATTTAATTTAGGACTCTTGCCCATTACTCTGAAGAACTAGAAGCATGAGAAGGTACATTAAACCAATACATGTGGCAGGTAAAAGAACAAAAAAATTATGAGGGTGCTCTATAAACCTCAATTCAGCTCCCTTGTTATTACCATTAGCAACTTAACCATCAGTTAACATAAGTATGAAAAGTTTTATAATTTTCTTACACACATAATATATTAAATTTATTTACACACACACATGACATTTATTTAAATGAATGACATCTATTTTCTTACACATAATGTATATAGTGTTTTGTATAAAAATTTGTTTTTATTTTTATTTATTTTTAACTTGTTCATACATATTTTTCTCTATATGCATAAAAGTACCTCTAATTTGAAAATTAAACCTGCTTTGTAAATGCAAGACACATTTTATGCATTTCTGTGTTGTGTGGTATTAATTTCTGTTTGTGGTGCCTCTCGGATATTGAAAATTAGATTCTTTTTCTTACATACAGCAATTATCAAGTTTGTGAGTAAAAATCATGACATTGCTTTGGTTTTATTTTGTTTGATTTTGAACAGAATTACTTGCAAAAGTGCATTTTCCAAAAGCAAGATTTAACTACTATAGTTAGCTAAATGCCCAAGCATGTTCATGTGTGTGTGTATGTGTATATATATATGTATGTGTGTAACTTTCTCAAATAAATTTTGTTCATAAGCTACTAACAGAATCCTGAAAATCAACCTGATTTAATCAAATTTTTGTCATATTTTAAGATCAACTCAAATTTTGTGCACAAATTTTGAAATTAAAGAAATTATGGTTCAAGAATGAATAGAAAAAAATAGTTGTAAAAGTTAATTTTTTGTTTTCCAATTTGCTCTTGACAATAAATTTGCATTATTAAATTTTCATTATTAATAATGAACAAATTTACCAGTTTTGCCAATAGCTTCAAAACCAAAAATTCTTGGAGATATTCGTATATTTCCACTTTTTCCCTTTTTTTTTGATACTGAAGAACAACTTTTAAAAAATACATTTATCAAAATTGTTAAAAACAAATTTAATTTTTTACAATTTAGGGCTTCAAAAAACTGAAATTTTTTTAAATGGTCCAGAGATAAGCGCAAACCTTACAATAACTAGACTTTTTTTGTTATATGTAAAGTGTAAATACTAAACTAGTTACTATGTTCAGTATAATAATCTACCTTCCCTAGCTTTGTCAATTCTTCTTTCGTTGACCCGTTTTGGAGTACCTCCATCTTCAAAAGCTATTTATATACTTTGAGTATAGAAATAGTTTTTGAAGATGGATGTTCTCCGAAACGTGTCAACAAAAGAAGAATTGACGAAGCTAGCGAAGGCAGATTATTATACTGAACATAGTGACAATAATCCTAGCAGAAAAGAAGAATATAAAAAGAAATAAACTAGTTTGTCAAATAAATTATTTGGTTTTCAGGGAGGGGAAACAGAGCCAACTCTAGTGTCACCAAATGAAATGCCCTAAAATATGCTCTGAACACTCATATATTATTGTATTGAATTCAGATAAATGAGGTATACATTGTCTGGTCAACAATAGTTCATTGATAAAGATGAACTGATCGACTGACAGAAAACATAGAGATAGCATTAGTCAGTGTATTTTACTAGGCAATGATGTGTTGTGTTCAAGGCCTAGACAGATAAGTGAACATTGGGGTGTTAAAATCCTCCCACCCCCAAAGTAAAAAAACAGGAAGAAGAGAATCCAATATGGCATGTAAGGGTATAACACACGATTCGCAAAACCAACAAAATTTTAGATAATAAACTAGAAGCAAGTCAAGGAGAGTTCCTGGTGCAGTAATACATTTAAAAAAAAATATATAACTAGTTAAGAAAATATATATCACTTTTGCCTGATACATGCACATTGAACATAATGCTGCCTGGTAATCCAGCCACTGGATAGGTACATATCACCTTTTGCCATCTAATAACCTTAACTTAAAAAATCCTGTCTTTGCACAGCAGTTCGGAAAAAATTGTGTGCTTGAGTTAGTGGCAGTAGGATGGATGTACGTTACATCCAGTACATTGGATGTGTTTTTGGCTGGTTTTTACCAGCTAACTTGACATTCATACTTCATATACACAAATTTTTCATATCAGGATTTTTTTTTGTGCCTCATCTGTACAGCGTGAGGGTACTACTTACACCACTGATAGCTGCATTACAGTGAAACAGTCACAGAATTTCAAATTAATTAACTGTTACAGTAAAATATTTGTGTTTAATTACAGTAAAGTAAATTTTATGAACTGTGGCATACAGCTTGTAATATATTTGAAGTAAATTGCCAAAACTAACATATATTGAATAATATCACATTAACAAAAGCGTTCTAATGTACAGTATAAATATCTTACCTTACAAAAATTGATTTTGGTACTAGGCTAGACAAGTTTGTTACACAGAAAAATCATTTTTAAATGTTCATTATTTTGGAGAAATCTATAATCATTACCTTACCATTTAAAAATACAGTAATATAATTTTAATACATTAATTAGTATTTTAATTAAAAACTAGGTAATGAATATAACTCAATATAAATTGGACTGTAAAACCTGATTATCAAACTTGTCATATATAAAAATAAATCTAATTATTGCACTGTTTGCAATGAAAAACTATAAAGGTTTGGAGTTAAATAAAAGATTACCAAAATATACCCTTGCCTGCCATTAGGGAGGGGGTTCGCTTTTGTTTATTTTGCCTGTTATGAATTTTAATACTGCCAACAACAATATAAAATGTTAAACAAGTTTCTTTTTAAATATATTTAAAAAAAAAATATGTTGAGCATGGATCATTTTACTATTGCACTAACTTTCTACAATTTCTTTAGTCTTGACTGACCTTATGATGAGTATTAAGACTGATATTTTCAAATGAATTAAAATACATTACATCAATTTTATAATTTAAACGTTTTCTGAAAAACACAGATGAAACGTTTAGCTTATCACTTACTAACTATACTACAGCCACTTAGAAAACAGCCTGATAAGAACACTAATGGGATAGAGAGAAAAAAGAAATGTGCAAGTGAAGGTTGAGTCCCACTCCTTCAACCATAGCTTCTTCCTTTTCCTTCACTATTCCTGAATAGTAACAGTTTATCAGTTTATAGACTGAGATTAGCAGACTGTGTCACTGGAATGTTGGAGCGAAATTCTCCTACATGCGGGAATATATATATATATATATATATATATATATATATATATATATATATATATATATATATATATTCATTACTTACTTCAACAATCCTTGCTTATCGGAATATTTAAATTCAGAACAATTATTTACTATGTAAAACATTAATTTACAATATTATAAAAATATAATGGATCAAGGTAACGTTACTGTATGCACAATGATAGTAAGATTTTTTTTGGTGTTTAACGTCCGACTATTGTGCACACTTGGGCTAATGCAGACGATGGGATGATTTATAGTGTATGAAAATGCCAAGCCTTAGCCGGGAATCGAACCCGGGTCCTCGGGGTAAAAGCCTACTACGCTATCCACTAGGTCACGAGGCGGCTAATGATCGTAAGATATGCTAGTACTAGGAAATATATAATGTGTACAGATATCATATAACAAAATTGTTATAAGCGTTAGTATTTAATTGGTTAAATTTTATTAGATGTAAGAAAAACATTTCTAAAAATAAAGTGTACTATTCAATTTAACAGAATAATTAAGAGTAATATTTCATTTTATTATTATGAAATTACATTATTTAATTTGTTGTAGTTTTATATACAGTAATACTGTACTTTCCACATGAGTTAACATTATAATTTATTACTGTATTTGAATTATAAATTGGAAAATAACTACAGTATTGTAATGTCTATCTGCATTGCGCATTAATTTTTTCATTAGAACAATAATCAAGTAAAGATACAGCTGTTTGCGGTTTAGCCAATGAAATTCGTTCACAAATCACATTGCAAATTACATAGAGAAAGAGAATCTTACCATTGCAGTAAAGTCATGCAGTGACCTAGTGATGTTGAAATTAATAATTATTTTGAATTTATCTAGTGATTGGCCTATTTAGCATAAGTGTGTTCATGTTTATTTAAGTCTATACAAGGTTAGCTGTTTATGTGCGTTGTTTGGTGCATTTAAAGTATTTAAGCCTTAAGAACTGGGATAATGATTTGCCTTTATTATTATTCTTTTTGTATATGTACATGTTCTGTTATCAGGTGTCTGCAGAAATGTCATAGAGCTTGAATTTAATTTTCTTCTCAATTTTGACAATAATTTTATTTTTTTTTTATTACAGTGTGAATATTGTGCATTGTGGCGCGGGTAATTTTAGCTGTGGTTCATAAGATGACCACAGGGCTCCGCCACATAGCAACAGATCCCTCTAACCTCAACAACAAAAACCTTCCTCTAATGGATAAAAAAAAGAGCCCTCAGCTTCAAAACAAAATGAAGTCTGTGCCTGGAACAGCTTCTGACTCGGTAAGAATATATTTGCATTATTTAGATAATTATGTTGAATAAATGTTTATAGTTGTTTTAAATTAGGGCCTCCTATTTACAAGAAATACCTTTTATAAATCCTACATGTCATCTGTCAAATTTAGTCAGCCAATAAGTAGTTGTATAGATATTTATGGTAATTGTAAATAACAAATTTTATCTTTTATAAAGATAAATGTGTTGGACTGAACTGACAATGACCTCTGCTGCTAAAGTTTCAAAGTTAGGCTATAATTTTTTGAATCAATAAATTATACTAAGTTAGGTACATCAGGGTGTACTTATAGATATCAATGAATTATTATTATTATAAGTCTTCTAAAAGCATGCAGTTAAATTTTAAACAATAAAAATAATTTTAAAAGTTTTAGTAGGCTAATTAGTAAGAAATATGGTATATCTGCACTTTTTGTTGGTTTACTAAAGTAATGATTTTTGAATTTTTTAAAAATTGTGTACTTTATTATTTGAGTTAAAAGATATTTACCCATAGAAGATTAAATTTTTTATGGTAAGTTATGATTTTAGCCATTTTATTAAATTATATTATGATTTAATATATTATATTATGATATCATTGATTATATTATATTATATATATATATAATATATAATATATTATATTATGATATCATTGATGTTACGTTGCATGCAGCATGCTAGCTTTCTATGCAAGATTACTCTGCCAACATGATGTACTGACATACTGCTCATGTACATTACCACATGTAAATCAGTTATTATCTTGCTAATTCTTTTTAATAGTTGTTCTGTTTAATTATGTTTTAATTTATTCTTGCTCTGTTTTATTTCTTTTTTCTATAATATGTGTGAAAACTTCATCTCAGAGGTTAGTAGTGTTTATATAATACTAGCCTTGTGTCTGTAAAACTAAAGACTTAAGTATACTAGTGGTAACATTGAGTTTTAGGGACTTTTGTCAATTTTCGTAATTTTTGCCCTAAAATGCTTCATTATATGCCTGATATTAATAATCCAAAACATTAAAATGTGGAAACAGCGGTAAGTTGCAAAAAAGGGAAAATAAAAGTGGTAAACATAACCTTGAAATGACTACCATGCGAAAGTGTTCTCATATATGTGTTTTTAATGGCAAAAACGATAAATTTAATGTGTGTTAAAAATAATGAAAAGCTTGTTATTAACAAAGAAAACAATATTTAAAAAAAGAACTCCATAACTTAACTTGACTCGGCTGTTGCTTGTTTAACCTAACTTGACTCAGCTGTTTTGCATTTAATCAAATGTGTGTTATTAATAATGAAAGGAATATATATATATATTTTTAAAAAAAGAACATAACCTAACTTGATGAGGGTGTTGTGTGTTCAACCTAACTCAACTCGGCTTTTTCATGTTTAATGAAATGTGTGTTATTAATAATAAAGGATATGTATATATATATATATATATATATATATTATTAAAGAACTTTATAACGACTGTTGGGGAACATGAGTATGATTCTTTAAAGATGCCCTGATTTGTAAGAAATTCAACAACACTACCGTAATTCCAACCTAAACTGACAAAAAGAGGTAAATCACAGTTCACAAATAACTGCAACCATCTTGTCAATGATGTTTTCACTACAAAAATTATCAATAATAAATGATTTATTATAAACTGCATATTAATATAATGAAGTAAATTTATTGTATAAAGTAAGTAAGGAATACAAGTAAATCCATGTAAAGTAAACGTGCAAGTAAATTCAAACAAAGTAAAAATTAATGATGTCACAATAGAGATAGGAGTTCAGGTTACTAATAAATGGCTAACATTCATAATTTATTGTATATTTATCATAATAAATGAGATCTTCTGTGCCTTAATATCTCAAAGAAATGATGTAACACAAAATATAAGTAAAAAAAAAAAATTCGTTAAAATCATGACTAATCAATAGTCAGAAGTACCATACTAGTTATAAACCCAACTTCTGAGTCATGTTAGTTTCTTAAGTTTTTTTTTTAAATTCCATACTCTTTTCATTATTAATAACAGTATTTCTGCAATTACTGGTGATTTACTAAAGTAATGATTTGTGCAATTTTTTTAAATTCTGTACTTTATTATCAAATTAAAAGATATTCAAGAAGTTAAATTTCTTGTAAGTTACAATTTTTAAGTCTTTTTTTAACATAACTATATTGTGTCATCATTGATGTTAGCATGCAAGATTTCCTGTGCAAGATTATTATGCCAACATGACCTATTAATGTACTGCTCTGGCACCTTTTCACATTTACAGTATAATAAGTCAGTTATTACCTTGTTAATTTATTAAAATTCTTGTTCTGCTTAATTTTATTTAAGGTATTTCTGATTTTTTTTGGTTGTTTTTTGTTGTTATTTTAAGGCAAAAGCACATTGAGGCTATTATCGCTTCCATAAATGTAAGAGTAAAGTGTTAAAGTCATATGTGTAGTATTGCAAGTGTAAGTGTGTGTTAGACATCGGGTACATCAAGGGACGTCTAAATCCCTCTTAATAGGTGCAGCTAGTCTGCACCCCCTGCGGGGAGGTAGTTCTGATTGCAGGGACTTTTGTAAAAGTCGTGATTTTAACAATTTTTTTTACTTGCATTATGAGTTTTGTCATTTCTTGAGGGATATTAAGGTGACAAAGGTTACATTTATTATGTAATGAATGTAATTAAAGTCAACTACAAAAAAAGAAATTAAAAAAACAATTTTTATTAACATTAAAATATTTACAACATAGCGGGAAAAAGACAATTTCCAAACAGAAAGAATAATACCTTTTACATTCGAGAATATCTAAAATGAATTTTTTAAAAATAATTAAATAGTAAAAATAAAATACTGTAAAAAATAAAATCAACAGAAATCATTTAAAGCACTAGTTTAATTCATTCAAAATTTGTTGGGAAAAAGAAATAATAATGTATTGAAATGTTTTTTTTTTTAATTCCTCAAGTTGTATTTAATGGCAGTAGTATTAACAACTGATCAACAATCACAGAATTTGAATAGTTTTGAACATTTTTATAAGTTGTAGTCAAGTGCAGTGTATGGAAGTTGAAGTGTTTGTGTTATGGATAGTCAAGTGCAGTGTGTGGAAGTTGAAGTGTTTGTGTTATGCATTTTCATAGTGGGATTTCAGTTTTCAAATGAGGAATATGCTGGCATAATTTTAGTTAATGGTTATTGCAATGAAAACTCAGCTGCAAAAACAGAATATCAGGATTTCCTAATAGAAAGATTTCAAACCACAAAACCGTTGCTTCAGTTTGCCATTTTTTACACACAACTGGTTCTTTTCTAACATGTTATTCTATTGAAAGACAAGAATGTCGTGTCGCTCACGAGGAGAACATAAACAGCAATTTCAACGTAGAAAACATTCCACTAATAACATGAAAGAAATGATTTTTTAAGATGGGGCTCCTATACATTTTGCTCGAGAAGTTAGATATTATTTGAATGCAATATTTAGGAATAACTGGATTGGGGCGAGACGGGCCAATTAATTGGCCTTCTAGATCATCTGATGCGATTGGACTACTACAAATGGAGACATATGAAATCCCCCAATGTATGTATATGCTGAAAAGGTAACTACAAAAGATGAATTGGTGGCAAGAATTTTCAATGCGTTTGAAGTTCTAAGAAATCCAGATACTGTAAAAAGAGCCACCCAGGATGATCAGATTACAGTGTTAATAGTATTTTGAACAGATTTTATAAATAATTAGTATGGTTTTTAACAATTTAATATTTCTTTTTTATTAATTAATTATTTAAAAAAAATTCATATTTGATATTCTCGAATGTAAAAGTTATTATTCTTTCTGTTTGAAAATTAATGTCTTTTCCCACTAAGTTGTGAATATTTTGATGTTAATAAAAATACGTTTTTTTATAATTTTTTGTACAATTAACTCTATTTACATAATTTTGTTCAGAATTAAATTTTCTGTAAGTTTTGTGTAAAAATTTTATTTGTTTATTTGGAAAATAACAGAGTTATTGTAGGCCATATGTAAAAAAATGTGTTATTTTGGTTCTGATTTTTGTGTATTACATTGGTTTTCTCAAAAACTACATGACTTATGGCTCTTGGACCAGTTTTATTGAATTTTTTAGGTCAAAAACCAAAAGAAACCAACAAAATTACCTCTTAATTTGGGCCCTTAGAATTTCAGTCTTGGGCTAATTTCTCTCTTTTTCCAGGAAAATGGCAAACATTTTTGCCAGCTGTAACTCGCTAAAAAAGTGTTTTCGGAACCATGTTTATATAAACTTTTCTCATGATTTTCGTTGATAGAATTGGTCCTGCAATTCTTTCCATTTCTTCCTGAAACACAAGAAGAAGAATTATATATTCTTTTCATTATTTTGTTTATTTCATTCATTTATTATTTTCATTATTCGTTATTACACACATTTCATTTAACATGAAACAGCCAAGTTGAGTTAGGTTAAACACACATCAACTGAATCGAGAGGTAGTACTTTTTTAAGGAATACTAATTATTCATGTAACAAATGAGTAAAACACACAACAACCTAGTTGAGTTATGTTTTAAAGTTCTTTAAAAAAATATATGTATTTTTTTGATTATAAATAACACGCATATCATTAAACACAAAACAGCGTATTCAAGTTGGATTAAACACACACCAGCCGAGTTGAGTTAGGTTATAGAGTTCTTTTTTTTCAATTATATTTTAATTATTAATAACATACATTAAATTTAACATTTTCACCATTAAAAACATATTTCTCACTTTTGTACAGTAGTCATTTTGACTTTTTTATTTTATAATTGCCACTTTTATTTTAATTTTTTGTTTGTAACTTCCCATTGTTCAAATGCAATTTTATATTTTGGATTATTAATATGGGGCATATAATGAAACATTTTAGTGCAAAAATTACCAAATTTGACAAAAGTCCCTAAAACTGAGTTTTACCTCATTTAATTCTATTAAAATCTGTTCTAATTTGTTTGTGTTGTGTTTAATTCTTTGTTCTATAATCTGTGTTGAAAACTTTGTGCTTACAAATTTTACTAGTTATTTACCCAACAACCAAGTCAAGATAGATGAAATTCTTGTTTTTGAAAAAAGTTTATATTCTTTTTAATATTATTAATACATTTAGTTATTCATTTTTGCGGTGAAAAATATGTTACCTGCTTTACAAAAAAAAAAGAAAACAGTTCAATTGAGATAAACATAACAACCGTGTCGAGTTAGAAACACTCAACACCCAAGTCGTTAGGTTTTATTATTTAAAGTTCTAATCTTGTTAAAGTTAAGGTTCTATTATTAAAGTTTATATTATTTTCATTATTAATAATACACATTTAATTAGTCATTTTCATTATGTTACGTATGTAAGTAAATTTTCCATTTTTTTCAAACTTCCTATAGTTTCCACACTTTTATATTTTGTGTTATTACTTTTGGGCTTGTAATAAAGGATTTTGATGAAATAAAACAATTAAGTAATTAGGATTATGACCTATTCTTCCAGTCAGTGGTCTGTCCACTCACCTCGTAAAGGCCACCGCGGTTTCAAACTCAATTGTTTCATCTTCAGGCCGTGATTCAAAATGTTAAATCCCTCTGTCGAGGTCATCACAAAGTCATACAAAACATTAAATCCACAGTACGAGGTGAGTGGATAGACTACTGATGGGAAGAATAGGTCATAATCCTAATTACTTAAATATGTGGTCCAGTGGCTATGTTACAATAATAAACCAATTACTTAAAGAAAATAAAAAATACCATGTGAAAGTGAGAAATGTGTTTTTAATGGTGAAAACGATAAATTTAATATGTGTTAAAAATAATGAAATGCTTGTTATTAACAAAGCAAATGTGTGTTCTAGGCTAGAACACAAAATACAAAAAAATATACACTAAAATTATATATTTCATAATTAAAAGAAATGAAAATCTGAAATACAGATTTAAAAATATGAAAACAAGGTATTAGACTAAATGCTGAAGAATATTTTCCAAGAATTTAATTTAATAAATTAAGAATTTACATGTTAAGTTCATAGAATAAATGCAGTCGGGGGCTGCATCTCAATATATTTGCACTAATGTTATTCAGATTAGTGCATTGAATGTAATTGTTCTTTGCAGAACACAATTCATGAATGTGAGGCTCTTGGTAGTAGGAGGCTAGGAGTATTTTGTTTGTAGAACCTTAGAGATATTCAGCAGAATGAGCTAGTCACTGGATTGTTGGAACTTACTAAGAGTACAAATCTATTTAAAAGCCTGCTGAGAATAGACTTAGCCTGTTATATTAGGTTAGACAGATATGATTTTTTTAATAATTATTTTACTTCTCTAGGTCAGTTATTTTCTGATGTTGCCTGTAGGTTATATATTGGGGAGGCAATCCCTGTTGTGAAAGAGGTGAAGTACCTAGGCTTTGTGTTGGGCACCAGATTAACCTAAAATGTTTTTCTTGGGTGCATCATGGGGAAAGCCAACAAGTCATTAATGGCAGTTAGAAGAATAGTTAGCAAAACATGGAGGCTGATGAAGGCATGACATCTATACTGGGATCATTAGACCTAGGGTGTGCTATGGTGCTATGATGTGAATTTTTGTTTTGTTTGTTATTTTAAGGCGAAAAGCACATTGAACAGAGAAGGGAGGCAGAGAATTTTTGACTAAAATTCAGAGATTGACAAATTACTGGCTCTATGAACACAACACCAATGGCGGCCATGGAAATCATTCTTGAGTTTCCCCCCATTAACCTTTATGTCATGGGGGAGGCACATAAAGGAGCATATAGATTGCAGGAAGATGGTGTCTGACTATTCTCAATTTGGAGCATGCTATAACCACAGAAAAGATCAATGACTTAATTCTAATGATGGCGACTGATCAGATGGTCAAACAACATATGGTTTCTAGGTTTTGAGACCCTTTGACATCAGGTTGACATTTGAAGTTGAAGATTGTGTGTTTCAAAACTGTGAAGACCTATGGGTATATAGATGCCCCTAGGACAAGGATAGGTGCTGGGGTGTACTGCCTGAGACTTGGCTTGAAGAAAGTTATGACCCTGTGGTAGCACACAACAATATTCCAGGCTGAAGTAATAGCCATTAATGACTGTATTTAGGAGTAGTTCAAATGGGTCTTCAAGAAGGCTTGTATTGATACTTATATCGACAATCAGGCAGTAATAAAAGCACTTGCGGGTCCACAATTCAGTCCAAGCTGGTCTGAGAATGTTGAAAGAATTTCAACACTGTCTCTGGGTAACTGGGTTACTCTTCACTGGATTCCAGGACATAATGTAAAGGTAGATTGACTGGCTAGACTGAGATCTGCATCTGAGTTTATAGGACCTGAGCTGGCTCTAGGGATTTCTCTGTCGACACTGGTCAGGTCTCCTACTAATTGGTGGATCAAGAAGCAACATCAGGCAACATGGGATAATCTTCATGGACATTCCCATAGGAAGCACCTTTTAAGCAAGGTTCCTTATGGAGGGCTTAAAGGAGCAGCAGATTTTCCTTGGGCAGAGCACAAAGGAAAATCGTAGGGCTCATTATAGGGAACTGTGGTCTAAGGGATCACATGAACAGGATAGGTCTGTACCACAGAGAAACCATGTGTAGGTTGTGTAGGAAAGAGGAGGAAACTGCAGAACACAATTCATGATTGTGAGGCTCTTGCTAATAGGAGGCTAGGAGTATTTTGTTTGTAGGAACTTAGAGATATTCAGCAGAATGAGCTAGTCACTGGATTGTTGGAACTTACTAAGAGTACAAATCTGTTAAAGTAGTACTCAAGAGGTTTAATTGCACAATAGGTCAGTACCTGAATTTGTATAATCCCTTTGTCTAATTTGAATCTAATCTAATTATAAAAATACAATATATGTATGTATGTATGTATGTATATATATATATATATATATATATATATATATATATATATATATATAAGGTATATAATATACATATTATATATACTTATTATATTATACATAATATATAATGTATACTACACATACACACACACACACACACACACACACACACACACACACACACACACATATATATATATATATTTAAATTTTACACAACTGCAATCTCTCTCTAAATACATATACTATTATTGTCACATATGATCTCAGTTCATGTATTTAACTCAATCTTAGCTACTATTCATAAACAAAAGAAAGAAAACACAGTTGAAAAGAAATTAAAAAAACAGTTCAGTTCATATTATTTACTTGATCACAAGGGAAGAAAGCTAAAATAGATAGGTAGAAAGCTAAAATCTATCTATATAGATAGATGGTATTATTATCATTAAATAACTCATATATACATTTCAACAGACACAAACACAATAATAATAATCAATTGTTCTTATTCTAACACACACACACACACACACACACACACAACTTCCATAAGTAGTTTTTTTTTAATTTTAAAATTGAAACCATTAGTTTTTTTATACTATAATTTTCTCCACACATCTTATGACACAACATTATGGAAAGATTAAAAATTAAGTATAAACATTTTTTTAAATCCTAACAATTAAGAAGTAACAATTGTTGTTGTCATTTTGAAACATTGTAACCTTCTAATAGGCACATGCCTGAGAATTATTAAAATAAAATCTCAATTATAGAAAGTGACCTAATGCATGTTTAAAGTCATCAGTGTGATTTCACTCAAGGCCATATCCGGAATATGTGTTATGTAGTACATACCTGTATTTACCATTGCAACACATACAGGCTAGTGCACAAGTATATTATAGTAGGCTGTAGCCTGCTAAATAAAATTTCTTTTTTTCTGCTGGACCTAATGTATTTCTTTAAGTAGTTGATCTACTGAATTTGAATAGTCTATTACCAGTAATTTGTTATAATAATTTGCAAAACTAAAATATCCTTTAGATTGTTTTTGTTTTTGAGATGGTGAATAATCTAGAACTGTATTAGCTCTGTGTTCGCTTTAATGCTGTTTATTATTTATTTCTCTTTAAACTTAATTATGTTAGATTCTCTGAGTTGTATTTT
This sequence comes from Callitettix versicolor, assembly GCA_022606455.1. NCBI lineage: Eukaryota > Metazoa > Arthropoda > Insecta > Hemiptera > Cercopidae > Callitettix > Callitettix versicolor. The sequence continues at coordinate 29,970,739 of CM040185.1, read as the reverse complement.
ACTTCAGTCTCGTCATGCTACTAATGTACTTCTTTTGTACATGTTATATTTTTTCGCCCATTTAAAATCTTATTCGTATTCCCATTCTGTTGGTAAAATCTTCTTAAAATATATAGCTTATTGTTGTATACATCAATTTGTTGTGTTGAAAATATTTATATATACATAATAAATTGAATACACACTGTAAATCATGTTCAGCATAACATAGTCTTTACATTTTCTGAATTATTAAAATAATGATTGTGAGATATTGGCAAACTTCTACCAAATTTCATAAAAATCTGTCAGTTCTTTTCCAGCAGTATACACAGGTTATAGAAATTCATGTTAAATTAATACTTTCTACACATTCACATGGTGAAAAAGTAAAAGAAAATAATTCAGAAGTTCAGATAAACTAATTAGAAAATAAATTAAACCATAGGCAGCCATGGGACAAGACTTCAAGGTGCTGAATCCCCTTCCCTAAGAATTTCGAACACAGTATGTATGGATGAAATTACAGACTTCATTTGGTGACAGTAGAATTATAAATATTAAGCTAAAGTGTCAATGAAAGCCTGAGCAATAAGAAAATTTGTAATGCACATGGGACATTATAAAAGCCATTATTGCTTTTCTAGATCAATATTTTGTTGTGCATTGGTGCATTTTTAGTAACTGACTTCAAACAAGTCAAGTAGGCTTTTAGTTTAGAAATGCTTTAAGTATAAGAGAAATTTACAATAGGTTGAAGATAAGATTTAGTTAACAAAAATGCATTGTATAATATTACTTAACTGCAGTGAATGTAAGTTTATTCTAAAGGAAACGCAGTATTTGAAGTCTGTAATTAATAAATAATCACTTTTTTACTTACCTAGTGATTAAATATTTTTTTTCTTGTTTTACTGTCACTCTGTTAATAAAAATCATTATTATTTTTCAAATAATAATGAACATAATGGGTGTTAAGTTTGTGTTTTACAACTGGCCTAAACTTCTAAACCAATTTTTGTAAAATTACAAAGCAAGGTAGCTTGAGCTAATCGGTTAATCAAGATGATTCGTTGGTTCCTTTAAGATTTTGTAGCCATTTCATTTCAATTTTTATTTGATGGTTTAGTGTGGATGAAGGAAATTGCAACAGTGTAATGGCATTTAAAGTTTGTCTTATATATAGCTATATAAAATTATTATAGGACCACAATAATTTTTTTTTGTTTATCATTTTATGAAAGAGATGTCAGTGTGGACTAATAGAACACAGATCTTCAGCGATAACCACATCGGTTTTTCACCGGCAAAAAACACATCATATTTTCTAAAAAAAAAAATGTAATCTGGTAACTGTGTATGATCACACCACACACAACATGCTTCAAGGATTTAACACTAATTATAGTACTGTATTCATAATTTTTACAGCAGGAGGATAGTTACAAGTTCAGTAATATTGTCATGAAAGTAATTGGCTGTAAGTTTTTAAACTGTGTAAATATATATAATTATACTTTTTTTATAATAAACAGTATTTAATTTTTTTTTATAATTCTATATTTCTACTGTATCTCAGATTGACAAATAATCAGTAGATTTAGTTGTAATAACTGTAATGGCTCTTTTCAAAACTTTTATATAGTCTGGACATTCGATTACTATAACTTCATTATACCTTAGAGCATATTGCTTTCTTGGGGCTTTCATAGAAAAAGTAATCAGTGTTTATTGGTCCACTTATATTACATACCTTATACTTAATTTGAAATTATGCACAACTGATATTAAGAAAATGGACAATTGGTGTACAATATATCTTGTCTTGTCAATCTTGTCTTGGTCTACAATATTGATATATTGTCAATATATCAATGGATATCTTGTACAGTATATCCAACTTAATGTTCTAATAATTGTGATAACTGGGCTGAGCATGTGGTAACACAGCATTCATTAATTTAAATATTTATTATTCAACTTATATGTATAGTAGTTTTAAACAAATTTATATTAAATATAAAAAAATTCAAGGTCAGTAGTGGGTTTCAACTCATGCTTCTTGCATCATAGCACTGAGTATTATTCAACTTATTTATGTACATGGTTTTAAACAAATTGATATAATAAAAAAATTCAAGTGGGTTTCAACTCACATCATAGCACTGAGTAACAAATGCACTAGAGAATACTAATAATTTGTATATGGCAAGCACCCACTTTATTTTAATATATCTGCCTCTCCACTTGTAAATTCTTAACACTTAATTATAAAATAGGCTAATTAAAAATAATTAAATAATTAAAGTTTTTGCTTCAAAAATTGAAATATTTCTTCGTCAAAATAGGCAAAATTGAGCCCAAACCTGATAAAAATAATCAAAATTTGAATTTATACTTAAAATAATAATAAATAATAAATAACTTTATAAATTTAGTACACTTTATAAATCATATTTACACATTTAAAAAAGATAATATGTCCTTTATAGCCAAATTTACTTGTGTATTTTAAATATTTTATCTAAAATAAAGTTTTATTAATGTACCAAGTTACAATCAATTTTTAAATAGACTTAATTGAAACTAACTTGAGTATTAACATTATGGATACTATGGCAGTTGTCACCAGCAAATGTTTCTGTTTTGCTTATATATAACATAGTATGGTTTAACATGCCACAGTAGTCTATATAGACTATATAAACATTACCTAAACATCCCATATCAATCTACACATGTACATGAAGAATTTTTAATTTCATTTTGAAAAAGTTTAACTGTTAAAAAAATTATCAATTCTGACATGGTTTTTGTGGAGTATATTTTTTGTAGATTTGTACATTATTTTTATGATTAATTAAGCAATTAAAAAGTTTTTATTATAAAAACAAAATTATTTAGACAGCTTTTGTTACATTTATGCTTTAAGCCTATCTAATTACATAAAAGGAAAAAAAAATTCAAAACGTTATTACTCCTTTAGTTTTTGAGAGTGATAACATTTTTTTCACCATATTGTTCAAAAAAACAAGTTCTTTATAGAAAACAATAAAATTGTTGGATCAGAGCTGAGGGTTATATTAAACACACAGTGCTCAAGTCCTTGTTTATTTGTTACAGCGAAAAACAGCATTTCATCTTTAAACATGATATAATTTTTACTTTCCGAAATTTTTATAATCTTTGAAAAACACCATTATAATAAATTTTTTTTTGTAAAAACGTTCATTTTCAGAATGAAAATAATAATTGCTGTACAAAAACACTTCATTATAAGATGCCATCGCTACTGATCATAACCAGCCGTCTCTAACCTGCACTTTGACCCAGAGATGATGAGATACTCTTGCGCAAAAATTCATAATTTTAGAATAACCCACCAACATTATTTTCTAAAGTAAATACCAAGATACAATATATGTAAGCCATAGGCCACAGATGGTACATGATGTCAGAGCCAAATGGCATTCTAAACATCATTAGTATTTCATTAACATAATTATTTTATCAGTCAGACTAGGTGAAAACTGAACATGTACAGGTTTCAGCAGATACATTCAAAATATATAATGTTTTGTACACCTCATATTATCAAAACGTAAATTAAAAATAAAAGGAAAATCAAGAAGTGTCATAAGAAGTGTATGAATTAAATTAAAGAAACTTATTACTTTTTTTATTTATTTTAAGATGAAAAGTACATTTAAGGCTATTATCGCCTCCCTAAATTTACATTTACTTACGTGTGAGTGTAAAGTGTTAAAGTTGTAAGTGTAGTGATGTAAGTGTAAGTGTGTGTTAAACTCGGGTTAGGAATATAGCTCCATAGCCAAAATGGCCAGCTTGAAACCCCTCCCTCATATATAACCTTCTGAATTTTTTGTGTTTGAAACTTATAATATATATGGATATAATTAATGTTTGTCTTATTTAAACCACTGAGTTAAAATCAAAATAAAATTAAATATTGGAATTACTTGTGCTAGATTGTAAAAATAGTAGTAATAATAATAATTTCCGGATGTTTAGTAGCTGTAGGGTAGCCAGTTTTCCAAAGACAATAAGTAGTACAGATTAGAATAAGTAAATTATTAAGTGAACAACAAAGTTGAATACTGGACCCTTATAAATAGCTGACAAACTTTTAAATAAGTGAACAGTCCATTTTATTATTCTGTACCTGAATCTAATTTAATGTAAACTTGAGTAATTATGTGTTCTGTAATATGTAAGTAATAATTTCCATTTATTTGAATTTCATAGTTCAGTTAATAAAATATAGTGAGTTTGTGTGTTTTGTTAATAAATATCATTATATTTTCTATTATAATATTATTTATTGTAAAATGGTGACATGATGGCGAAAGTAGACAGTCATTGTTATCAGTTTATTAATATAATTATTTATTGTACTTGTTATCTCTTTTTCTTTATCTTGTTCTGACTCTTTAAACATCGGTTGTTAGTGAGAAAAATTAATATATTCTCAAAACGGAAGGTGACAAGTAAATAGTAAACAATTATTTTATAAATAGGCTACATTTGTTACCTGCTTTTAACCAGTGTAGCTAAAATGTATGTAATATCCTACAAACTTCATCTTTAATATAAATTTGCCAAGAGCAAATAATGTGCATGAGTTTTGACTGTCACACCTTCTGATTTACTAATTAAACTAAAATTAATGTATACTACAAGAAATGTGCCTTTTACATATTCTATATTACATTTCTTAATATGTAATAAGTAATTAGAACAGGATAAATTTTGTATATCTATATGTTAACACAATATCTATATCTATAGTGATACAATTACGTTGTTGTTGGCTTAATCTTCCTCCATTCTCTTAAGGTTGGAAGCAAATGTACATAGTTTTTATTCCATCAGTTTTGTTGAAAACCAGCTCTCCTGGGTACCTCAAGGAAGTGTAGAAAATCGTGAACAGTTATTTTTTTAAAAAATGCTAAAATTAGACACTAATTGTCAAGGTTTTTCTTTGCTTTAAAACATTTACATGATGGAGCTGAAAATCAGTAATTTGGTTCTTAAAGCCATAAGAGTGAAAATATTGATCTCAAAATCTGAAAATTCCAAAAAAAAACTGTTTTAGTGACAGCTCCAGATCAAATTAAAAATAAATGGGAAAATATTATAAACAAACATGTACAATTTTAAAACTGAATACATTTTTGTAACAAGGAATGAAGAAAGGATAACAGAATGGAATATACACGAGGTGGCTGTAGTCTAACTAGATATAGTCCGATAAAAAAAGAAGTAGAGCATCTTATTTTTAGTTTTTGAAAGTGAAGTTATTTCGTGATTGGCAGTAAAGTGTACTCATTTTTACTAATGTTTTAAAATAAGAAATCTAAAATGTTATTTTGGAATTTATAACTTATAATTTTTTTTCTTAATGTTCTTTATTAACTTTATGCCAGTTAGACTAATGAGGATGAGGGATCAGCGTTAGACTAATGAGGATGAAGGATCAGCGTTAACAGTAAGGGAAAAGCAATAAGGGCAACTATGCTAGACTTTGAGATGTGCAGTTCAGAGATGCAGCAGACTAGAGATGCTTTACCACATCGACCACCGAGTCACCCACAACTTTTAATAAAACCTGTTTAAATTATTTTAGTCTGAATGGACTGTTTAGTCAGTTATTAAAGAATTAATACATTGTTTGAAGTCCAGTTTTAATACAGTATTATCGTATTTTTTGATTTAGGAGGGAAGTGTGGAGAGTAACAGCTTATCAGTGGAGTCCAACAATGATCAAGTTCCCAAAATTATTCCATCTAAGGAACCAGGTAATGTATATTCATTAGAGACTGTCTGCAACAGTGTACATTTTACAAATGATCCAGTATTTGTCAAAGTGGACTTTTTTTGTTTTAGTGTTGAAAAGATTTAATCGAAGAGGTTCTGAATGGGAGATCCTCGAAGGGCTAAAAGATGGACAGAGGTTTGATAAAAAACCAGAAGTGTTTACAGGCTACCTACACAAGAAGCGGAAGTGGCCACTTAAAGGGTGGCATAAAGTAAGTGTGTTTTATTAAGAAATTTGAAACTTATAACTAAATTGAAATTAACATTTTAAATGAACTAGCCTAATTTGAGGTTTTTAATAAGTTTCTGAGATGACTTGTCCTAGCCCTTGATGTAAGGGAAGAATTTACTGACTTTTATAAATGTTGAGACATCTCAGATCCTCAATTAGATATCTAATGTAAATATAAATTTGAATTATGAAATATCAATAAGTATGATACACTAAATAAATAGCTGTTCGGAAGGAACAATTGAGACGACCGACCAGTCTGTTCTAGAGTGGTGCTAAGGCTAGTTCGCGCAAAGCTACTGCGCTTAGATAAGTGAACTTGTGCATCTTAATTTTTGGATATAGAATATTGTCGTGAATATGCAAACCGTCATAAATTTCATGCAGAAGGCCTATTTTTTTGGTTGTAGTGCCAGTAAGAAGAGAATTTTATAAAAAAATTTTGACAGTGCGAACTTAGGTGTTTTCACCGATTTTTGTAGCTCCGTTTTTAAGAAAAGAAATATCAGCTAATCTAGGGGGGGAACCACTAAACTCTGATTAGTGGGAAAAAAAATCAATCTGTTTAATATGTTAATCAAACATTAAAGTCTGTATCTGTAATTCATTTTTTTTCACTAATATATTTTTGTAAAGGGCCCTGGCATATTATTTTAGTTAATCTTAGTGATGTCACTAATAATATTATTTGTTACTTTTAGTGAACCTTATATCTTCCAGAAGAATATATTTTAGTTCAAGAGTTAATTTTGTTTTGTTTAGTTTGTTTTGGTGGATAAATGATATCCGTAAGATATAGTTATATTCCAAAAGGTTGGTAAAGATTCAAGTTTACTTTAAGTTAAAGTTAAAGTTTAGTTTTGATTTTTGTTGTTATTTGCCTTGCTGAAAGTTGAACTAATTTATCATTGTAAGTGTTCTTTCCTTCAATTATTTTTTTCCTTTTAATTTTGTATGAAAACAGGAGTAATTAATTTAAATATTTTTTTCCTGTCACTACTTTGTTTTTTTAAATTTTTAATGTGGCATATTAAAAAAAACAAGACAATTATAATTTTTTGAAAAGCAACAACTTTGATTTCTTTGGTCACCCTGAGCATTGTAACCTTGCACAGGCATTCTTGTTGTCTTGGCCTAAACAGTGGGGTAATAAATTAGCTTAAAATTAAAGACAACGTGGCACTCAACAAATGGTTATTTGAAATAAGATACAAAATTAGTTGTGGCCCACACCTCTTCTCCTCTGTAGCTAGCAAAGAATTAAACATTTGCCAAATTTTTATTACAGGAACGTAATAATGTGTTACTGAACCTGGACTTAGAACTTTTATGTTAAACTGATAATTAAAAATGTTAGAAAAAAATGCTTCTTTGAAGAAATGTATTTTCTGTGATAGAGATAATATTATTGGATATGACATGTTATTTTTTTACTATTTTTCATTTGAAGTTGTTAAAAATATTTAAAGAAAGAAAAGATGAAAGTATTAAAGTTAGAACTAAACATATAAGACAGAGACAAATGTTACTTGGCTCAACATTCTTATTTCGAACTGTTAGCTTTGATTTTCAAGACATAACAAATGCATGTTATAATCATGTTTCAGAGGTATTTTGTCGTGGATAAAGGTATACTTGTATATGGCAAGAGTCCTGGAGATGTAGCTCGAGGAAAGATCCACGGTTCTGTTGATATCGGGCTTTCTGTTATTTCTACGAAGAGTAAACGTAAGAGGTTAGATATAGATGCAGAGGAATTTATTTATCATTTAAAGGTAATTAGCTTTTGTTACATGACAAATTAAGAATATTTTTGGCAAGTACCTTACAATAAAACCAAATCGTTCATGATATTAAATTGTATCTAAATGCAAAATTAATTATATGTGGAATATTGTTAGGTTACTAAAAGAAAAAACTGAGTGCATTAGTGCTAACAAGTATAATGTGTATGAGTATGTAACATTAATGTTTATAAAAAAAATGTATTCAGTTTTCCAATGTAAACATTCATGTATAAAACATGTAACACAAATTTTTCCTTGTTTTTATGTTGTATAATATCTATAATTATTATAGTAATTACAATAATTAAAGGAAAAACTAAATCAAGGCTAAAGCAAGTTATGATTTAAAACCAAATTAAAACTTTAAATTTTGTTTTCTGATAGTTGGTTAAAAATGTTTTGCTATACAAAATTTGATATAAATAAAAAACCATTATACCCAAAGGGTTGAAAATTTTACCATTTATTCTGTATGACTCAATTCAACTTTCTGGTTATAATTATTTGCAGAATAGTAATACTTTTATTTCTACACATTTTAAAAACAAATTTTCTTGAAAACTAGAATATAAAAAAAATTCCAGACACTAGAGCAACACAATGTTTAAAGATAAAATAATGAATATACCTATTTATTAAATTTTTATCAATATTTACAAAAAAACATGTCATTAAACATTTTTATTTTAATGAGTCACGTCATATGCTATTCATATGTTAAAATTTTGTTAAACATGTAGTTCATCATTTTCTCACATTAGAAATATAAAAATAAAGTAAACATAACTTTTTTAAACAATAAAAAATCTTGATTTTTAACATAGAAATATATTTTAAACCCTGAAATATATCAGTTAGTAAAAAAAAACTGCTCAAGGTTCTTACTGATCTTAACCCAGTTTTGTACATTTTTGATTTTTAGGCAAATTTGATGAATGCTCTACTAAATTCGTATTTAAAAAAAACCAAAAAGTGTTTATTTGTAAATTACTGTTACATTACACTTACATGCTAACCTACCTTAAATATGCTAACCTTTAAAATCATATTCTTAGCAGAGCATCCTGCTAAAATACACTCCACCGCTCCTTTGATTAATGGTGGAAGGATCTAGAATATATGCATCAACAATGCCAAAGTTACTCAAACTTTCCTAGATACCTTCAGTCTACTGGTATTTCTTTCCATTAATACTTAAGTTTTAAATAATATGCCTACTTTAATAATTAATTGTATGCTTATAATTTAAACCAGGCCAAACAATATGAGCTGTTTAGTGCCTGGGTCGAACAACTGAAGCAGCACCGCTTATATAGGCAACATGTTTTAACATACGGGACTCGTGATTCCAGAGTCCAGGAAGAGGACAAAAGCCCTGCTTCTAACAGCATGCATCGTAGTGAGTATTGAACTTATTTTAAGAAGTTTTTAAGAAGAACAGTTCAAACCATTATTTATATTAATATGTTGATGTATTAATTCAACCAGAGGTGCATAACTAAATAAATTATAGGCCAAACATTTATTTGAAGAGGTTCACAGTTTTAAAACACTGTAGATCTTTATTACTCACTACTGGTTTCGACTTTTACAGTAATTTATAAGTGATATAATAAGTTACATAGGTACAAATATAATTTAGTGAACTAGAATAGAAAAGAGGAGAAATTAGGAATTGCTTGCACTGAAGTAGTTAGAAAGCAAGGGTGGCTGGCTCAGGGAAAAACTCATACAAAACAGAATTTTTGTAACAATAGTGCCTGTTATGTATACCTCTAGTCTGAAGGTTTTAATTAAGTTTATTGATTAGGAGTTAAGAATATTAATGAAAACAATTTACAATAATACTGACAAGTCATAATGATGGTTCACTTTGCTTTAAAATTTGCAATACAAATTAAGTAATTGCTTGATGTTGATAATATTGTCAGTGGTGTTTAAAATTTGCATAAATGTGTGTTGTATATGCTTCATGTGTAACAAATGAACATTTTAAAGCTAACAATTATTTTTTAAATTTAGTTTGAAACAAAAATGAAGGCTTTATTGAAAATGATTTATTATAAATATATTATTATAGACCATGGTCTAGTAACAAGAATAACTGGCAAAACTAATTAACTGCTTAGAGCTCAGATCTCCTTTAACAATGACTGTCAGACCTATTTTGTAATGAGTTAAAAATAACCCTGTTACTAAAAACACACTGCCACTCCAGTATAGAGTAGACTATCAAAGGTCAGTTCACAGGTGTTGCTTAAGCAAGGGTTTTATGTCTGCTATTACGCAAATCCAGAACAACCTGTTGAACTGAGCTCTGGGACTCGACTGATCCAAAACTGGTTTCTGTGCATGTGCTGGTGCTCGAGTGTATAAAAGCAGGCTGTTGTGGCTGGAGAAAGTTGATTACAGACTCCAGTATATTGATAATATTATCAGTATATTAGTTGATCGTTCACTGCTCAATAACATTAGTCAGTTGATTGCTGACTCTGCTCGAGAATATTGAGCAGTCTATCACCAATCTGGCTTGAGAATATTAAGCAAATGTTGACTCCGATCAGATATAGTGTTTGGTCTATCGCAGACCATCACAGGAAGAAGTACGCTGCTACAAAGCAGGTAATATAAAATGAGATAATTAGTAAACATTTCGAAGCCTTAGAAATTTGGTATTTCAAATCCTTAGATTATTGTGCATTTCAAAAGCTCAAAAGTAGTTAACACCTTAATCCTTATACTCAAGAATATTGAACACACAAATTTTTATACTCAAAAATATTAAGCACCTGAATCCTTATGCTCGAGAATATTGAGTTCACAAATTCTTATGTTTGAGAATATTGAGCACCTTAATCCGTCAACTTGAGAATATTCAGTACCCGAATCCTTAGGCTCAAGAGTATTGAGCATCTGAATTCTTATAGTCAAGAATATTGAGCACCCGAATTCTTATGCTTGAGAATATTGAACACCTGAATCCTTAAGCTTGAGAATATTGTGTACTTGATTCCTGACACTCAAGAATATTGAACACCTTAATTCTTATGTTCACAAATATTAAGAACCCAAATCCTTAGACACAAGAATATTAAATACCTGAAATTCGCTTATATAAATTGTATGGTTGTTGACGGTTCATTACCAGATCCTACTTAAAATAGGTCCTTTATATGTGTAATTGACACAATCCATTTTAAATGTATGGCCTGGGGCATCATATATTTTACTTTCCATCAGAAAGCGATGATGACTTCAAATGGGTAAGTAAAGTCATGTAATATTGATTTTCTTCAAGAGCTCACCTAAAACTGAGCCAAAAGCCTAAAACTTTCCCTGAAGTTTGACTCCTGGATAAAGTTTTTAATGCAGAGCGTAATCTGAAAATTAGTTTTACAATTTAACTAGAAACATTTACAATAGAGACTTTATGTAAAGATAGACAATTGAGTACCAAAGTGAAATTAAACATTCAAAAATATTTATTGTATATGAAATTAAGAAAAAAAATTAGTGTTTTGATTTGTTAGTTGTTTTATATATATATTTCTTATACAGTGTATTAATTTTGCTTTCTAAGCTTCTTTACACTTTGAAGGTGTCAAACTCAAATTTATTAAATACATATTTCTCAAAAGAAAAAAAATCATATTCTTTTGTTGTTGTTAAATGATTACTATTTTGTTATCTATTATGTTTACAAAATTTATTTAATATGACAGAATTGCCTTTAACACCACCAGAGCTAGGACTGGGCAGGGAAAGTTCGATCCCCCGTGTGTACAAGAATGGTGGAAAACCTTGTACGCCACCACCTATGCCTAGGCTGGCAGCTTGGTTGTTGGAAGCCAACCCACCACTGGAATTAGTGGCAAGAGAACTGAATCAAGCCCAGCACAACTTGGCTCAGCTTACAAGGATAATGGAGCATATGGAGACAGCTTCACAGCCTGACTCTGAAGTAAGTAGTTCAATACATCCAATAAATATCATAAAATAATTTTGTTTTTTCATTAAAGTAACATGTTTTAGCACTTTAAATTTTCAAATTATATTGAAAATGTGAAAATGAATCCTAACCTCTGTGGGTTTATGAATTTGGTTTGAGTTGTTTCATATTTGGAACAAATATTGATTTTGGTAAGTTTTAAAATCAAATTGGACAAGTTTTTTACCCAAAAAATCTGTTCAACCACATCAAAATACCTTCCTGTCCCAGCTTAAAAAATAGTAACTTTTTGTATTTTTTTTTTAGAAAATTTCAATTATCAATTGTAATTTGTGTTAAAATCTGAATAAGTTAGGATTTTAAATTTTTAAAATTATTGAATATATGAAAAATCTGCATAAATTAGGATTTTAAATTTTCAAAATTATTGAATATATGAAAGTGAATCTAACTGCATTGTTGATGGATTTTCAGTGTAATTTTAAAATTTTAAAATGTTAATATACTAGATAGGTCAAAAAGTTCTTGGAATAGTGGTGTACAGTCAAGCACTTTTTTACTGGAAGAAAAATTTTTGTTTGTATATTTGGTATCACTACTAGTTTATGTGAGGTACATTCAGCAGGCAGTTAGTTGTTTGCCGTTCATGGGGCATGTTGTTTTTAGACAGTTTCTTTGTTAAATTTTGAAATGTCATCGAGCAGAATATCAGTATCAAATTATGCCTCCTTTTTTCTTTTGTTTTTTTTTCTTACTAGATGGCCAAAACTTCCATTGATTCTGGTTTTGCCGATCAGCTATGTAGCTTATTGTGCACCCTCATCCACCGGTTCAACTTTCCCAATCCAACCTCAAGTCTTTAGAGGACCATTGAGATACTTTGGATGATGTTGTCCTGTTCTGTCATCTGTCTCCCACTCCAGAGAGTGCCTAGGGATTCATATCATTTTCTCTCCAAAGCTGGACAGTCAAAAAGTATGTATTGAGCTGTTTCCTCAGTACAATCCTCAGCTCATTTATATACAAAAGATTTGTCATATAAAAGCCCATTTTGTGTAAATGACTGCTGAATGGCCAGTGACCTGTTACTCTTCGTAGATCCGTCCTGTTCAGCTTAAGGGCTTCACCTGTAAGGGATGTAGTTGTTACCTCAAGCATCAACTTTGATACTACAAGACCATCCATTCTCTCCCAAGACATTTGGTGATCCCTAGAAACCCATTGGAATACATGCCTCTGTGCTATAGTGTAAGACACTCCACAAGCTGCTTCTGGGCCAATGAATGGGCTGTTGGTCCTATTCTGGTACATCGATCTTCCTCTTCATTCCCCATGAAGCCCTGATATTCTGGAACCCACAACATGATCTTTGCTGGTTTTCGCAATGTTTTTAATGCTAGTTGACAATGACACACTATCTTTGAACTACAGTTGTGGTTTGCCATCTAACTGTATATGTAGATGGTTTATATAGATGGTCATTCCGTTATATCCTCTATTTATAATTCTTCTGATGCACTCTGTGAGGTGAGGTCTTGGGGGAGAATGGATGGTCTGAGAATATTATGATATGAAGAATGATATGAGTCAACCTTCCTCCTGAAAAACTGTCAGCATTCCAAGACATGTTAATGCACTGATTGGGTCTGACTCCATATAAACTTGACCCAGTAACTGCAGGTGTTTTTAATCCGTCTATGTACCAGGTCAGCACAGTTGACACGATACGGTATCTCAAGGTCTATAACATTGTTCATCTGGTCTAATAACTTTTCAATAACACTGAACTGGCTGCAGTCTTAGTAGTACCTGCATAACAATGGTAGGAGTCCATTTTATGGCATCTAATGGATGCCGCATGCTGGATTCAGTCCCCAGATACATCCTAACGTTCGCCTCATTATCATTAATATGACCTGTGTGCGGCTAATGATACTGTTTAAATGGTTGTTCTAGGTAAGCCTATCATCCAATCTTACTCCAAGATTCTTGAATTCCTTGGCCACTCGGATCCACTCACCAAAGAGGAATGTAGCTTCTCTGATACATTCCACAGTCCTGAGTTTGGTAAATGGCACCATGACAGTTTTAGATGGATTGACTGATAATCCTCCCCTGATAATCCTTACCTCTTGCACCATACTTCTATCATGATCAATGATGTCTACATAGCATAGAGGCATGTATCCATGTGTTCGCCTCTTATTAAGATAACAATATCATCAACATATATGTGAGCAATAGTGCCCTACTTATTGAGAGTTACGAGTAGTCATCCACCACCAGATTCCACAATATCAGAGATAAAACTCCTCCCTGTGGACATCCTCACTCACAACTCCACACAGGAAAGCTTGAGCCCACCTGCTGGTGAGCATATTGTGTACCCACTCACAACAGTTCTTTCAGCACCTGTGGATACAAGCCTTGAAACTATTGAGTCCACACTCGTGTTATCAAACATTCCTTCTATATCCAAGAAGACTGCAAAAGCAATTTTCCTGTATGAAATGGTTTTTTCAGTCCTGCCAATCAACGCATGTGGTCCTGATTCACAAGATTTCCCACTTTGCTAAGCATACTGATTCAGATGCAGCGGAGTGTCACCTAAAATTTGTGCTTATCCAGAATCTTTTCCATGGAATAAGCAGAAAAAAACATAAGGCTTATCAGACGATAAATCTTAGCTACTTCAAATTATGGTCTATCCTGTTTCGCTATAAAGACCACCTTTGAAGGTTTTCCAGGATGTTGGAAATATTCCGGTTGCTAAGCTCATTCTAAATGGGTATACTAACTTAGAAGCAATCAGTTTTACATCTTCCTGCAAGACAGCAGAAAGATGCCATTAACCCTTAAAGCCTTGAAAGGCTGAAATGTTGCCCGTCTAATTTCTTTATATTGAAATACAGACTAAGCACAATTCCAGCTTTCACAAGATGCACGATGGCATTGCCCTTCCACTCTCTCATCTGTACTTACTGAAATCTCATACTAAGACTTGCTTTATGTCACTGAAGACTCCGGAAAGTGTTTGTTAAATAAAATTAGCAGTGTCTCTTCCGAATTTTCTGTGTGGTACTATCTTCCTTAAGTGTGATTAACAGTATTTAAGGGTTCTTTTGGAGTTTTGCACAGTCAGGTTTTTTTCATTGTCCTGACAGTATTCTCCATGAATGTCTCATCTTACCTCTATTATATTCTGTGAGCATCTTGGAGTGTTATTCCTTCTTGTACACATTTATGCACACCTTGTACAGTCTGTGAACGTTTTTCGTCAAGGTTTCTAACTTACAATTCCACAAACAGACTTGCTTCTTTGACCTTTTAGTGATCTCAGGATGTGTGTTGCTGGAGAAATCACCCTCAGAGACTTACGAGATGGGGTAGAAAGTATTTAGAATCGATGTGGTGAAGAAAACGTTAATGTACAAGTGACAAGTGTTTTCATGAGTCACATAACAATTGAAGATGACATTTAAACTAGGCACCTGACATCTTCAAACCACAGAGGAGAATGTTGAATGCGTTTGACAACTTGTGTGTCAGTACAAGTGAACAACCATAAAAAATATTGTCTCTGAACTTGGAATTTCACATGGTAGTGTTCACAGCATTCTTCATGATGATTTGAACATGCATTATATTTGCTTACACATGGCTCTGAAAATTTTATCCCCTCAGCAAAAAAAATGAGTGACCATGTCTGGGGGGGGGATTGACATGGCTGATACAGATGACAACTTCCTAGGAAAATTGTGACAGGTGATGTGATATGGTGCTTCCTTTAAGGCTATCAGACAAAATGTCAGTCTGCTGAATGGAAATCAAAAACATCACCAAAAAGAAAAATTTTGCTTGGACTTCTGTAAAATGATTTTGCTGCCAAGGTAAAATGATGGAGATGTTTTTTTGATTACCTGGGCTTGATCCACTACAAATTCATCCTTGAAGTGAAAACAGTTAATATTTTTTTGTTTGTTGTTGTTTAACATCCATACTTTATGCCAGTTAGACTAATGAAAATGAGGGATCAGTGTTAATGGTAAGAGAAAAGCAATGTGAACAACTGTGGCTCAAACTAAGAATATTTATGTGCACAGTTGAGTGACACAATAGACTGACTAATGCTTTAGCCACTTCGACCACCAAGCCCCCAAAAAAAGAACCCCGCTGGTCCTATATGAAGGACCAATTCCATTAGGTGTCCCTGGAAACCAAATTATTTACATAAAACACTTAACAAGGAACTGTACCGGGAGATCCTGAAACAGCTGAGAGATGCAATTAAACAAAAACAACCTGAAAAGTAGGTTATGTTGCATGTCCTATCACATTAATCGCTGATGGTAAAACACAATGTTACCACTATAGAACACCCACCATATTCTCCTGATTTTGCACAACCAGATTTTCACCTGTGACTGAAAATGACATTGAAGGGACATCGTTTTGCTGATCGCAGGAAGTCATGGGTAATGGCGACAGAGTGGCTAAATGAAATTTCAAAAATTGGCTTTCAGGAGAGTTTTCAACAATTGTATGAATGGTGGAGAAGTGTGTACATGCAGCATGAGCGTATTTTGAAGGAAAATGGTTAAATTATTATATATACTTTCAATAAATTTTCATTGACAAATTCTGGGAACTTTTTGACCCTACCTCATATATCTATAATTTAAGAATGATTGTGATAGTGTAATCATATTTTTTTTTTGAAATTCTAAGATAAGAAAATACTTTGGAATTTTTGTTTCTGTCACTTAAGACAGATTAATTGTTTTTTTTTTTATGAGTTTGTTTACAATTAATTTTATAAATGAACACTATTAAGTAAAAAAATAATTCTTATTTTCTGTAGTGAAGATAATTTTTAATATATTTTACATATGATATATTTTTTGCACAAATTTAATTTTATTTGGTTTCTCTGTAACAAATTAAGATTATTTTAAAAATAATTTATATTTTTTTTAGGTTGGTGTCTCTGATGGTTTTTCACCAAACGTAAAAAAAGATAGAAAGAAATTTGGTCTTCGTAAGAAAAAGAGTTGCAAAGGCAGTTCCGTAGATTTAAATGCTAGTTATAGTCCAAACAAAGTAGTCGATAATGAATCTTCATCACCCTTGTCCGTAAGTGTCAGCGATTGGCCTACTTGGGTATTTATGAATGTCTTTAATTTTTTTTGTTTTCCCTAATTCCGTTTAATGAAATTATATTAAAAAATTGCTTTTATATTTTAAAAACACATGACTATTCATTACAATTTCATAACATTATTTTTTTAATTTTCTGTTTGAAATTCATGTAGATAAAGGAGATTATGCTTACAACCTTATTAATTATAATTTTATTACTAATGGTAAGACATGATGATGCTTAAATGCATGTATAAAATATAATCTTATGTTACATTTTAAATAAATATAATGTTTTCAGTTAATATTACTTTAAAGAAGACATAACATTATAACATTAATAGTAATAGAATGTAACATTCTATTACATTTTGAATTTTTATTTATTTATTTTAAAATACATTTTTAATTGGTAGTTTAAAAAAATACATACTATCAAATTTACAAAATGTTTTACTAAATAAAAATGTTGAGGCCATTAAATTTATAAAATGGTAAACAAAATATGGTAATAATAGTATATTAGTGTTATATTTTGGTTTATTAAAAAAATGATTTAAAATTTTAAAAAAGTGTAAATACCTCATTTTTGGTATTTACCCAGGCCTAGATAAGATCTTGTCATCAAGTCCTTGTTTGAAACCTACTGGGTTTTGTGATCAACGATTAAAAGCTGAAATTATAAAATTTGAACATAAAAAATTGTGTTGATTTAAAATTTCATATTATGTTGTAGTCCTGTTCGTTTACTGGTGGTCTTTCCACATCACCTGCCAGCACTGCAATGAGTTGTAGTAACCCTTCATTAGCAACTGTAGGCTTAGTTACTCGACCACAATCATTGCCTGCTGCAGAACATCATTTGTTTCCTTCACATGCTCCTTCATGCACACCTGATAGTATTTTACAGTCTGACTTTACCATCTTAGCTAAAGAGAGTGAGTATAACACCACAGACTTTGAAGTTTTTGTTTAATAAGGTTATGATATCAAACCATTCATACCATAAGTATATATTACTAATATTAAGTTATTTAACTCCAGCAGTATTAAAACAATGGAATCACTTTGAAAAATAATATTCATTATCTTTACTGTAACATATTACATAGAAGATTGAAAAATACATGTTTACTTTTCAGGAGCATAATGTATAGGTATTGTTCTACTATATGTTCTACTATTGTTCTACTATACGTCATCAAGAACATGTCATGAGTCCAAGTGAAAAAAGACAAATATGAAACCATAAACGAAAATTCTACAAATAGAAAGTTATTTTTGTGTTACGAGCGTAAAGTATGTCCATATCACTTACAAAAAAAGTTACCACATTAACTTATTAATTTATTTAAATAATAACTGAAAATGTATTTAATCTATTGAAAACATGTTGATCACTTGTTCAATAAATTCTTTTTACACTTGATACTGTTGGCCACCTAGACTATTGTTTGACATTGCTCTACAAATCAGTCTTAGGGTGCTGTACGTAACAAATTATTGAAAAATGTAATTATCAATATATAAATTTTGAAACTGATTGTATTTCAAATAAAATTCCAGGAGTATATTCCTTTTTGGACAATATTTAGTCAATATTGTCAACAAAATTTCAATAGCATATATTTTTATTAACTAGTATATAGTATATATATATTATCAAAATATATACTTACTAAATTAATAATTACCTGAAAGACCTTTCAATTGTATATTTTGTTGGTGGTAAGCACATAGCGATGTGGATGGGTTTAGTAACTAATGGTAAGAAATAGGTAATGCTCATGCTCAAGAACATCCATGTTGTCTGAATTTGTTTGGGTATCATACCAATGGTACCACAAAATAAATAAAACCTTTGAAAAAATGTGTTTTGTCAATCATTTCAATAGATTTTTGGTAATATGCTTCTTAAAATTTGTCATTACTTTGGGATTCAAGGTATGCTTGATGCAAAGTTCTTTTCTGAGAATCTGTTCTTCATTATGTATTGAAACTGTTAACAAATTAACACTCACTCCTTGCATCATCATTAAGTACAATTCAAAAAATTGAATTGTTTCAAATTTGTTATATTACAATACTATGATGTAGCTGTAACTATAAAGTGAAGGTGAAATGCTTTTTGCCTTGTATGCCTTCAGTATACATCTTTTCTAGTGTTTGCACGATTTCAGTAAACGGTTAAAATTTCCTTATTGCATTGTATTTCTCAGTCCATATAGTCATGCACGTTTTATGAAGTCACAACAATTACTCTTCTTTTTGTTTTCATGAAATTTTTTAATCATTTTTTATTGTTCCCACAATATTCCTAATTTGCAGAATATCATTTAGTCTGTTATTGCTAGATAAAGCCGATGGCTGTAACAGTGAAAATAAAGTAACATAGAGAATTTGCCATTTTGTAAATGAATTCCTGTTATTTATCCATCTGTCATAGACCTGTTTAACAGCATTAAGTTCAATACCCATGTTGCTGATGTAGAGGTAATATATAGCATCAGGTCATCCTTTGATGTCCATTGTTTAATCAGCTAATATGTTGAATATTCACTTATATTTAATTTAGCAATAATATTGCTTATTAACATTGTTGCACAAGTATCATTTCGCTTTGACTCTAAAGTGTAGCAATCATTAAATAGAGCATCAGTGGAAGATCATTCAAAACTGAAAATATTATTAGTTTTACTCAATTTGCTGCTGTCTGATTTCTGAAACCTTGAATAATAAGAACGGGGGTTTCAAACTTGTAATTAAAGGGTTACATTAGAATCCTTAGATATGGGTGCAGACTACTCTTTGTAAAATTCTACAAATAGAATAGAATTATCAGTATGAGATAATTTCTTTTAATCCCAAAGTCTGATTTATTGGGTGTTTCTTTTATATTAATATAATCACATTATTCTTTAGCTCTGAAAATTTATTTGCAAAAATAAATTTAAAAAAATTACCAAATGGTGTAGAACAAGTTGTTCATCATAATTTAACATTAATAATACAATAGCCATGTGAGACTTAGTATAGTGTGTTAGACTTGAGTGGGTTTAAACTCCGCCTTGGCTTTTGATTTTACTCTGCAACTTAGAGTTTGCATGTCTCTGGTAGGCAAGGCTCACCATAAATAATATGGTATACAGTTCTTTGTAAGTTGCATACATGATCAAGAATTTTATTACTTTTTTCTTACTATTCCAAGAATAAAACATTACATTTTTTGTCAATGTAAAAAAGTTTATGGGACTCAAAGGGATATTCATAGTTTATTTGCAGCAAAGACTTCAACTATGAACAGACTTATTGTGTACTGTTGTTAAATGACTTTATCTTTCTGTGTTTGTAATTATTATGTTTATTATGATGACTAGCCATCCGTATTGTATTTATGTAGTGTAAATAAATATATAAATTGTAATTAACACCACTGTTCTATATGCTAGAATTGTCAAATTGTAAAAGTCTTATTGCCGTTACAATTATTAGAGCATTAACAATTGTATATAATGTACAAGTTTTGATGTTTTTGATCTGATTTTTTGTTTTTGTTTGTAGTTCATAGCAGCTTGAAATCCATTCTGTATACATTAAACACTGAGCGGGAAAGGTTGAAAGGTGCTATAGAAGGTGAAGGAAATGGTGGAACTCCAGGCATCGTTGCTTCGTTGAGGAATACACTACATCAAGCTATACAGCAGAATGTGGATCTACGAGCTAGGCTTAGCAAGATACATGACAATTCTGACCTAAGTGACTTATCTGAAGCAATCAGCACAGTAAGTTAGTTCTTCAGTGTTACTATTATATATACTGTACCGTCACATCCCAAGGGTGTATATTTTACATTTTATGAATGATGAGGATCATGTGTTATAAATATTTAATTAGTACTTGAATTTATTTTGAAATAAAAACATCTCAGTATTCTTGAAGTGAGTTTAAGTCTACTGATTAAGAGAACACTGAAACCTTGTGCATTCATGGTTCAGTGCTATAGATTTTGTTGTGAAACTAAGGAAAGTAAGTTAACATTTGTTTAAGTTTGTTATATTTCATATTTATTTTGTTTAAATTTTGTGTGTGTATTTCAGTATCGAAATCAGCATTAAAAACTGCATAAATTAGCATTTTGCATTTTCAAAATCCATTAAAATTAAGAAATTTTTGACAACAGTCTGGGTTTATTTTCTTAATTTCAATATGAATTTGGAAATTTAAAATGTTAATATATGAAGATTTTAATGTTGAATATAATGGTGAAGTCAGAATTTCAAGAATGTTAAGATAAAGAAAAATACTTTTGGAAAATCGCTCTATCATGTCAGTGGACAGCTATGTGCCGCAGTTATTTTTTCTTATAAATTCTACTTAGAGCCAATATACTTGTGAAATGCTACCTGGGCAGATCTGTCCATATTAAAATAGTCATTGACTCAGCTTTCGAGATTGTATATACAACTCTTATTGCATTATTTATTAACGTCTTGTCAATCATTTGTACCATGTGTCTACACATCAACGATTTAGGTTTAAATCATATTTGTTAATTTTGTTAAAATTTAAATGAATTAGTTTACTGCCGCCTATACTGGCATTTTTAAAATTTCTGACAAGTATTGATTTTTATACATACGGTGGAGCTATGACACTTGCTTATGTTTTTCATGACAATATTGAATTGATTTAAACTGTACTATTACAAACTCTTTTTATTATTATAAAAATAATTACTGTTAATGTATTAGTAGTCTGTGTTTAAGATTTGAATTTGTACTGTTTGATTTATCACATAGGTTGGCATTTTTTTTACACATAGTTTTTTTTACACTTCAGTGTAACTCATAATAATGTAGAAGTAACTCAAAGCTTTTTTGACATATAATTAATATTAATGCTTTTTCATAAAATTATATTTATTTTGTAAAAAATAAAATTTATATTTTTTAAAACTAAAGAAAACTTACAGGCCTACATTAAATAAAGTGTATATAAATTTAAAACTATTAATTTATATATCAGTAAACATTAAGTGATTCATTGATGAAAATATTAATTGCAAGATTTTATCCAAAAATTACTATATTGATTGATAAAACTTACTAATTTGGAAGAATAAATCCAAACATATAAGATTTAATTCCGAGCTCTAGGCATGAACATGGTCCGACACATGATGAGCCAACAGATCAGAGCTAGCAACATGTACTGGCCCACTAAGTTCTGAGTATGCTTCAGTAAATATGTATCTGATCTGACCAGAAGATCACTGATTGCCACACATATTGGTTCCCTGAACACAAAGGTTTAATTTTTATTAATAAAGAGTACCTTGTAGGATATTGAAGGTTTTTATAAGTACAAAACACGCAAACCAGAATTTTGACCAAAAACTTTGAAATCACTAACTATCTTTTGGTGTGTTACTATTCATGTATGTTTCAGAAACCACTGCATCAGTCTCTGTCATATAGTTCATCATGTATCAGTGCTTCAGAGTTTTTTGATGCCGAAGAGTATCAAGGCACACCAGGAGATGCAGGGGAAAGAGATGGTGGTCGAGAAGGAGCTGGAGGTGGTCCTGGCAGTGATACTTCATCCGAAGCGGGGTCCCTCACTAGTGAGGAGGGGTCTGATACATCGGAAAACTCTGAAATGGGAGGGTCGGAATACAATCCAACTCAGAATTGTAAGTAACAGACACCAGCTGAAATATCACACGCAGTCAACATAACATCATATTATTTCGTGTACGAGCATATTGTAAAAAATAACCAAACATGTTTTGTGCTTGACTGGTATACTCCGCTGTTTATCACCAACAAATACAAGTTACAGATTATTCAAGATAAGGTTTAAACAGTTTAAATGTTATTCAAGAAGTCTGAAAACATGTTTGCTTAGTAATTTCATTGCACAGTTTTACAATTCTATACAGTGGGGCCTTAACTTACGAATTTACTTCGTTCCGGAAGTTGTTTCATAAGTTAAAAATTTTGTAAGTCAAGGTGCATTTTACATGTAAATTACCTCATTCGTTCTACCACCCCCAAACTCCCCCATACAATGAAAAAAAATATACATTTATATCAAATATGGAAGAAATATGCATTAATAAAACACAAATAAAACTGAAATAAAAAATGTTTTAATTACTCATAATATGTACTGCTTTACATATACATAATACTAATACGAAATAATGTATGGTAATAGTTTCTTACATTTAAAGTTCTTAACGTCTTACATATACTTAGCGAAGTTCATAGGAGGAGGCAGCGGCGAAGGTTGTGGATATGGAGGAGGAGGAGGTATGTGGAGAGCTGAGAGAGAGCGTACGTGCATACATACATAGTGCATTAAATAATAAAATTTAGCACTAAGAATTAAAAAAAATTAAACACTTTAAATTTTTTTAACTTTTTAATTTTTTTATGATTCTTTTACACTTTTTAGAATTTTATTTTTAATTATCATCTTTTGTCGTTTTGGGTTCACTTTCACCTTTCCCAGTTTCTTCTGACATACATTTGGTGAATTAACGGTCAGCAATGATTGTTTTTGCCGACTTTTAAGAATTCTTCTGAAATACGCAAATGTTCAGCTGCTCTATTCGTAAACACTTCTTCGGGGTGCTTTTTTTGCGTCATATTGTTAGTTGAGGCACATTTTGTAAGTCAGGGCAGAAAATTTCCGAAATCCCATTTTGTAAGTTGAAATTTTTGTTAGTAAGGTCATTCGTAATTTGGGGCTCACTGTATTTACTTGTACTTTTTATGATAAGGGTCATATTATAGTTCATGCTGATATTTGCCATAATTTGTGCAAGTAGAAACAATACACAACATTTCGAGAATATGGACCAACTTTTGTTTTTTAGTGCCTAACTTTTAAGGCAAAAAAAGACCTTTTGAACATAAATTGAGCAACCTCAATTTCGAATTCAAATTTCAATTTTGCTCAAATTTCAAATTGAGCAACCTCAAAAGGCAGTTTGAACATAAATTGAGCAAGTAAAACAAAAGCCTAGATGCCTACATTAAAATATTAACACCTAATGTTGATTCCCTGAGAGATCAAAATTAAAATAAAATTAAATCTTACTTTTGATGATGGAAATAACACAAAGAAAGAAAGAAGAAAACAAATTAGACAGTAGTTAACAAATGTTGTTCAAGACAGGAATGTGAACAGTACAACAGTTAACATCTTGCATAGATCTTATGGTAGATTTTTGGAGTTAACAACTTTGGTTGTGCAACTAAACCATTGCTTATGTCCTATACCATTGTCATGTTGTCTATTGATGACTGTGTCAAAAAAGTTCATTAGAATAAAGTAACAATTACTGGTAATTATATATATATAATCCATATTAAATTATATTTGTTTACTTTATTTTACTTATACACCTATACATACACACACACACAAAAGAGTGAAATTATTATTAAAATTTTTATATTTATGATCTTTGAATATGAGATTGCAGCAAAATGTTAAATACCAGTAAACTCAAAATCTACCTTTAGACATAATACTGTTCAAGTTATTTTTGGTGTATTTCATATTGTGTGTGTGTGTGTGTGTGTGCACATGCGAGTGTATGTGACTGTAGATGTATTTTATCGCATCTCATGATCCTGAAAGTAAAATGTGCTACTTATACATAAGTTAAAAAGGTAATTTCTATCTGAGTGTACACTCACATACTGTTACAACATGATTAAACAGATTTTTTTGTTTCAGTGGGAAACAGAAATGGAGAGACCCATAATATGACCGGACGACGTACCAAGCTCCCAGCTACTAGACCTAACACTGAAGGTTTGTCATTGTGGAATCTACTGTGCAAGAATATTGGCAAAGATTTGTCTCAAGTCTCGATGCCGGTCGCTTTGAACGAACCACTCAATATGCTTCAGGTATACAAATAGATGAATAGGTACCTAATGCACCTTGTACCAATAATCAGTGATGGATTAGTTGTGTTAAATAAAATAGGTTTGATTAGAATAAACAGTACAGTTCAACCCAGGATACGCATTGCCACTGAAGTTAACAAGATCCATGTGCTGTCAGCTTTTCGACATGCTGTCTTTTTGTGTTATGTTTATCAGTCTTTAAATGTCAACTTGTTGTTTTATGTATGTATGTTTTTGTTGTGTAAGTATGGTATCTAATTGAAACGTTAATTGTGTTGGTCAGTGACTAGCTGTAGCATCTTTTGATTCTTGTTTACATTTATGTAAGTTTTTTTTTGTTGATAATAACAATTAGTTATTTCAAACATTGATTGTGACAGCAATCATTCGAGGAAGCCAAAACGAGGGAATTACTTTCTCATGGTTTCCAGTAGAAGGTACACTTTGTGTACCTACACACGTACACGTATGTGTGTGTGTATGTGCATGTGTGTGCGTGTGCATGCATGCGTGCATGGGTATATATATATATATATATATATAATCCAAGAAGGCATTATTGCCTCCGACACATGTACATTCATGAAAATGTAAAAATGGTTATATCTTTTTCATACTGTACTTTCTAAATACAGTCATTTATTTATAAAGTAACAGCCACCGTTATTTTCTACAAATGTTTTCACTACTCAAAGTAAGTTCTAGTTTTATACTTTTATTACATTACAGTTGTTTATTGCAGAGGTTATGTGAAGAGTTAGAATACAGTGAACTGCTTGACAAAGCAAGTGAATTGTCAGATCCATATGAACGTATGGTTTATGTCGCTGCATTTGCTGTGTCCAGTTATGGTTCTTCATACTTTCGTGCTGGATCAAAACCATTTAACCCATTACTTGGAGAAACATACGAGTGTATTCGTGAGGATAAAGGATTCAGATTTGTCGCTGAACAGGTTCTCAAATTACACCTAATAATTTTTAACATATTTGTAGATACATTATACAATAAATGTTTTGTGTGAGTAAATTTCCCAGACACTCATTAACTATTGGGAAGAAAAACTATATGTATTACGCCAAAAAGTATTTTAATGAATTACCTAATGAGTTGAAAAAGTAAATAAAACAGTGCTTAAAAAAATTAAAGAAAATATTAGAAACATTGTTATTAACTAAAAATATTAGTCTATCGTAGGGTAGATTTTTTCTTTCATTCATTGTTTATTTTATGTATAATTTAAAAATGTTGAATTGAAATGAAAAATCTTTTTTTTTTATATGTTACTACGATGTGTTAGATATTAACTCACATTCAATGTTAAATATAAATGTCAATCTGAGGACCAATCTATGTATGGTATTTATGCCCCTTGTAGGTCCTTTCTGTATAATTGTTACTGTATGTAAAGGAAATTTTTCTAATAAAGCCATTAATCTAGAATCATTTACATCACAATTTTTAAAAAAAAGTCTTATAAAAATAAACATTTTACCATGAATTGAGATATGAAATAAAAGCTATATTCTGTTATAAAACAGAATTAAGAGAATTTTTAAATTCTTAATGTAATTGCTTTTATTTCTGTTAGGGATGTTATTTTTTAGAGTATATACCTTTCCTACCTTCAAAGACTTTATATTTGTTCTTGTGTTTCAGAATACTACTATTACCAAAATGTTTTTCTGTATTCATCTTTTTTTTTCTTTATTATGTGGAAACAAGGTATTTTTGTGATAAGAAAAGCACTGGTGTTCTGTCTGTTTTAAAACTTGAAAATTTCTTTATTATAGGAGAACAGGTTAATAATCTAAAGTTTAGGTTTTCAATAATAAAAGAAAAATCTGTTACTTCCTTTATTCTAACAAAAGATCTGTTTTCCATATAAGAGAGTAGGATTAAAGAAGCTAAAAAAACGTATATACATTGCAAAATTAGATCATTTAATTAACTTTCTATAAATAAGATACATAATTACTGGTAACACTTTCAAGTCTTCAATGAAAACTCTTTATGTTCAGGTGAGCCATCACCCTCCGGTGAGCGTGTGCCATGCAGATTCTAGGAATTTTATTTTCTGGCAAGATGCAAGGATAAAGACAAAGTTTTGGGGAAAGTCAATGGAATTTCAACCAATAGGTAACAATATAACTGGAAATTAATGAACATAACTTAA
Source organism: Callitettix versicolor (assembly GCA_022606455.1). Classification (NCBI taxonomy): domain Eukaryota; kingdom Metazoa; phylum Arthropoda; class Insecta; order Hemiptera; family Cercopidae; genus Callitettix; species Callitettix versicolor. Next base: position 29,943,711 of record CM040185.1, on the reverse strand, counting down.
TCATAGACTGTGTACCTAACTCGATAGTAGGCTTATATATTACAGTTTTAATATACAGTCGACCTTGGTTATAACACCCTCGGTTAGAACGCTAACTCAGTTATAACACTATTTTCATAATGTCCCCAATATTATGTATTAAGTGTACGTGTATTTTAGGCTCGGTTACAACACTTTGTGAACTCGGATAAAATGTTGTCACGCTGCCGTTACAGTCCAACCACTTAGTAAATGGCCTGTGCGAGAATTTCTCGCGCATATAGGAGAATTCCCCTCCAGCTCCCTCCCAACAGTTCAGGGACACAGAGTCTGCCAATCTGAGTCTAGAAACGGTTAATACTCAGCGATAGTGAAGGAAAAGGGAGGAGTTATGGTGACAGAGTGGGAGCATGACCTCTCATTCGCACATTTTTTCTCTCTGTCCCACTGGAGCTCTTAGCGGTTTTCTAAGCTTCTGACCTAGAGTCACTCTCACTTGAAATACAATTTGGGTTCTATTTGAAGAGAAACGGACCCTTTATTAGAATTTTGTTGCAGGATAAACAAACAATGTTAATTGTGTTGTTGCCATAAAAGCGGTCTCTCACACATGCACGCACGTGAGCATACACACACATACACACACACACTCTCTCTCTCTGTATGCCTTAGTGGGGGGAAAACTTCAATCTCACGAACCCTCACAACAGTGTACACACTATGTTGGATGTATACATACTAGACTGTAGAGTACTTCTTTTCTATTAGTTAAATAAAATAGCCACTAGTTATATATACAGTACAAAGTATGCTTTTCTTTCACTACATTGCCGCTGTTTACAAATTCGTTTACAGCGCTTATATACGTTTCGTCCCTTCAACTGTGTTATATCCGAGGTCGACTGTTGTATTGTACAACCGAGGACGTTATTGTATTATATTAGCTACCTAATAAGCCTTTATCATTATTACAACTCTATAATCATGATATGTTTAACTTTCAGGACTTGTTAATGTAAAGCTATTAAAACCAGGAGGAGATAGCTATGACCACTACCAATGGAACAAAGTAACAACATGTGTACATAATCTGTTTGGAGGGCAAAGATGGGTAGATCAGTATGGTGAACTTAAAGTTACTTGCGGCAGGATAACATGTAAACTGACTTTTGTTAAGGTAATTTATAACTTGTTTGAAATCTCAATAATTTTTGTTTTGTTAAGTGTTAAAAATTAAGAATTAGAATTCATATATTTTTTTTTACAATCGAATTGTCTAACCTGTGATGGTACTATGTTATAACTTTTTGGTTTACTCATATATTAGTATATTGACCACCTATGTATATATGCAAATAAACAGTAGAATCTCGTTTGTACTGACCCTGTCTACCAACTGAAGTTCCTACTATGGATAGTTTGTTTGTTACACAGCCTTTGTAGGATACCCTTCATTGTGGACGCACAGATTTTAGCTTTGAAACAAGACATATTTTTTTAATTTTTCCATACTATCCACATGTACATACAAACAAGGTTCATATAATCGAGAGATTGATGTATTATTACAGCAGACATATATAATTGTTTTATATTATATTATTTTTCACATGTTTGATTGACTGTAGCTCATTTTTGATAAAGAATTATTACGCTTCAAATAAATTGTGTTGTTAAAAATCTCTGTATTTATAAAAATTCAAAGCTGGCAGTACTGTTAAAGTCTGACAATAATGTATTTTTGTTTGTCCTAATAAAGTATTTTAGGTCCTCTTATCCAAGCTTTACCCGGTTGTAAGAGTGATGGATAAGCTGAAGGAGAGTCTCACTGTACTTAGCATTCAAGTTATCACACCTTTTAACAATCTTATTTTATATTCTTTTTTATGAAAAGGTTTTTATAAAAAATATTGATGTTATATCAGGTAGGCCTATTACAAGAGATAAGGACAAACTTGGCAGTTTTTTTTTTTATTGGATTTTTATAAGAGTACAATGGAAAAGCCATTTTTCCCTACAAATACAGTAGAACTCTTTGTAATTTAAACAAAGGGGGTGGCAATGTTTTAGATAACAAAATTTTTGGATAATCGATGGAAGCTACATTTCCATGTTAAGGGGTATGAAAAACACAAAAAGACTATGAATAAATATATTTAATTGAAATAATCTAGGGTATAGTAATGTACATTACAAAAGTGTTTAGATTTATTATGCATTACAAAAGTGTTTAGATGTTAACTTTACATACTGTACTGGAGTAGGCATTTTCCAAGTATAGTTCCATGTATTTATGGTTGTAGCACTTACTAGATGCCTCTTTAAATCAATGGTCATTCTTAGCTTTTGTGTCACATTCTGGTGCTCTACTCTATTTTATTAAATTGAGACATTGAACAAATCTGCTTCGTGAGTATTCATTATCAGTAGCAGCTGGAGACACTTGGAACACATACAGTTCACATGTAGACCTTCATTTTTTATAGTGTAGTTATAGTAATGTATTGACAAAATAAAAGAGTGAGAGGGATGTGCCACTCTGTCTGTGATGCCAGTTGGCCATCACAATTGATCTGTCTTGGCCAATTGTTTTGTAAACAAATTACCCATCGGGTTATTGACACTCGTGTGACAATAACATTAGGTCTAATGTGTGAACAAATTACTGTATCCAATTTTTTTTTCTGATATTGTTTTGGTTAATCCAGGTTTTGGATAACTCGAGTTCAGTTAAAAAGGGTTTTACTGTAATATTATTTTCATTATTTGTTAAATTGTTTCTGAAATTGTCAAAATATAATATGAAATAAAACTAAAATATTTTGGAACATTGGTTATCGTGGATAGGTGACTTGACTGCTATAATAACACTCATCTGTTCCTTTTATTATCACTGTTATTGTATTGCAGGCTAGTTATTGGTCAGCTAAAAGGCATGAAATCTATGGAGTGGTTACAGATGAAGATGGTAAAGTAGTGCGAAATCTGTTTGGAAAATGGAGTGAAGCATTGTACTGTGGCGTAGCTCCATCAGCCAAGTGTATTTGGAGACCAGGCAAGTTCTCTCGCCCTTTACAATTTGAGGTTTTTATTTAAAAAATGTTTTGTTTTAGAATTATAAAATTTAATTTGTTAGTTATTTAATATCGATTGGAGCATTGGCAAATATAATTAATTTTATTAACTATAATATGGACTATGTTTTACTAAGTTCAGACTTCATGCAAGAAAAGTAAAAAATAAGTTTTCTTAAAGATTGACTATGTTAATGAAGTCATTTACAACATATTTTTAAAAAAATTCCTTCTTAGTGTCCACACTTAATGCCAGCTAGACCAGTGAGGATGAGATATGGAAGTAGCAACATATCATTATTAGTTGTTTCATTTTTGCAAATTAGTGTTTTATTTTTTCTGTGATTTTAGTAATAATAAATATTTATATTTTGTTTAAGTGTATAAAATGATTTTGTCATTTTTATAAAATGTACCTTTTGTCAAAAATTTTTTAATTCTTGAAACACAACTCCTTCCTACATACATGTAACTAGGGCATTTGTTTTTTTATTTGTGGTACACTTCAATTGTTTTAACTAAAAGTTAAGAGACATTACCCCATCAAGTTTTTAAATCTACTATATGGAGGTTAAATACTGTTATATCTAATAATGTTAATATATATATATATATATATATATATATATATATATATATATATGTAATTGTAATTAGCATTTACAATTAATAAGTAGCAGGTGAGCAGTCAGTCACACCAATCCATAACACTTATTTGATGATTGTTATCATAGACATCTGGAATTTGGATAGGGCCTGTTTCCTTCCTCTGAATTTGAACAAAAGCTTCTCTAACATGACGGTTACATCACGCTTATCTTTTCAGATACATAGTTATCGACAAGCTTTCTCTTAATTACACACATGGTAATTTTCAGAAGAAAAAATTTTTGTTTTCATTATTTGTAATATTTTAAAAATCAGATAAATGCAAGAATTTCAAAATTAGAACCTGCCTATTATATTTATAATATAATATAATCTGGATTCTTAACTAGTAATAAGATGTAAAACTATAACTTCATGCCAATTATACTATATCTTAATTTGGAAATGTTTTTTTGAGAAAGAAGATGTTTGCATCACAATTGAATTTATGTCCAGTAATCAAAAAGTATTCAAAAATTTCTATTAGATCATCTTTATAAATAATATTCATTTACAATACAATCGTGTTTGGGTCATGAATATTTTGTAAATCAATCTATTCAGTATTACTGGCTTCATTCACATCAAATTTTAATCCTATGCCCATCTCGGACTTTACTGCAGTACTTTCACTTTCCATACTAATCATATCTTGTTTTCTTGGTAATGTCTAAATGATTACTCACTCGTTTGGAAACCATAAATAATCCCAAAACTGAGAACGAATATTACCACATCACCGAGAGAAATACTGATAAATTCTAAAACAGCTGCTATTTTTTTTTATCATTTTTGCATTTAAAAATTTAAGACATAATTAGCATCTATGACTTGTCCACTAGTTCCACAAACAGTTAATATATGGAATAATTTGAAAACAGATGCTTTAGAGGCATCTGATTTAACACTGTATGGACATCAATAGTATATGAAATGGAAACATCATATGATGCACAGGATTGTTAAAGAAATGTTTTGTTTTTATGTATAGAAGATAGGTTAAATTGTGTTTATTCTGTTAGGTACAATGCCAGAAGATTATGAACTGTATTATGGGTTTACAAGATTTGCCATGGAACTAAATGAGCTAGACCCCGATATGGCAAAATACCTGCCATCTACAGACACAAGGTTCCGGCCTGATCAAAGGTAATTAATACTGCATGAACAGTTCCTTACTTGAATGTTTAAGTAAAATTAAATTACTCATAAAAGATTAAAAATTGTCTATTGATATGTAAAGTTTTGTCTTTAGATCCAGTAAGTTTTCTAAATTGTAATGATGTCTGTCTGTCGGAAATTTTTCTCAGAGTTCTCCTTTTAATGTAGTTTCATTGAATATTGAGCCAAAGATAGAAGAAAAATGTGATGAATTTGTTGGGATGGTCAAAAGTGTTACCAGCTGGGGAAGGGTACAAATGGAAGCTGACAATAAATTCAAAAAAATAACATTTATACATATTATACTGAATGTGAAAAACTGCCACAAAAAAATTCAAAAATAATATTACATTTGTATGTTCATCCCAGAGAATAGTAATAAAAATCTGAAAATGCAAGTGACATGGTGTTACGTACATTTAAAATAAATGTAAAAAAACTGCTTAAATTTTCTCACATTCAACAAGTAACCCCATCAAAACGCCCTAGCCATTTTAAAATGAAGCAATTTAAAATCTTTAATTTAATCTTATTTTTTATCTTTATATTTTTGAGTTAGTTTTTTTAAAACTTTTTCGCCAGGTCTATTTTTCCTCATTAATGTCAAGATTATTAACAAATTTCATTGTTAAACAACATTTGACAAATACAGTTATAAACACATGATAAAGAATTTTGTTACTGCCTTGTTAAATTCAGATAATGCTCTGCACTGCTAAATTCGGATAATGATTATATTCTCATTCAATTCAGGCTGTATGTCAAACAATTTTATTCCCCTCAAGTTCTTTCCAGAAATCCGACTACTAACTTTTGCATTTCTTAAGCTCTTGGAGTAAGAAATCAATTGTAAACCTCAGAAGTGATTGCAATCTCATTGCATTGACGTGCAGAGTTGAGTCACTGCAACACCTGTCTGTCTACAAATGGTGGTACTATAATGGTGAATGTTGGTGTGAAGTGGCTGTTCTTGAATATGCTTTGGATTTTCAGAAGCCCGATGTAACAAATAGTTGTTTAATTATTTACAGAGCTTTTTCAGTAAAAAAATTACTTTATCACTCTTTGTAATGCATTTGCCAAATTCAAGGTGATTGCTAAATAGCTGCAAAATCTGCTGGAAATAATGAAATCGATTTATTATTGATGGTGAATTCTTTGTACAGAGCTTGAGAATGTTGTTGAACTGAAAGGCACATATATCTTAACATTTTGTGGTGCATACACTGTTTTTGAGGAATATGAGGTTTATCTTGGACAAATCCATTAATTAATTATTTTTTGCGAATATGCAACTCATGTCACTAATTATCACCAAACATGTGATAAAACTTATGCTGAATTATCACAGTTGAGTTACTTATGAACTGTTAATACAGAATATGCTGTATAGGCCAGCAAATTTTCCAAATCTTAAGATCATGCACTTAATACGTATCCATTGCCACCAACTGAAAATAGAAAACAATAAATACTGTTAAAAACACATAAATAAAAGCATTTTTCTTTGTATGATTACATTTGGAAAAAATTGAAAGTTATCATAACCACTCTACACATTCTAGTTTCTTCTATCTTTGTTTCTTGTGTAATAATAAGGTGTATAGAGTCCATCTGATTTTAGATTACTTGAAGAAGGCAATTTAAATGGAGCTGAATCTTTAAAACTGCAGTTAGAGCAAGCACAGAGGGACAGACGCAAACGTAATGAGCAGGAGGGTATACAGCATGAGCCCAAGTGGTTTACGTAAGTTTTTTTCAACTAAAGTATAGTAAAGATCGTTTTGAAAATTAAATTATGCTTTGATTTCATGCATGAGATATGTACTGTTTTTAACTTTGTTTGTAAATGAGAAGCTATGATTAAAAAAATATACAGTGCTTTATATCACTATGACTGCATAACTGAATTTCTGTGTATAAAACACAGAAATTGAAAATTTCTCCTGAAGTTTTTTTCTGAGTAAAGGTTAAAAGTAAGAAAGTATAACAATTTTTCGAAAACCAGTTTCACCATAAATATTATTGTTGGATAAAATTTGCGGTATTTATTATTATTTTTTTAGCAAATATCTAAACTTTATGAATAGCTTGGTATTAAAATAGTGTTTGTCATTTCCAAAAATTCTGAACTAAAAGTGGAAAAAATATTGTTTAACAAAGATGTAGGTGTGTATTAAAATTCAGTTTAATTTGTAATTCTTTAAAAATATAATTACTGTTAGTATACTAACCAAATGGGGTATATCCAAGTGGACCTGTGTCATGTCAATGTGATCTCCTGTCATTTTAATTTGTGTTTATGGTTTTTATATATTTGTAAAACTTTTAATTACATCATTGACTTTCTCACCAGTAAGAGATGAACATTTTTGTTTTGATTTGTGTGTAACCAACTGTATGTGGCTGGAAGATGGTGTAATCTGAAACTACAGTCGTTACAAGAGAAAATAGTTGGTAACAGTGGAATTAGCAATTACAGTTATTACACTATGCTGATGTTCATTTTCACCATGCCAGTTTTTTAAAGAGAGCACCGAAAACCATTTTACTCAGAAAACAAATACTTTCAGGAGAAATTCAAAAAGATTGGAAGATATTTTTGTCATGCTGTTGTAAAATTTTATCAATAATAATTTATATATTTAAAAAATGACAGCTTTCAAGGAGTGAAAATATTTTATTAAAACATGTATAGAAATAAATAGGATTATGAATTTTGCAAACCCTTAAATTCTAATTATTTAAATATGTGGTCCGGTGGTTATGTTGCAATAATATTAACAAAATTTTTATTAGAAGGGATGGATATATCATTAAGATTTATTGAATATAATTTTGTTTAAGAAACTTAGACATGGTTCCTATTGTTGGCCAAAAGGTATTAGTTTCTGTGATCTATCTTTGACCAAACTGATGTTTATGAGGATCAGGATTCTGGGGTCTGGAACTTTTCAACATATTGTAAATAAATTTTGTTTTTTTTTCTTGGATTGTTTTTTTTAGTGTGTACAATTTTCACAGAACACTATCTCTATGTGTATTATATTCTTTTGTTTGTTGCTAATACAAAAATTATAAAAATTGTTAGAACAGCTGTCTCATGTTTTCTTCCAAATACACACAAATTGAGATAAAACCGGCCTGCAATTTATGTGTATATAATTTGACAAAATAGCCACATCGCTCAAAGGGTTAAAAATTACTTAGGATTTTATTATTACCTAAGGAGGTAGCAAGAATAGCAAAAGTAACTTAAAGTTTTGAGTAATAAATACTGTATTCAGTTAAAAATAAAATCAGAAATGGGTTTCACGTACTATTTGATAACCCCAGATATGTAATTAACCATTGCATGTTACTTGAAGTATTTAATCAACAGTTATTTAACTACGAGGGCTATTCAGAAAGTAGATTACGTTTTTGGATAAAAAAAAAACTAAGTACAGGAAAAACATTTTATTATATACATTTGAAAGAGGAACTAAAATACTATTTTTCGACATAATCGCCAAACAAATTTAGACGTTTGTCATATCAGTGAACTAGCTTTGAAATTCCCGTGTCGTAGAATTCCTCCGCCTGTGACGCCAGCCAGTCAGTCACGCCCGTGAGGGACAGGAAAGGTGTTCTTCTGGTTGACTTCCTAGAACGTGGAGCAACCATAAACTCAGAAAGGTATTGCCAAACATTACGAAACTTAAGACGAGCTATCCAGAACAAGCGGAGAGGAAAACTGAGTGCAAAAGTGTTGTTTTTGCACGACAATGCCCGCCCTCACACGGCAAATCGAACAAAAGACATCTTGACGGCCTTCAAGTGGGAGATTTTCCCTCATCCACCCTACAGTCCGGACCTGGCACCTAGTGATTTCCACTTATTCCCGAAGATGAAGACTTGGCTTGCAACACAGCGCTTCGATGACGACGCAGATCTCCGCGTGGGCGTGACTGACTGGCTGGCGTCACAGGCGGCGGAATTCTACGACACGGGAATTTCAAAACTAGTTCACCGATATGACAAATGTCTAAATTTGTTTGGCGATTATGTCGAAAAATAGTATTTTAGTTCCTCTTTCAAATGTATATAATAAAATTTTTTTCCTGTACTTAGTTTTTTTTTTATCCAAAAACGTGATCTACTTTCTGAATAGCCCTCGTATATATTGCCTTGACTAGTTGTAGCTATAAGTAACAGATATGCATTTGTCAAATTTTATAATATTTAATTTAATTTTTAAGGTTAATACCATATACAAAGAATACATTTGTACATTTTCATTGTAAATGATTGTAATCTGTGTAGGCTCTAATGCTTTAATAAATAATTATAATCATTTTTGTGGATTTCTCAAAAATAGTTAACAACCCATTTTAGGTTTTAGATGAATTATTTACTTTTAGTAATTGTTTTTATTTAATAGGCAAAAACAGTTTAATGTTAAGAGGTTAAACGTTGAGGACAGTGACCGCTAGTTATAACTAGGGGTCTGCGGGGCCCCAAATTTTACGGGTCGGGTCGGGTCAATTGAAAGCTCGATTTCGGTTCGGGCCAAGCATACAATTCGGGTCAAAGACGGGTCGGGCCAAGGAAATAATAACTTTTATTTTTAGGCAATAGTGTATGCAATACGCAATATGCATAAATATTTTCACTACCAAAATTCGTAATATACAAATAAAATAAAGAAAGAACAATTTAAATAATCATCAAAGGTCAAGTGTCTAACCACTTATAATCATTCTATTTATTTTACTTGACAAAACCAATTGTTGACCTGTCAGTGGCTGCAGTATTATCGGTTAGTAGTTTTATTTATTGTGATGCTACAATGAGAAGGGATCAAGTGGACTGTGCATGTGTACAAATATAGTTTCCTCGTTGGGCCGAGTCAACACACTGCCTTCTCAAATAAGTATATCGGTAATTGACAACAGTACACAATCAGTTCAGAGAATTGGCAGATGTATATTGTTTCATGATTATGTCAGTAAATTAAAAGATGTAATTTTTTCAAAAACAAAAATCAAATGAAAATATTGAACACAATGAGCCCGTAATATATCAGTTTGTTGCGGTATTCAGATAACTTTTGCATGCTGATATAATCGCCCCGTGGCAGTATTCACACAACTTTTGCGTGCCGATATAATCGTCCCGTGGCGGTATTCACACATTTTTGCGCACCGATGTAATCGGTCCATGATGGTAATCAGTCAGACCAATGGCGTCTGTATTACATCACCCAGTGGCGGTATTCACACAACTTTTGCGCGCCGATGTAATCGGCACATGGTGGTCAGAGGATTAAATTTAAAATGAAGAAAAATTTTATTTCTATTTTTTTTTGACTTAGGCCTAGCTAAAAATGTGATGGGTTCCCCATCTAACCGTTTGGCCCGACCCGACCCGAAAAGCCAAGCGCTGGAAAATAAAATGACCCGGCCCAACCCGAACTCTAAAAAACTCGGCCCACAGTCCCCTAGTTATAATGCACATTTTCTCAGACAAAACAGATTCGTGTTATAGCGCTGTCTGTAATATATCAGATGAAAATATTTAAGTATGTTGGCCGCATGCTTACTACAGTATATTTGCTATTTGCTCAAATATACTTCTTAAGTATCAATATTGAATTAAACAGTATCAACAATAGATACAGTCTGGCATGTTTATGTGCTGTATTAGATGAACAACTTATTACAGGGAATAGTTTATATTATAAGAATGGGACAGAGAGGCATCATCTGTTATCAGCAGTAATATTACTTTAGAAAAAATATTTTTGAAAGAACTGATCATTGCTTTGTCTGCAAAAATTTGACATGCAAGTTATTTACATTAATCCTCATAAATCATCACACAGTAAGAAATGAATGCACGACAGGCTAGTGTTACATCCGATACCATAGTATAACCAGTGGCCACTGTATTTCTAGGATTGTAAAATTTACAAGAAATACTAAGCGTACAGTAGATTTAAAGAAAGAATTAAAATAAAATTATTTCGGCAAATAATGCCCAAATGAGCATAATGTATTTTTTTATCTATTTGTTTTGTACAATTATTGAAAATGCCTTTGTTTTAATTTAGCTTATTGGATGCTGTTGAGTTGAATAATGTTTTTTTTAACTAAATAAACTTAAATCTTTCTTCAGTGTTTTATTATAATATTTATGATGTATCATTGCTTTGCTGAAAACAGACTAAAATGCTTTGAGAAGTATTTTGTTAACTTGACTGATCATGTCATGTAATAAATGACTACAAAAAAGTAGAGTTTGTTTATTTATTGGAATACTTAAGCCATTATAGATGTAATGTTCAAGTTTTTAGAGTATTCATATAACATTTTGATTGTGTGATTGTTGTTTGCAGCAAATCCATCGATGAAAATGGGGAAGAAGTATGGGTTCAGAACGATAAATACTGGGAAACTCGCAAAACTCCAGGCTTCATCAACATGAACTTCGAACAGCTTTGGTGACCTTTGTTATTAGTACTGTCAGTAAGCGAACATTAGGCATAGATAGTGTCCTTCTTGGTAAGGAAAAGACCTTTTTGTAGTCAATAGTCTAGTAGATTTTAATATGTTCATTCACTTTTGTAAACTTTATGAAGCAGTTTAAATTAATTAAAAATATTATTACAATATAGTAAATAGGGAACTTTTGAGATGACATAAGGTAGACTAATGGCACTTCAGCTTTCATAATTGTAAGTAAATTTAAAAAAAAAAAATTTTTTGTACTCCATAATTATTTTTTTAAATATGAAACAAAAACTGTTATTTGTTTCCTGTTTCTAAGCATTGTTTTTTTTTTTTTTTTTTTCCCTATAAACTAGTTACAGAGACCTCCATAGAGTTAACATATACCCGATTATTGGAAACAAAATTCATATTCACAGCAGCGTTCAGAAATCAAAAAGTTTGTAACACGGAAAGTACGATTTCAGCGCATGAAATTCAAAACATTTGTAAGGAAAACATTGAATTAAGAAAACATGTAATTAACATTGAATTAAATAAAATTCAAAACATTTGTAAGGAACCATTGAATTATGAAAACATGTAATTAACATTGAATTAAATAAAATTATGTAAAAAATAAATGAATTTGTGGAATATAATTTAAAAGAGGCTGTTTTAAAATCTATCTAATATTATTTTTATATTCTGATAAAAAATACAATACAGTAACCCCTCCATATCTGTGATCTTACTATATTCTAGGGTGTGTGGAGCCCCGAATTTTACAGTTCGTATTGGGACGTTTGAAAAGCCCGACTTCGGTTCAGACCAAGATAATAATTCGGGTCAAAGCCGGGTCTGACCAAATAAATATTATTTTTTATTTTTAGACAATAATGTAAGCGATGCTTATTTTGGTAATACATGTTTTAATTATCAAACTAAGTAAGTAATAGATAAGTAATATAAAAAAACAAACAATTTAATTATCATTGAAGGTCTAGTGTCCATCCTGTTATAATCATATTATATTAGTATTTATCGACAAAGCCAACTGTTTTGAGCACAGTGCTATCGGTTAGTCAGTTCATTTATTGTGATGGTACTGAGAAGGGAGTAAAATGTACAGTCAACTGTACCACATCAGATTGGCAACATCTAAAATAGATTATGCACTATTAACAGAACAGACACCGTTTGTGTAGATCTATTATAAAAATAACAAACGTGACTATACCACAAGTGGACTGTGGATGTTTACAAAAAGTAGTTTCTTGTTCCTTACCTGGCTGGGTCAAAGACAAAAATCAAATGAAAATACCTCTATAATGAAGAGATTTGATTGTATCACCATTATTTTATTTGGATATTATTTCGACATGCTGAAACCTCTATTTATTTATTTATTTATCTATATTTATAATCATGGTTTTGACTTAAAATTTAAAATTCTACAAGTGTATAAAAAATATTTTGTATTTAACCCTTATGTGTTATTTTTTAACACAAATATATAATCCTGGAAATTTTATTAAGAAATATTAACATTTGACAGAAATTTATTTTCCAAATAGCTGAAAAACTGTATTTTTAAAAATAAGCGATTTCAAAGGCTGTACATTTTTTAATGAAAATAATTTATTGCCATATTTAATGCAGTATTCATTGTCTTTTGTGAAACATAACTATAACTTTACCTTGTATTAATTTTTTTGTTGATATATAAGCAAAAGTAAACACTTGACTTAGCATTACCGTCAGCAATTCTGGGTCTATGTATTTATAATACGATATCACATCCTTAGCCAGCAGTCAGCACTTATAGACATGATTTAGTATGTCTCAAGTAATGTAAACTTAGTGTTCAGTGCTATCAAAAAAGAGTAAACCAAACTTCGTTATTGACATTAATTTCCATAGCCATAAAAGCATAAAACTGACAATAAAATATAAATATATTATAATAAATAGATAGAACAGGTCATTTTATTTTCAAAAGTGTATCCAATTTAAAAGTTAAAAGCAAAAATTTATGAAATAATGTATATTCTGCAAGCCAATTTTATTAGTCCATAACAATAAAATTTTCAGACGGACCAACAATGCCAATTACATTGGCCCATTGTGGTATTCTGACAACTTTTGAGAGGCAATGTAATCAGTTCATAGCTGTATTCAGACCAACAGAACCAGTATTACATCGGTTTGTAGCAGTACTCTTGCAAGTCGATGTAATTGGTCCATTGTGGTATTCAGATGAAAAAAAAGAGTAGATTACGTCAGCCTTTGGCGGTTTTCAGTTAGACCAATAGAGCCTCATATTACATCAACCCATGGCAGTATTTGGACAGCTTTTGTGAGCCAATGTAATTGGCATGTGGCGGTATTCAGACGAACCAAAAAACCCAACTATATTGGCCTGTGGCAGTATTTAATCAGACCAATAGAGCCTGTATTACAACGGCCCATGGCAATACAGGCTCTATAGCACATATTTTGCTAGCCAATTTATTTGACCCTTGGCGGTATTCAGACGGACCAAAAGAGCTACTTAGATCTGCTCATGGCGGTATTCAAATAGCCTTTAAAAGCCAATTATGTTGATTAGTGGCGGTCAAAGGGTTAACTATGAAATAAAGAACATTTTAATCCTGATACCTTTTTTTTAACTTGGGCTTAGCTAAAAATGTGATGGATTCTCCATTTAACTGTTCTGGTCTGACCCGACCCAAAAAGCCTGAGCATCAGATGAAAACCAGACCCGAACTCTAAAAACTTGGTCTGCGGATCAATAAAAAAAAGTCATATCGCTTGCTCTGTCACTCAGTTGTACATTGGACATAGTCGAAGAAAGACAGTTAACTTGAAATAAGTGACATTTTTAACGAGTACCGATCTCTGTGATTTCTTTCTATAATGATTTGCTGGTAAAATTCTGTAAAAAGACTAAACAAAATTTAATTAAGTATTTTTTTTCTTTAACATTAAAAAATATTGTTTTCTATTATTAAAAAAAAATAACTCATCATTAATTTTAAAGGTCAAATTTTTTTCTTATTTTGGAAAATCTAGATACAGTTTAAACTAGTAAAAAAGATTCATGTACATTAAATTTCAATTTACTTTGTTTTCATGAATTAATATTTTGTTATCTTTGCCATCTTTGAACCTTTATATAACATCCTTCTCATTCTATTGAATTACAGAAATAAATACACTTTTAAAAGGGTATTAAGCAGCAGTTTGAAGCAGGTGAATGTGCTCGTGTGTTAAATAGACCTACTTTCTAATGTTTTCTGTATTCTGCCTTTTGTTTGCAGTTTTTTTTTTAACAAACCTCGATTATCAGAAATTCTTTAAATTTGAAAAGGGCACTCAATATAGGTCCGATATTTGAAGCTATAAAACGCTCTTATAGTTCTTTTAAACTTTTTCATTGCTATTGCTACCAACATCATTTTCTAGAATCAGAAAAAAATTGCTATTGTAAACAAACTTATAAGCATACATCTAAATATCGGTGAACAGATTCAATAAAATAATTATCCAGAACATTATCCAAATTGCACTGGTAAATAGTTCTAAGCTGAGTAAGAGCGCTTATACTCAAACTAAACTATCCCAACTGGTGGAACTAGTTTTAAAAATTAGTTCAGTACAACCTAATGTGGGCTAATATCAGATTATAATATACTGGGTAAAAACACACAGTACAGAAGTATTAGTTTCCAAGATTAATTAATTGACATTATACATATAGTTAGTTATATCATACTTGATGAGTATTTTAAACAAATTAATGAAATACAATTTTTTAAGTATTTTGTGAAAGTCAAATCTATTTATAATGTCAAAGTTATGACATGTTTTATAATATTGTAGACCTAATATTCATTTTAAATACATGGCATTTCTTTGTGTGTGTGTGTGTGTGTGTGTGTGTGTGTGTGTGTGTGTGTGTGTGTGTGTGTGTGTGTGTGTGTGTGTGTGTGTGTGTGTGTGTGTGTGTGTGTGTGTGTGTGTGTGTGTGTGTGTGTGTGTGTGTGTGTGTGTGTGTGTGTGTGATATAAATTATCTTTGTTTTTAATACAATAATATAACAGTATAACACTCTTGTTGTAACAGTTAGTTGTTAAACATAATATGATGTTAATACTTTTAGAACCAAACATTATTTTTTTAATTGGTCAATTACATAAAAAGTGAATAATCTTATAAAAAATTTGATAAAATTTATCATTTTCTATAAGATAATTTGATAATTTTTGGCAAATATGGGCAGATTTTTTGGAATTTTTTTTCAAAAATCTGTTGACATTCCTGTCACGTGGATGGTTGCAATTATTTTTTGTGTATAGTACTGTTGCATATTTTTATGAGGAGTGTTCGTTTAGTACCCTTGATTGGGGTCTGGTGGGCAACAGCTGGACAATAAACACGAAGAAGTTATTCCACTCTCCTGGACATACCTGTCTTCCATAAAATTCTTCCTCAATACTTCCATTATTATTGTTATTTCTTCCATTATTTTCAACGTTTATTTCCTTTTTGTTTTATACTCCTCAAAAATGTAATATGCGCTTACTTTTTTCTAATACCAAATAAACTAATTGAATTTATAAATGTGTTAACAAATTGATTCAAACTTTCACATATATTTTTAATAGCTTACACTGCTTCATAGAGTTTAGTAACAACCTGTCACATTTAATCTGAGAGTTTCAAATTAACACCTTACCTATAAAAACTTACATATTTATAAGTTATGTACAGAGTGATCAAACGATCATACAGTCTTGGTTATAAATAATCTGCTGTAGGCTTCAAGCTACATTTAGTAATTTTTATAAAAACCAAATATGCTTGGACAATTTTGAAAGTACATGGAGAGACCTAAATATAATTAGAATCCTTCAATAGCAAGTGGTCCAGTTGTAGTCATTGATTAACTTTTGCTACTGAATCTTTCTGTATCAATTGCTAGTAGCTTTTGACAACTGAAGTTTATTGCTTCATTACGTTTTTTTAGTGGTGGATATAATTATGTACTGCTTGTTTGGTCTCTAGTACTGAGTATTATTACCATTAATTATTTTTTAGAAGAGATCAGAGTTATATTCTATAGTTTTTCTAAATCATGGCACACATCTACGTTCAAATTTAAACTGCTGTCAGTTCATTGTAATCAGTATCCAAGGCATAAATTTTGTTGTGATTGCTTTTTCAATTCTTAACTCAACATTTGTTTGCTAAAGAGAAACACTTTAGCAACATCCTTATACATAACAATTGTTTTTGAAGATGCAATACAGTTTCACTAATAGATTCAGGAAGGAAGTAGTCTAGCTAGGTAATATATACCAGGCTGATATTTTGACAATTTCTTAACAATTCTGGTTATTATTGGCTTACCTTTTGGGTAATACCTGTACTGATTCCAGTAAGGTTTATATATTTCTCTGTTTGAAAGCAGATGATTTTCAAGAATTTCTTCTTCGAAATGTCTTCACTTTTTTAATATTCTATATGGTATTATTTTGTAATTTGCAGAATATTTTTTTTTGGCATTTCCAGAAGTCTGTGGTCTCATATAAGATAACATTTTATTTAATTTTTAATAAACTACTGTAAAAAATGACAGTGCTTAGTCTTGGGAGAAAGTTCAGGATTAAAACAGTAAAATTTTAACTTGTTAATAATATTTCATCTACAGCTCTTTTAAACAATAACAAACTCTAATAATAAAATTAGTCTAGTAATTTTGAAGGAGTTTAATATACATAGATGCTAGAATGGGAACATATTAATTTGAACTAAAAGGAAAATTTAAACTAAAAAGCAGCTGTTTAATCTTATGGTATTTTTAGAAATAGATTTTGTTTTTCGTTAACCCTTTGCGGTCTGAAGAGCACCCCTAATTTGATGATGGGTGGCAGTTTGTCTTTGTCCTTTCAGATAAGCTTGGAGTGGTAATCATCTTGAATGTTAACAGAGCTGCTTTTTTAGCAATAGCTTATGTTGTTTTGTTATTAAAGTTTAATACTGATGGTTTTTTTTTTAGCATAATACTTATGGAATGTATAATTAAAAATGGTTAAGAATATTTTTATAAGTAAGTATTAAAACTTGCATATAATTACAAATATTGACTATATAATATTAAGGGTGTTTTTTTTCTTTAGTTCACAACACATTTATTAAATAAAAATGTAGTCATATTAATGGTTAATAGTATTAAAGTGATCGTGCATTATAACAAACAATGGGTGTAGGGAAAAACCCCAATAATACTCTGAATCTTTATTCTAGTTTCAAAGCATACAATATAGTACATGATAATATTGTATGCTTTAAATTATATTTTTAGTGTCTAATAACTAAAAATACAATGTGATAATTTTTTTACTCAGAGTATCAACAAATCAGTTCCTTCATAAGTATACTAAATATAGACTTCAGTAGTGGGCAAGCTAGGACAAAAGTTCCAGCCATATGCTCTTTATCTGTGTTTACATCCATTATCAGCTAATAAATAAATAGAGTGAACTGTAAGCCGAGAACTTTGTGCTACAGCTTTGTTCTGTAAAAAACAGAACCTTGTAATTCAGAATCTTGTTTACACTGTCAGTCTGTGAATCACAACATATACAAAAAAGTCAGTTTTCTTTGGTTAGCCTGTTTGATTGATAAGAAGGGAACATTTAGTTGAAGAATTAATCCAGAAGTAACACATAGCAGACTAAGATAGCAACTGTTGTTATTATAACAACAAATAATATATAACAAGTAATATATATATATATATATATATATATATATATATATATATATATATATATATATAATCGTATTTTCAGAAACTATTCTAGTGTGTAACTACATTTAATGTAGTCAACAAATGTTGGGCACTGTTGATGCTTGGCAGTAGACCTCACTAGAGTTGATCCAGCATCACGTTATGTGTGACTGACATTGTATGCTGTCCAGCAAGCCTAGATCTTTCATATGTTGTGCCATGTATATCATTGTTATATCTGTAAGATATATACAAATTCTCACATTTTTTAAATGACTTTTGATCATTCTGTAATGTTAATCGAGTTTGTGTTCCATAGTCCAATATTTGTAATTGCTTAGATATTAGTTCATCATGTTAATTAACATCATAATGGCTGTACTGTTAATGCTGTGCTTTTCTTCTAATTATTCGGTCAAACAGCACTGATGCAAATCTAAGCCATAAATTTTTAATTTATTGTGGTATGTTACTAGTTTTATCTCACCATTAAGTGCTTATCAGTAGTTTTGACAAAAATATTTTTAACTTATTTTTTTTGACAGAAAAATAGTATTATTTTGTAAGTATTTTTTTGTTAACAATTTTATTTTAACCCTTACCAAGCGCACTTATTTTTCACAAATTTCCCTCTGTGGAGCTAATTTAAAAAAAAATGTTTTAAGGTAATTTCATAACCTTATTATTTAGATAGAAAAAGCTAGTAACTAGGTGTAAGCATTGATATAAATGACCATTGGTAAGGGTTAAACATAAGTAAGCTATGTATGATAAATGATATTTTTTATGTTGTTAAATGTATGTATAAGTTAATAGAAGTTAAACTTTGAAGTTTTCCAAAAACTTTCACTATTGTATTTGGTATGTAAGATATAAAAAATGTTTTTATTTTTTTGAACGGTGCCTTTTTAGAAGGAGCTTTGAGCAGGAATGATGGAATGTATATTTTTGTGTTGCATACATATTATTACATTATTGATGTCTTTCAATTAAAGATCAACATTTTATTTTGATATCTTTCCTCAAGTATTTGTTACATTTTTTTAATGTTTAAAACATGACACTTAAGTGATTTAAATATTTAGTTCTAAGTATTTTGGTATATATATATATATATATATATATATTGGTTTTTTGCTTACAAAAAAAAAATATATTCTTTGTAACTGTTTTGAATTGAATTTATTCTTCCTGGCTTAATATAGTATGTTAAAAATGTGTTACTATAATCTTAAATTTCTGTTTATGATGTTATATAAATTTTGTAAGGTATTTTACTTTTTGGTTAAGTAGGACTTTAGGCAGTAACTGAAGGTCAAAGAGGGATGGATGGTTGTGTAGTATAATTTTGTTTTATATGAAATTACTAGATCATGAAAAATATTGTATTGGTAACAATTAAAGGCAGTAATTATTTTATTAAGAATTATATTCATATTATTTATACCGCATAATTCAAACAAAAGAAGTCAATCAGACAATTTTTTCTCTCTTTCTGAAGATTTATTTTTATAAAAAAAAAATCTGTACAATTTTTGAGACATGACTCTCCTGAGTTGTTTTTATCTATATGCTGTTATAAAAATATATGAGATCCTTTGTTTTGTATGATATGGTCAGATTCCTTGTTCAGTATGGTATGGTCAAATGCATTGTTTGGTGTGGTATGGTCAGATCCCGTGTTCAGTATATCTTGGTTATATCTTGTGTTCAGTATGATATGGTCAGATTCCTTGTTTGTTATGGTATGGTCAGATCCCTTGTTCAGTGTGGTATCAGGTCCAATGTTCAGTATCATATGGTCATATCTCGTATTTGGTTTGGTATGGTCAGATCCCTCGTTCAGTAGGGTATGGTCAGATCCCTTGTTTGGTATGGTCTGATATGGTCATATCTCATGTTTTGTATGAGTCAGTTTCCTTGTTTGTTATGTTATGGTTAGATGCCTTGTTCGGTATGATATGGTTAGATCATTGTTTGGTATGATAAGGTTAGATCTTTTGTTCGGTATGGTATGGTCATATCTTGTATTTGGTGTGATATGGTCAGATTCCTTGTTTGTTATGGTATGGTATGATTAGATCTCTTGTTCGGTATGATTTGATCCCTTGTTTGTTATGAGCATATCTCATGTTCGGTGTGATATGGTCAGATTCCTTGTTTGTTATGGTATGGTATGATTAGATCTCTTGTTTGGTATGATTAGATCCCTTGTTTGGTATGAGCATATCTCATGTTCGGTGTGATATGGTCAGATTCCTTGTTTGTTATGGTATGGACAGATCCTTTGTTTGGTTTGGTATGAATAACAACCCTCTTTACCTTTTAAAAGCAAAAATATATCAGCTCCCTTGTTTGTTATGGATAACCACTCTCTTTAACTTTAAGTAAAAAAACATATCTTTCAAATAAATATATAACTTGCTAGTCATTTTTGTATATTCAGGACGGTTTTTAAACTGTTTTTTCCTAAACACTTGCATATTTTTTTATTTAAACACCATGCATAAAACTATGTACATGTGGTAATTGTGATTGTACATATTTTTCATTGTATCTTTTTTGTATAAATTATTTATTTAGTTTTTTTGTACCATAACATTTGTTCCTTTTTTTCTTAACTAAAGAAAACAAATCATTGATTAGTTTTTTTTATTGTTTAACTGAAGTATATAAAAATACGCTAATGTATATATATATATTTCTATTTTATACTGTAGTTTTAAAAATAATTATTTTACAAAATTTTAGTTTAAAATTATGTTGGAATGTTTAAAGTATTTGTTGTTATTTGTTAAAATGTTTCCTTGACATCATGTCATTATTATTAATTGTAACAGAAAATTTGACTTGAATATGTTAAATTTTTGTCTTTCTGAATGAAGGTATGCTAGAATATGGCTCAACAGTGTTAAAAAGTTAAGCCATATAAATAGAGCTTAAAATTTATGCATCAGTTTTAAAACTTTTTTTTAGTTGGATAACAAAAAGCAATTTGTTGTTTCTCTTTAATTATATGAAACAGAATATTTCTTAGTTTGGAAGATGCTTTATGAATAAACTCCCTGCGAATACTCAGAACGGCAGTTCCGACATACTCTCTACATCATCTGACAATAATTTAATTGCAGTATTTCACAGAAAATACAACTGAAGTTTGTGATGATATTGTTGCAAGTAGTTACTGGTTTTAAATGATAACAATCATATAACAGAGGCATACAGTTGCTTTTTTATTCCATTTGCTTCTGTTTCTGAGGATTGGCTTTGTCTTGAAAATCTCTCACGTTAACTTTCCCACACCTAGAAAATATTTTACAGTAAAAACTCAAAATTTATTCATGGCAATTATCAGTTTTGTATGAGTTATCATCCAATAGCATGTTTCTAGAAATATGTTTTGCTATAGTTTTATTTGAAATTTTGAGTTCTATACAACAGTACTGTCTTGTAGATACATAAAAGTGATTTGCTTTTTGGTTATTTTATTTTTAATACTGTCTTGTTTTGTTTTTTCAAGAACTTGCAAGTTGTATTGCAAAGTTTATTGCAATACTTATTGCAATAACTTAAGCAATCGCTTATTGTTTAGTAGTAGTAGCGACAAAGAAATCAAGTAAGTGAATTGGAATTAATGTACTTCATCAGCAAATAATTGATAATTCATTAATATTTTATTGAAAACCAAGGAATGTAATAACAATATGATAAAGTAAAAGTTAACATTTGCAGGTATAAAAATAAAAATAGCAATATATTATGCTTAAACACTTGTCACAGTGGTATAACTAGACAAATGGTTGTTTTTTTAAAGTACTACTTCCACTTTTTACTTGAATATAATTTACTTTTTAATACCATCAAAATTTAAAAGTTGAATATTTTTTTATAATTTTTATTTTCGTTTTATATTAATAGTATTAATATACAACATTGTATACTTTTAGTATTATAGCATCAACAGTCCTTTGTAAAATCCATTTTCCAAATTATCCTAAATAAAAACCAAAAAAACGCTGAACTGTCATTCTATTATTACCTTTTAAATCAATAAATGAAGAAGAAATTGCAAAAATGCTAAAATGTATTTACATTTAAGAAATTTATCAAGCTGTTTTCAATAATTATAAATAAGTAACTGTTATAAAGTTACTATATTGTATCAAAAGATTCTAAGAAACTGAAATAAATAGATGCATAGCTAAAAGTAATTTTTATTTGAGCTGAACAGACAGTGTTGTTTAGTTCAATATTCTTTCTAAACTTTGTACTTTTCTCTAGACATTTTGTTTAGCTTTATTTATAACATGAAATAAAATACCAATTTTATTTAAAATACTTTTTCTATTTAACATTTCTTTTATTCTGTTTGTTCATCTTAAATCTGCTCTGCTTCTTATTTCAAGCCATAAATAAATAATTAATTTTGAAAGTATTTAATAACAGATTTTGTTAGTGAAAGCAAATGTGATGAGTAATATTAAAGCACGTCATTTTAATCAGCTAGTGTAAATTTCATGGTCTTAAAAATAAACCTGTAACAAAAATTATTTTTTACTGATACTTTAATTTTCAGACTTATATCGTTAACAATTTTGAAGAACACACATTTGGTTTATAAAAATTTGAAATGAGTTCATGAAAGATGTGTCACTTGACCCTACATTATATTAGAAACTTAGAAGTATTACCATTTCAAATACTGATAATGATTAAATTAAATCATCTTACCATCACAATAGTTTATAGTGATTTTTTTCCTTTTCACTACAGCTGTTCAGCATTCTAAAGCGTGTTGGGATTTATCCATTGTCATTAAATAGGAAAAAAACATGCATATAATGCATGTACATTCAGTACATCATTGAAACAATGGGCCTTTTTTTGTGTATCCCAGTTTTAAGTGTTACGTGTTTTTAATGTTTTAACAGCAGACAAATCCCAGCACACAAGAATGGATGAATAGCTGAAAAAACATAGTGAAGAGAAAAACACTATATAGACTATTGTGGTTATACTGTATTTGCAATTAAAGTAAGGGAATTTTTAAATACTTCAAAAGTACAACTTTGACCTGTTCTTTAAAATTTTAATCAATGAAATGAATTCCAATAATTGTATAAACTACATCTGTTTGTCTACTAACAATTTTCAATTGTGACTTTTAATCCTTTAAATATGACTTTGTTTTATAAAGTATATATCAACTTTACTTGACATTTGATGTCAGGCACTAATGCCACAATTTATAGCTACTGGAAACATAATTAAATGACAACTCACATATGACCCTAATATTCTAAAATTAAATTAAGTATTTTGTAGAGTTTTTGTAACTTTGGGCCAACAATTTGTTTTCATTTTGTTTAAATAAGAAATGTTTAATAAGTTTGCTTTCTTGTAAAACTATACTATACACTGCAAGCTTAATGTTAATGTACAGATTGTTGATTGTAAATGTACATAATACTACTTGGTATATTCGGCAAAAGCCTTTTTAGAGCATAGATTTTTAACTAGAGTAACAAAAAATATTTATTTGAAAACATTATTTAACAGGTACTGCAATTTATTAAAATTTTAATATCTTTATAATTTTGTTAACTATATTTTAGACAATCGATTTGATAATATTTTTATGAATAGTTCAAATTTGTACAATAATGTTTTGTTATTTTTGATTGCAGTAATCTAAAGTTAGATTTTTGTAAATACTGTAACACTAACTACAAAATTCTTTGATCTACATGCTAAGAGGTTGTCTATAATTTGTACTGCTTTTTTTGTATTATTTAACAATATTTTGATATTTTATGGTTGAAGGGCCTGAAATAAAAAAATGTTAACTTTACTGATCATGTTAGTTTTTATTATACAGTTGACCTTGGTTATAACACCCTAGATTAGAGCGCTAACTCCATTATAGCACTATTTTCATAATGTCCCCAATATTCTATATATTAAGTGTAGGTGTATTTTAGGCTCCATTACAACTCTCTGTACAAGGCTGTCACACTGCTGTTATAGTCCTGCCTATAGTCTTGTTATAGAATTTCTGTTCATGTAGGAGAATTCCCCCTCCAACAGTTCAGGGACACAGAGTCTGCGAACCTGAGTCTACAAACTGTTACTACTCAGTGATAGTGAAGGAAAAGGGAGGAGCTATGGTGACAAGAGTGGAGACTCAAACTCTCACTCTCCCATTTTTTTTCTCTGTCCTACTGGTGCTCTTAGTAGTTTTCTGAGCTGCTGACCTATAGTCACTCTCACTTGAAATACAATTTGGGTTCTATTTTTAGAATAAAGGTTGAGAATAGAAAGGGACCCTTTCTTAGAAATTTGTTGCAGACTAAACAAACAATGTAAATAGTGTTGTTCCCCTAAAAGTGCTCTCTCTCACACACACACACCTGTACACCTTAGTGGAGGGAAACTTCAATCTCAGGAACCCTCACAACAGTGTATGCACTATGTTGCATGTATACATACTAGACTGTACAGTACTTATTTTCTATTAGTTTTAACTAAAATATGTTTCATAATTATGTAATATGTGTAATAAATTGTAATAAAATAGCCATTAATTATGTACCCAGTACAAAGTATGTTTTTCTTTTACTACATACTGTATTTCCGCAGTTTACTATAAACTCTGTTACAATGCTATCTCGTTTACAGCGCTCATATACGTTTCGTCCCTTCAACTGTGTTGTATTCAAAGACAACTGTACATGTGTTTGTCAGTTAACAAGTATCACAGTGCCTCTGATCGCTACTACTCTGGTCAAAATTTAGACCAGAGAATCGTGGAAAATATTTTTACAGCAGAGAGTAGAGTGACAAGTCAGAGCATCAATAACGAAAACATTATTATCTTTAATGCACTCTTAGTTTCAAAGGATTTGTTGAGAAAACTAAATTATGAAAGACTTGCAGTCACATTTTCTTCTCATGGTAGGGTATATCCTAACAGTATGTATGTACTATACAACCAGGAAAATCATGCATTTTTTAAGTACTAGTTTTATCAGTACCCTTTGAGGAATAAAGGCCTTATATGATGTCTAGAGTTGAGGTCTGTATGAGTAGCATATTAACATCGAAACTGTCACACAGGAGTAAAAAAAAAATATTTTTTCCTAAAATCAATAAAAACCTATTGTAAAAATACATAAAAATGAAAATAATATATTTTGTGAGGGTTCCTGAGATTGAAGTTTCCCTCCACTAAGGCGTACATGTTTGTGTGAAAATCCTCAAAACATGGATATACACTGTGGACCTTCAAAGGAAGAGTTTTTCTTTGTTTTCATGCGTAACACTTCCTTCAAATTTTTCTTTTCTGTTCCTTACTTGTTGGTATAGGTCAGATAAAATGACGTAGTGTGAGCTGCAATGATAATTTACACAATAATTGCAGCATGTAAACAAAAAATAACCAACATGTTACATGATGTCCATACTCATTAATGATATATATGTGAATGACATCTTCTGACGTCCTTACTCATATTTGTACTTTTAATGAATTCCTTAAAGGAATAATTAAATGTGTTTAATATTTATGTTTATAATATCTTCATCAAAAAAAATGGTCTTTCGGTACTGGAGGGGGGTGACTATATGTTTTGAGGATCATGTTCTTTAAGGCATATATGTAGGGCTACTTCTACAATTTGCCTAATCAGATTGAGGTAATAATCCATTAGCGGTTTTTTTTTATCAATGTGTAAATTGAACATCTGAAATGCATTGAACACAACAGTATCAAGTATATATAAATTGTAACAAAAAATGATAATAATAAACAACAACCAGATAAATAATAAAAAAAACTTTTAAAAAAATAACCAACACAATATTGATATAAACTCTCTTACTAACGTCTTGCGTCTTAATATCGCCAAAAGGATAACTAATGCCAATATTTCACATGTAAAACTATACTGACACTACAAGTCTATCCCATTTTCCAGGAACACCCAATTGTCATTAACCAATGAGTGTACTACTTTTTAGTGGGAAATTGTACCAATGACAGTCAGCTTTATGAAATAACTTCATATTATCTTCTTTTACTTTGTTTACACAATAATTTCAGCATGTAAACATAAAAAATAACAAACATGTTACATGACGTCCATACTCATTAATGATATATATGTGAATGACGTCTTCCGACATCCTTACTCATATTTGTACTTTTAATGAATTCCTTAAAGGAATAATTAAATATGTTTAATTATAAAATCTTTATTAAAAAAAATGGTGATAGTAGTACAAAAATGTTTCTGAATCTATGTTTATTATTAAACATAGGATTAGTGCACTGAAGTGAATATCTTATCCTGAATTTACAAACAAAGTCAAGGAAGATGTAAAGAATGTATGAAAATGGGAGAATGTACATTCTTCCCTTATGAGAATGTATTCGACTTCTATGGGAAGGTCAAGGATCTCCAGAGGAGGACATCTGTCGCGGTCTTTCGGCTGACAACTGGACACGACTGTCTGAATGAACACCTGAAGAAAATTAAGATATTAAACTATGACAACTGCACATTGTGTGAATGCCCAGACACCATCATGAACAAGGACCACCTCCTAGTCCGCAGAAAATTAGATGAAGAGAAGCAGAGAAGAGGAGACCTCCCTGGCCTCTACTGGGAAGCAAGATCAAAGATGGGGTGAGCCATTGGAAAACAACAACAACAACATGTTTATTATTAACTTCTTATGGAATTTCGAATTATTGCTTTGAAATACTTTGCACTTGGATGAAAATCTTGGTGCTACACTTACAGACAGATAGATGCAGTACTAAACATATGTACATTACTTATGTACATTACATATGTACACTTTACAACTTCTTACAGTGTTGTTGTTCTTGTCCTGTTGTCTGTTGAGCATTGCTGAAGAATACTCTCAGCTTAAATGCTTCACTTTAACTTCTTTTAAAATAACTGTATGTGATACAGTTTGTGCCTTACTATATATAGTACCACTTATTAATGCAGCATTAAAAAAATGAATATAAGAAATGAAGGAATAAAGGAAATTTAAATCTGAAAAATAAAATATACAAATGGTCTATTTCAAAAGTATACAATTTTATTACCTTATAAATATTTTATATAAATAGTATAAAATGAATTATAAAAAATATTTACAAATATAAAAATAATGTTAATTTTCATAATACTATAAATACTGAAATAATACTATTTCAGACAGTTAATAAAACTGACACAACCACTGTCACCACGATACTTTCTTTTTTTACATTTTCAACAAATGAAATGTAATCTGATTAAATTAGATTTTTAAAAATGTTATTCAGCTTTCTTCATGATTAAAAACATCAAATGAATTAATATGTTTTGCACAATATTTCTGTGTGTAAAGATGAAATTAATTCATTTATGTGTTGAGTCAAACTATTTACTTAGACGAAACTCTAGAGTCCACAAATACAATTTTGTTGTGAATACATTGCTGCTAAATGCAGTTAAAAGTAACCAAAATAATTTTACATTAATTTATAAAAAGTATATAGGCTTAATTTTAATAAATTAATGCATATTTCAGAACTTATTTTTTATTGTTAAATAGTAAATAATTATTTTGATATTGATACAACAAAACCTGATATATCTGGACCAAGAAACATATGGCCAAGAAAAATGTATGAATAGGCTGGAAGGTTATAATGTCAAGGAATGCGAAGATTGTATGCACTGGGTGAGAGTGATTATGACTTTCATTTACACAAGTAGCCCTCATACACTCTTAGTTTACACTAACAGTGATAGAACACAGATTAAGAGTGAGTGCTTTGAGTACATGTCAGTGATGAACAGTCAATTATTGAGAATTTATTAGAATGTTTTGTTTGGCTGTGGAATACTATTGGCATAAATTTCTATTTTATTTTTTACATACAGTATTTTGAAAGATTAGACATTTACAGTTCAGAGTGTAAGAGTGCATATTATTGACATACATTTTTATTTCATATTTATGTACAGTAGCTTTAAGAGATTAGGCATTGAATGTAAAAGTGTATCAGGACGTTGTTTTGTTGTTGTGGTACATATTATTGTTCTACATTTTTTATTTTATAATTTCCATCAAATACTTCAAGAGATTAGACTTTGACTGTTAAAAAAAAACTTATGATGTTTGAAGAGAACTTCATGTGATATTGCTAGTATTGTCATACAAGTATCTAGGCCAATACTAAATGGTGGCTGAAATCTCACATTGGACAATACACTGATGTCATTAGCAAATAACTTATTCACTAATTACAGAAACGCTAATTAGTAAGAAAATTGAGAAAAAATATGCCTCATATTCCCTGGAAGTAAAAAAATATAAGGGGGCAATCTCAATGCAGCCATCTGTAAGAAATTAAGCAAAAGCACTTTGATTTCTTATATTCCCAAGATGAAAACTAAATAATAAAATGCAATCGTTTTATCTATGATGCATAACTGATAATGATTATACAAAAGAAAGGAACAGGTGGCCATTTACAGTTTTCTGTGACCTAATGAATGTAGCTACAGTAAACAGACAGATAATGTTCAACTTTAATACTTCTAAGTGGATTGACTTCATCAAAGGATTGACTTTGTCTTATTAATCCTTTTGTACGGAGCAGAGCTCCCATTTCAACTCTGTCATTGCAACTGCAGGAGAAAATTCAAAAGATAACTGAGAAGGCTACAAAACCAGCCACTGGCAAAGTAATTTATTTATTTTTTTTAATGAGGTATTCAATTTTGTTTATATAAGTTTTACATATTATATCACACCATTACTAATAATAATATTTCATATAAACTCAATAAAATGTTAAATTTGACTTATTGTAAAAAAAATGTACAAGAATTTTCATTTCAATATATTTTTCACCTATTTTGTAAAGTGAGAAAAAATTTCACCACGAGAGTCATCATGTGACTTTTAATAATGCGAGTGATCGTGGATTAAAAAAAAATCTGAGGCATAAAAGGAAATAAAACAGTTGATACTAATCATAGTGTAAATTATTAGATCATAAAGCAAATTATATCTGGGATTGAGAATTGCCAAAAAAGCCTGAGAAAAGGTAATGCTATTGTTCAACTGATACAAAATATTCCGGGCTGTGAAGATTTTGATAATTACAAGTGGATAAACGAGAGATGAATTTTCTGACAGTGACATTTTAGAAATGGTTTGCAATTTGAAAACCCCTGAACCTGATGAGGATTAAGGCGAGAGGAAACTGCCAATGAAACTCTGCAGTTGTGGAGTGTCAAGAAAAGGCAAGAACAGCTGATGTCATGCTATTAAGAAGATACGGCAGATCTGTCAAGAAACATATTCAGCATGGAAACTTTTATTCTGTCTGTAAAAAATTTGATTAATTCAACAATTTTTTGATTTAAGACTACTATTCGAGAATATTAAAAGTTTATACTAATAATAGGCAAAAACATTTGTTTTCTAAACTTTCACAGCAAATAATGTCTATACAAAGTAGACCACATCTACTGACGATTGTGAACCAGTGCTGCCTTCAGGAAAGTAACCACAATATTCGCAACATATGTCCTATTAAAAATTATATTACACTTTCATCAAGACACCACCTTATTAGGCCAGATATAACAAGTTTTATTGCATTTGAATTAAAATTTTTTTGTTCTATTTCTTGCAACTGAAGCATAAAAAAATGTTAATAATCAAATGAAGATGTATACATTTTTTTACCTGTAAAAAAACATTGTGAATATAATAAATACTTAAGATTTTTTTTATGCTTTGAAACACTACTCCTTGCTTATTACTACATTAGCTAACTTTATATTAACTGCCAAAAATGTAATACATTAGAACCTTGATTATCCAACCTTCAGTCAACTGACTAGGATTGTACATCTAGTTTTGCCTAACAGATTGTACCATGGGGCAGATGTGCTTCAATCCTACTTTTTAGGATTCACAGGCAGACCCTAACAACTTGACTGAGCACTGTAAAATTTGGCGAAAATGGTGTTAGTAGCGACTCGAGCCCAAATGAAATATAAGGGTTGAGGCAAAGAGTATTTTAGAAACCCTTAATGGGTAATATATTTTTAAAATTTTTATTTATTTAGTGAGGCATATCATTTGAAACTAAAAGTGATACCAATTCTAAATATATTTAATTTGACATGATAAGTTAAAAAAAATATAAACCTAGTTTGGATCAAAACAAAAAATGTATTTTCAAGATTTTTCAAAAAAAATTTTATACATTTTTTATATTTATGGACCTTAACAAAGGTGTGTTTCGAAAAATTTACCAACAACTTTTCTATATATCGTAAAGTTTGCACCTTTACATGTGGGTGAATGTAAACAGAATAAGATTCAAGTAATTTTTACATTTCAGCATCAAATATGTTTCAAAAGGAGCATTTATTTCATACACTACAAGTGGTACAGTCTGCATCAAAGCAATACAGATGACAAAAATCAGCTGATATATTTTTGTTAACAATTCGTTCATATTTGAAACAAAGTGCCTACAAACCCTCAATATGTGCTCAATAAGCATTCATTTTTGTAGTTGCATTCCATTTCTGCTTGTAATTATTTATTACTTGAATACTGTTAATACCCTTAGTAGATAAAATGCTATTTAGTATTAGCCTACATTTACAGTGTGAAGTTACAAGAATAAAATAAACTTAGTTACACAGAGAGAATTCTTCTAGGAAGAGCATTCTTTCTGCCCTTTTTGTTTACAATGTGATGCACAGGTAGAAACTTTATTACACTTCAACAACAATTATTATTATTTTTTAAACAGTTTCTCCATATGCTACTTAGAAAATGAAGACGAGGGATTTAACCAACAGTAGTAATAACTTGATACAATTGTATACAAGAAAGAGTTCTAGTGAACTGTCGCTATCCTCCTGAATGAGCTTCAAGCATGGAAGTAATTTTTGAAAGTAAATATATCAGATTTGACAAACATTTTGTTACATACCATTTTTTCAACTTTAACCATCAAATATTTTGAACATAGTTAACTTAATACACAAAATATTTTCTTTGTTAATGACAAACAAAATAATATTTTTATAGTACGATTTCTTTAGCCTTCAAAGTTAACTGAGTTATTGTCAAAAAAAAGGTAATTACTCTTTTCTATTTAAATAATCTGTTAAAATTTTGTTAAAGACAATATATTAAAATAGAGGCTCTACCATGGATATATTGTATGCAAACAATATTTGAACTTTTAAAATTGTTAACATGAGTTTAAACGTTATTTCAAAGCAAAATCCCTTACCAAGTGATGATTTATTAAGGCTACTTTTCCTTTACATACAGTCAAAAATCACTATCATTAAAAATACTAACATAGTGATACATATTGCAGAGGTTGGCAAAAGAAGAGAGCAGGAATGTATTCTTTAAAAACAATATCTTTAAACAGTAAAAATATCACACATTCACATAACGGAATATAGCCAATTATGTACTAAATTCATTATTAGTACAATTATAATTAATTTTTTTAAATATTACACCAAATAAAACTCTGATGCAATAATAAACTAGAAACCACTAAACTTTTTCTGTTACATCTAAACAAAATTACTGTAATAATGAAAATAAAGTTTTGTCATAGTTTGGTTTCGTGTTTCACCCTGTACAATGGCTGTGCGATTCTGATAGGTCTAGGCTGTGAAGCTGTGTGGGAAGATTCCGATTCATTGTCATCTGCTGAATCTACATCACCTGTAAACAAAATTTTATTTTTATATAAAGCCATTAAAGAAATACTAGCAGACGTGCACCTCTATGAGATATGAGAACATACATAGGGGGAGTATATGTATGCTGCCCATTTCCTCCATTAACCTAATAAACTTATAATAATTCTTTCAAAAATAAACTCATACTGATGGAAATGGACTTTGTTAAAGTCATCATACTACACACTAAAAAAAGGAAAAAAAGGTTAAATCTAATAATTTCTATTTAAGGATAGATTTTAAATTTTTAAAAGTTTAGAGAAAAAATAAAAAAAACCAGTGTGATTTTGACAAATACATTGGCTCACAAGTATAAACTGTTTTGTGTGTTACTAAATCTGTTTACCAATCATATTTTCTCGTTTGTTAATTGTCACAGTTGTGAGCACTGTAATACATTTTCTGTAGAACTTCATTTTGTCATGTTAGGCAATATATATATATATATATATATTACAGACCATTCAAAACAGTTTTTTGGCATTATGGCCAGGTGATAACAGTTGACCTATAGAATAATACTAGAGGAAGGGATTATACAACCCCAGACACTGCGATCAATGGACATATTGTAAAACTAAACCTCTTGAGTACTAGTTTAGCACACTGGTGGCCTTGGTAAGTTCCAACAATCCACTGACTAACACATTCTGCTTAAGATCCCTAAGGTTCTTGAAACCAAAACCTTTAGCCTCCTACTAGCAAGAGCCTGACGATCATGAATTATGTGTTGTGCAGTTTCCTCCTCTTTTCTGTATAACCTACACACAGTTTATCCATGGTACATACTATTCTGTTCATGTGCACTCTCGGACCACATAACCTTGTAATGAATCCATGGTTTTCCCGAATTGTGCTTTAACCCAAGATACTTGCTGCCCCTCTAAGATTCCCTGAGGGACTTTTCTTAAAAGACACTTGCTATAGGAATGCCCATGAAGGTTGTCTCAGCTTACCTGGGTTGCTTAATTATCCACCTGTTGACAGCACACCCGACCAAAGAGCCAGGTCAGGTCCAATGAAATCAGATGCAAATTCCAGTCTAGCCAATCAGTCTGCCTCTTCATTACTCTCAACTCCCTTATGCCCAGGAACACAGTTATGTCCTCCTTACATTCCAAGACCAGCTTAGACTGAATTATAGGACCTGCAAGGGCTTTAAATGCTGCCTAACTATCGGTATAAATATGAGTATGAGTCCTACTAAAGGTCTGCATCAAATTATTCCGAAAAATACACTACAAACTGAGGATAATCTATATTTCATTTGGCCTGTTCTGTAAAATCCATAAAAAACACTGTTCTCCAGTTCTGAGCCTCTGCAAAAATAATTTAGATGGATAGGTTTGAAGAATACATCAAACTCCTGTTGATACACAAGGTCGAGGGTGTTGCGTTTTACAAAACATAGCAATGATGAATCGAAGGTTGGCATAGTAATAGACCATGCAGGAATAAAAACACTGAGACCTTACAAACATTGAGAGCAATTCAATACCCAAGTTGTCAAAAACACAGGAAGTTCTAATGCCAAGCAAAGCAGTGGCATGCGGACGAGCTTCATATGGTCGGAGCAACTGATTATTGAAAACAGTATTATAAGGTGCGTGCCATGGCTTATATAATAATTGATTATGTAACTTTCTTGTATTTGCTGTCTCTGTTGAGACAGGTTTGCCAGCCACAGCAAGAATACTCACAATGGGACTAGAACGAAAAGCAGCAGAAACAAGACAGATTGCAGAGTGATGGACAAGATCTAGTTTCTTTAATGCAGAAGGTCTTGCAGAGGAATAAACAATTTGCAAACAAATTACCACACAATAAAACATCTGCATACAGTCATATTAGTGCCCCATCAAGAGTTACTAAGAACCCTCAAATATCAAGAATTTTGTTACACCGTATCTGTAGATCATGTAAGTGAGGATTCCACGACAGTATTTCATCAATATTAGGTATTTCATCTCAACTTCTAATAAATTTATTTCATGTTGTTAAATAATAATTGGCAATGCAGTGTTAAGGAGCAAACAGACCATTGACCCTCATCGTTGGTTGATGTTCACGAAATTTTACAAAGGTTTCAACTTTCAATGTTTTTAACAATGATGTTTTTACATCGGAGGCGATGTTTTCAACAAATGATAAATCTCTCTTATTTTGTTTTGATTTTGACTTATCAGCAATGTATTGCTATTCTTAAGAACCTAACTATTCAATATGCAAGTACATATTAATTGAAAATTAAATTAAATTTTAATTAAATAATTACTAGGTACTCTCACTGACTGTTAGAATTTTCACCAGGAAAAATGGACATTAGGACCAAACATTCAGCATATAAAAAACAACTGAAGAGTCAGAGCTTCTCATCATCCCATATATCATACGGAAAGTTTAAATTTGTTCCCTGATATCTAGGATGACAAAGAAGCAAAATCTATTAGTAAATTATTCATCACTCTCCTGGAACTAATTTGATGTATTTTCTAATGCCAAAACATGTTAACGT
Source organism: Callitettix versicolor (assembly GCA_022606455.1). Lineage (NCBI taxonomy): Eukaryota > Metazoa > Arthropoda > Insecta > Hemiptera > Cercopidae > Callitettix > Callitettix versicolor. Next base: position 29,909,257 of record CM040185.1, on the reverse strand, counting down.
AGCAGCTATTAAAGTTAAACCAGGAACATGATGTGTGCATTGGTCTTGACCTCTAGAACACTTGATTCAGACTTACTTTGGTAAGTCACCAACAGCTTTGGCATGTAGATTTAGTAATAGCTTGCTATAAGAAATATTGACTAAGATGTTAATTCAAAATGGCAGCCATTCATGTTTTTTTTTTTTTTTGAAAATATGACTTTACTGTTTTAATCAACATTAAAACATAAATAAAATTTATGTCAAACATTAAAAAAGTATTGATCATTTAAAATATCTATTTATGCAGTGTAAACTTAAAAAGTTGTGACTTACTGTGTACAAAAGATATCCAACATATAACCAAAACAATTTTTATGCAAAGTTTGCACCAATTTTTACTTATCACAACTGTTTTATTATGTGATGTTATCCAAGCTGTAATACCCACCATCACTAGAGTTGGTGGAGGCAACAAAGTGCTCAGAACGTATTGCTTTTCTCGCTCTTGCTCTCCTATAATACTTAAATTGTCGTGGCAAAGTGTATGACCTCGGCAGCGATACCTGAGAATCTAAGTCAGATGATACTCTGTAAGTTTTGTACATCAGTAATAACATTTGTTGATTGCTATCGTTATCTTCTTGACATAATCTAAAAAAAAAGAATTACAATTAATTGTAATATTCTGTATTAATTCATAGTACACCATATATAAATTAAAAATTACAGTTGATTAAAAATAAGTGTACTGAATGAAACCTGGTGTAATGTTTTTTAATATAAATCAGATGATTCTTGGAAGCAATGAAAACAAGATCTTGTATGTAAGATCTATGGTCTCCTTTAAAATGAGTTAAATACATGTGTTACTAAAATTATTTTTGCCAGTCATTTGTCTTGAGACAATATTACGGATGATTTTGAGGTTAAAACACGGATAACTTGCATTATTTTTATAAACCAAAAACATGACTGCAAAAAAAATAGTTTATTGAAACAAAAAATTTCTTTTCCTCATAATCATAACTTTTATTAATGTTAGCATTACTCAGGCACTAAATGAAGGTAACTTTTTATTCATTTTAAATCTGAATCAATTATTTTACTGAATCAATTTAAGAACTGAATAAATGGTCCTTATTTTGATATTGCTTATCATTTTATCACCAATATGCTTCAATTGCAGATTTCTTTTGTTTCAAATTGGAACAAACTATGTATAATTTGGTATAATGCTTGTAAATATGTCCAAAATGTTTAACAGGTGGTTTGAGAATTAGTAAATAGAAACATGAATTAATAATAACGTTACAGAAAAGAATATGATTTCTTTCTGTCCAGATGGAAGTGAAGGGACACAAATTTAAGTGGTTCATTAAACTTTCATATATTTCAGAAGATGAAGGTGAGGCTATGTTATGGGCTTTGTTATCTATTTACCTATAAATAGGATCAGCCTCAGAATTAGCCCATTCATAACTATCCAAGTAGTGAGGAGCTAGTAATATTTCAGGCGTATTGGCCCTTGGCCTTGGAGGTTGCTTCCCTCGAGGAGGTGGTGGTGGGGGAGGTTCAGGCCCTGCACTTGCTGGGCTCGGATGTAATTTACCCTGCTTGATCTCTTCTTCTATCACTCTCAATTCTGCCAATTGTTTTTGTTTCTTTTCTTGTAATTTCTGTTGAATGTTCACTCGAGATCCTACACTACTACCTTCATTTTCACTCGATCCGCCCTGCAAAATTAGTAACAGCTATGTTTAATGTATCTCTCTCACTAATTGTTTTATAGATCTGCCAATATTCACGACTATCATAGCAAAATTTAAAAATATTATTTTTTTAAAACATGTAATTGAAACACTTTATTCAAAAAAGTAAAACCAAGTACAACAAATAGCCCTAAAACATAAATTTTACAAGTGTCATTATATTTTGATCAAATGTGTTAGTAGTGCTCTTTAACCAATGATGGATCACACATTTTTGTGCAGTCCGATGTTGAAATCGAGTAGTTTGCAGAAATATGTTATTAGTTGTGAGAGGATCTTGTTTTAAAATATAAGTCTACTAATTTACTAAGGTTATAAATACCTGATGGTTGTGCCTTGTAGGCAGAGGTCTACACCAAAATGGCATACCATTATGAGTGTCTCCAACAGATGGTGGTGGCACAAAGGATGTTGGTTTTTTCTTTTTTCTTTTTGTCATTGCAGCTGTGTAAGGGTTTGTAAACCTGCAGTTAAAGACACCTGGAATACCACCATGATGATGACCAGCACAGTGATATCTGTAACAAGTATTGATTAAAGGTAGTAGAGTGGCCAAAAGCATGATTTTAAAAAAAATGAATATCAAGCTTAAAAATATCCAGGTCTCAGCCTAGGTCATGAGTTCATTTTTAAAAAGTGTTTGATATGATTAGTCAAAAAACAAACAATATGATCATCAATTAGTTCAATTCAAATTTCTCCATAACATAACTGAAAAGATCAGATATTATAAACATACTAATATGTAAAGGGATCCATGCCAATGGAGTGAATAGTACAAGTATAATTCACTTGATTATAACACAGAATAATAGTGTGTTACATAGAGCCCTGGGGTACATGGGAATCTCACAGTGTACCTTAGCCTTACCCATACATACGAGGCTCTGTATAGGGTGTTAAATTGATTATAACATACAATTTATGGAAAGCATAAACAAATTAAAAACATTTCCAAAGTCCTTTAGCACAGAAATGAGGAAGACTTTAAAGGCAAATTATGTGAAACAGAACTAGCGTATAGTCTAAGAACAAGGTACTTCCAAGATTATCAGTTGCAACTTTCCGCATTGCCACAGGACAGGACTGCTTAGCAGAGCATCTGAAAATAATCCAAATCCTCCCTTCTGGATTGTGTACCCTTCATGAATACCCTGGAAGCATGACTATCTTTTGGTCTGTGAAGAATTGGATAAAAATAAACAAAAGAGAATCTGACAACCGGTCTTTATTGGAAAGCTAGACCAAGAATAGTACGAGCCATTTGTAACAACAATTAAGTAACATTAAAAGAAAGTTACCTGATGAAAAAATTCTCTGACTTTTTCACACTATTCCAGACTGACCAATTCCCAGTTTTGTAGCCACACTGTTTAAATACAAATTTGTACCTTTCCCCCGCAGGGAGGTGCAGACTAGTTGCACCTACTGAGAGGATTTAGACGTCCCTCACAGTACCTGAGTCTAACACACACTTAACGTGTAAGTCACAAGTGTAATGTTGCAAGTACAACACTACACTTACGACTTACACTTTACACTCACATTTACATTTAGGGAAGGGATAATAGCCTCAATGTGCTTTTTGCCTTAAAATAAAAAAAAATGTACCTTTCTTAGTCTTCTTACACACACACACACACACACAATTAGAACATTATAATTACCTGTACTTAACTGGCTGTTGGGTCGGCTGAGCCACACTCTCTTGAATAAGTTTCACATCTGCTGTTGCCGCTATGCTTAGTCCTATAGCAGTGCCATTAGAGTTGTAAGCCCCTGAGAAACTATGACGTCTGACTAGTTCCTACAACAATAAAAGATTCATTTATTTAACTAGAAGTAAATCAGTTTTTCCTAGCAAAGAATAAATTTATTTTGACTAAAAACTTAAGGTCTTAATTGTTTTCAAGATATGGTACATTAATCATGCGAATCAATCGTGGTGAAATATTATTAACAACAAACATTTTACCTTTTAACAACATGTGACTTTTGAATTTAAATTTCTTTGAAACATCTACCACAGGTCGAATGGGTCTGTGCAGCAATCCCACATTCTGCTACAATCCACAACTGGTGGATTCCATAGGATTTAGTACAACCCCAGTTTCCTCCTTATCCCCCAGGTCCACTTCTGCAAATCCCCCAAGGTTTTGAGTTTTATGAATTACAATTTGTTTAGTTTCCATTAAAGGTCCACAAATAGCTACGGAAAGAAAAGTGTCCACCCATACTGAACCCATCATGTATAGGTAAGGCTAAATTGAAACTGGAGGTTGCCTGGTATCCAGAGTTTGAATACTAAAAGCTAAGCTTCCCTTTAGACCTCGGCGTATGCTGTTCTACCTTAGCTTGGGATGGGGTGTGCCTTTCACTTCAGCCATATTGATACTGATACCTTATTATAGGTCAGCATCTATACGTTACCACCATGCACCTGTGTGAATGCGCATAAGTCCGCTCTTGAGTCTGAACACGTTTACCATCCCAACAATCCTTGAAAGAAATGTGTGGTAAGAGTACAGAATTTAGATTTGATTCACAAGGCTAAGATCGAATAGTGTAGACCGAAAGTTGAATGGTTAGGAGGAGCCTAATTTTACATACGCAGACTCTGGATACCAGGCAACTTCCAGTTTTCATCTAGGCTTACCTATGCATGCAGGGCACTATATGAAAGGAGCTGTATATTTTTCTAGCAGGGGGATATTAATAGCTGAAAATAAACTGTCAAAATCCACAAAACCCTAGAGAACTGGTAAAATAGGCCTGTGGAGTGAAAATAACAAATAGTATTGAGTGGAAGAATTTTTCCTTTAACTGGAAGTACCGTGTCACAATTTTTTGTGATTGCTATATATTCTGTTTAAATTATTTAAATAGTAAACATACAAAGCATGTTTTTATACAAGATTAAATATCTCTGTTAACTTTATTTTGTTATTAAAATAGGTATTCTCAAGTTACACTTTCAACAGCATCAGTCCAGCCAAATTTATACAAAATATCATTTTATATTGTCAAACATTTTAAGAAATGTAGAGCACTATGGTAAAGCCTTTACGAGGTGAGTAGATAGACCACTGATAGGAAGAATAAGTTATAATCCTAATTACTTCATTATGGTTTGTCTCTTATTTACAAGCACATAAGAGAAAAGTCAGAGTTACCAGACGGCAGGCAAGTGCTAACAGTACTTCACATTACCGAGGTTGTCAGCAATACTCAATGACATAACTCAGCAGTCAACAAAGACTGAAGGTCCAGAGATACTTGTAATTGTAAGCAAGATACACATAATGTAAATATACATATTTATTTTTGATACTGTATTCACGTTTTTGTATGCACAAATCTGCATCACTAAACATTTATTGTTAATGTACAGAAATAAAGTAATAAAAATAATGTATCAATGCAATGATAATCTTTTTTACTTCACTTTTATAACTATTTTTTTTATAATTATGGTCACTCGGATATAACATAAATTTTGCTTAAATATAACATAAACAAGGTCTTAATAATAACATATAGCATTTTATAAAATGAATTTGCAAGCCATCAAAGAAAAACCGGGAAAATCAGTCTAATCAGTATGAGATTTTACTCTTTCTTTTTCAATGTACGAAGATATGCAATTCATTTTCTTTTCATATATATCAAGTCAATGTACAAAATTAAAATTAATTATATTTATGATTCAATAGCCAATCAGTAAAAAATACAATGAAACCCTGATCAATGCTAGATTTTTCAATTTACTCTGTAAAGCCAATTATTGGTAACAATTGCATTGGCATTCAATTACATTGGTAACAATAATAATGAATAACTCGATGTTTTTACTGATTTGGTAATTAGACACTAAGGCAATCAAAACCACATGAAAGGCTGTTGTGCAGATTTCATACCTTACCTTAGTGCCATTACTGGCTTCTTTTTTTACAGGTGCAAGTCGAGCAGTTGAGTTGTTACTGCTCAATCGACCTCCTGCTTCATAGTTCAATCTCCTAACATGGAAAAACCGATAATAAAGCGCCTGAAAAACAAGTCCTGCTCCAAACAGTAATCCCACTAACAAAGGCAGACTCTCGCTGTACCAAGGTGGGTTGCGTGACATACCGATTCTCCAAGCTACCAATAACAGGGCATTCTCTAACCCCATCACAACATAGAATGTTAACTGTAACAATACATTTTACTAGTTTTAGGTAAAAAAAATAAAGTATTTGAGCAGCTGAATTTAACAAAACACTTTTCACTGATCTACATCTAAATTTAAATTGATAATTAAACACAAATTTCCATTAGAAAATTTATTTATTAGCAAATTTCCATTAGAGGAAGACTTACAATATGACCTAGAATCAGGATCGTGGGTTCATTTTTATACTTTTAATAAAATTAAAATGTTGACACAACAACAGTATTAATTAATTCACATTTTAATACTATTACATAATGAAAGCATGTTTTCAAGAAGTATGAAAAAATATTTTTTTTCTAAAATTTCAAGTGGTAGTTTCTTGTGCAGATGAACAGATTTTATTGGGAAACAACCTTGTTTAAAGCTATTACTTAATTCAATTTTGTGCCAAGTTTAAAATTTGTGCATACCAAAATGTTTATCAATAAAATTTATAAATGATTGTGAAAAGAAATTTATGAAAAAGAAGAGGATTTAGGAAAATATAAGGGGGCAGAGTCTATAAAAGGAAAAGGTCTTATTAAAATATTACAATAGTTAGTAAAATGGTGTATTAGAGTTCTGCACAAATTCAAGAAATTTAAGCTTAAGAAAACATTTTTAAAAACAAATCTGTCTTTTTTCGTGGGAATAAGACAGGATAAACAAAGCACCTAATATTTTTTGCTTTGTTTTTATTTTTAAAATTAAAATTAAAAGATATTTTTTTAAATTTTCACACATAAAAACAATATAATATTATAGAGATGTTTCTAAATAAGTACCAGGACTTTATAGGTTAAGCTTTTACTTACACTGATAAATGATACAGGAAGTTAAGGAGTAACTTAAATAGTTTTAGCGTGCGTGTGTGCACACGTGTGTGTGTGTGTGTGTGTGTGTGTGTCTGTCACTGACTGGGTAGACGCTGTTCAGGAGGAATATACATGCTCATAAACTGTTGCTTCTGTTTAAAAGTGTTCTGTTTTGTACTTCACAACGTGAGATCTGTAATTGTCATTCAACAAAATGTTTTCTTATCCCTCAAAAATAGTTTGAAACTAATAGCTGACTGTTAAGGAAAGAGTGTGAAAGACCAAGTCTGCCCAAAATGAATGATGAACGTGTATCGCAAGTCTCATTGGCTGAGCTGTGCGCATATGAAGGCTCCCTACCAAAGACACTGCAGGGCATAGTCCAAAGAACTCTGCTGGAAAGATTAGCAGCGAATTAACAAATCCTGTGACGTCTATGTGGAGGGTTGTAGTAAAACGCTTACAATTGCATCCATATCGTTTACAACTGTTACAAGCTTTAAAGTCTACAGATTGTGCTCCAGTTTTATAAATGAATTTATGACAATAAAGTTGTTATGTTGTATTCAGTGAAAACTCAACATGCATGTAAATGGAAGATACGTATTTACATTTGTGTGTACATAATGAGTACTACAATCTACACACAGTTTCTCTGTGGTATACACCTATCCTGTTCATGTGCACCCTCAGACCACAGTGCCCTATTATGAGCCCCATGATTCTCCTGAGTTATGCCCTGCCCAGGACATCTGCTGCCCCTTTGATTCCTCCAGGAGGAACTTTGCTTAAGAGACGTTTACTATGTGAATGCCCATGAAGGTTGTCCCATACTCATAATATGTACGTACTCATAATGTGCATATCTGGGGTCAGAAAATTTTCATAAGAAATTGCAATGTGAATGAGACTCCCCAAATAAAATTATTTATATATTGTATCCCAATAGCAGGTATATAGACAGTTCTGTGTCTGAAATAACCTGTTATACTGCAACTGATGGAATAAAATTCTCCCTGACCGCTGGATTGATCGCCAGGGACAAAATGAGTGTTTATTTTTACCATGGCCTCATTCCTCCAATCTGGCCCCATGCAATGTCTTTCTTAAAGAGGTAACAGCTGACCTATTCGACTTGAGATATAGGATTGAAACATATTACCCCAAACATGCTGATCTTGATATAAGGGGAACTCTCCTATCAGCCAGATAGGAGCACCACTCTGAACATAGTATCTAGACCCTTTGATGTCAACTTGGCCTTTGAGAGGAGAGATCGTGTGTTGGAAAAACCTGGAGACATAGTATGGTATACAGATGGCTCCAAGACAAAGTCATGCACTGGTGCTGGGGTGTACGGTCTGAGACCGGGGTTAAAGAAAGTAATTACCCTGAGACAGTATACCACACACAGTATTTCAGGCTGAAGTGATGGCCATTAATGACTGTGTTCGGGAGAACTTGGATCGGGGCTTCAAGAAGGCAAATATTCATATTTATAACGATAGTCAGGCAGTAATAAAAGTACTTGCAGGTCCTATAATACAATCCAAGCTGGTCTGGGAGTGTTGGAAGAACCTTGATGTTCTGTCCCAGGATAACCAGGTAACTCTTCACTGGGTTCTGGGGCATAGGGAAGTTGAGGGTAATGAAGAGTCAGACCAACTGGCTGGACTTGGATCTGCATCTGAGTTTATCGGACTTGAACCGGCTTTAGGGATTTCTCTATCGTTGGCCAGGTCTGCTATTAATGGGTGGATTACATGTCAACACCAGGTAAGATGGGACAACCTTCATGGGCATTCACATAGTAAACGTCTCTTAAGCAAAGTTCCTCCTGGAGGAATCAAAGGGGCAGCAGATGTCCTGGGCAGGGCACAACTCAGGAGAATCATGGGGCTCATAATAGGGCACTGTGGTCTGATGGTGCACATGAACAGGATAGGTGTATACCATAGAGAAACTGTGTGTAGATTGTGCAGGAAGGAGGAGGAAACTGTAGGTCACATAATTTATGATTGTGAGGCTCTTGCTAGTAGGAGGCTAGGGGTTTTTGGTTTCCAAGACCCTAGGGATCTTCAGCAGAATGTACTAGTCAGTGGGTTGTTGGAACTCATTAGGGGCACCAATCTGCTGAACTAGGTATTTTAAGAGGTAAGTTGCACAATAGGTCAATCGATCGCAGTGCCTGGGGTTGAATTATCCCTTCCTCTAGTAATAATCTTATCTTATCTTATATTACCCCAGACATGCTGATCATGATATAAGGGGAACTCTCTTATCGGCCAGATGTGCTCACTCTGAACACTTATCCGAGACCTACATAAAACTTATTTTTTTCTAAATTCAATTAAAGAATTGCTTTAAATATGTGGGTAGCATCAACACACCAAATTTCATCTTTGCAGCCTTAACAATACAGTCATCCTATATTGCACGGTTTCTCCTATTCCCTCTCCAATTCATCTTGTTTCTTTAACTATTATGTATGTCCATTTTGTTTTGTTGTTATGTAACAGCTTTTAGGTATCTAAAATGATAAAACAATCTACTCTCAAATGCTCAAATCTACTTAACATGCATTATTTGATATTGTTCTGGTCAATTTGACTATTCATTATTGTAACTTCTGACTTTATATTATATTGACTTTTTATAGTATCCCTGTCATTTCACACCAATCTGGAGATTATTCTTTTATTCTCTCTGCAAAAAGCATACTGTTACTTCTCATATGTACACAAACCCTTGTGCTTAATTTCACAATAGCTGAAGTCTAGCATGAAAAATCAGATTGTTCAAGGACAATGATGTTGTTCACAGCATCCGTAAAACATCCGTTGTTTCATACATCTATGCTAATATATATCATCCTTAAAACAACATCAGTTACTTCATATGTCTATCCTAACAACAGTTTATTTTTATTAAGCTAACTATATCTATTATTAAATTAATAATTTCTTGAAGTATATGCGTAGTATCAACACACCTGTCTCTGAAAGGAAAAACGTGTAAAACAACCATTGATAACCTGGTAAACAACCCTGGTTACCTGTCAAAATGATCACCATCTTGGATCCAGTCATTGTTAACCATTTTTTCACATTTCTCACTAGCACTACCAACAGTTACAAATGAATTTCTATTGTGTTTATTTATGTGTAAATGATAATGAAATTCTTAAGAGGAATGATCTACTAAGTATGAATTCAACAATCCTAGTAACAAAAAAAAATCCTAGGTAAACTCTGTATATTAGACAATATCTTTAATATTGTTGGCAGTTAAAATCATTTTAAATTAGTTTATCAAATTTCTGCAATTAACACTTACTAATCTATTAAGGCTACTAAGATCACAGTCTTACTTTATTTCTAATATGGCATCATTCGCATTACAAAAATACCTATTGTACGCTATAAAACATAAAGCTAATTATACATGATTAAAACTAAATAACTTTATTAAGCTCCTACCATTTTTTGTCTATGATTCACTTCCTGAAGATTTATATAAGCAAAGACATATACAAAAGCAATCAACGCAGAAAATGCTGCTTTGCGTCTACGTGATATTCTTTCACCATGGAATACATTTTTTGGAGAAACCAACCACAGGAACATAGAGACCCAATGCAGAACAATGACAAGAAACACCCAACGACCATAGAGTGTTGCATAGGCTGTCAATGAGATCACTCTTGCACATACAGTGCCAAGTCTCCACAGGAACTAGTCAACAAAGAAAGTTAAGAGCATTAATTATAACAGATACCAGCAATATTTCTAGGCTTACTTGTGTTAGTTATAGGACAATGAACATAACAAAACCATGTGAACTCTACCTAACTTGTTTTACCTCTTTAGGTATATCAAAACAACTTTAAAAATAGTACTAACATTTTTCAAAGAAAATTAAAGACAGAAAAAGTACCATTTTAAATTCCAAGAATCAATGTGAATAGTTGTCAAATGAATCAGACTTTATGCAGTGTGTATGCTATGTAGTTATATAAAAGGGTTTTATGTTATTAGAAGAATGGAAGATTAATTATATAATTCAATTGTGTTGAATATAGATAAGCTTACCAAAATTTCATAATATTTGGCTATATTAAAAAACATTGTAACTATGATAGCTTAGCAATTTTTTGAAATCAATATCCGTATATATGTTGCAGAAGTTAAAATCATTTTAGTAATCTAAGACTATTAACCCTAAACTTTTAACAATAAACTTTTATTATAAACCCAATCAACACTAAAAGGTAGATACTATACATTTTTACTAGGCTATGGTACTAGTGGATAAACGAAAAAATCTATATCATATTTTCTTCCAATTTTTGTCCAAACATGTTTTCTGGATAACATACATAGCATTTGAGTCTCAAAAATTGATGAAGAGACTTTTTAAAATTGCTAATTGCATGGTATAAGGCAGGTACAATATAATTTAGTTTAGTTATCGTAATAGTTTTATTTCAAATTAAATATTATTTTAATCATTTAACCTCACATATAATGCATAAATCTATATTTCACACACAAACTATTTCAGTTTTGATTACTAATAGTATTTGTCTACATAAGAGATAGCCTAAGGTGTGCAATAGTGCTTGCTTAATCACCTTCATAATATAGGCTTAACTGACATTTCTATAACTATTTATATTATAAACATCCTTACCAAGGAAAAATTACACAGCATCTGTTACTTAACTCTGTATCAAATCATCTTTAATTAAATTCTACAATTATAGCATCATGGTGAACACAATGCAGTGTAATATTAGTGCATACAAGATGAATTAAGTTAAGAAAAAAATTTTTAATTAATATTCTGTGACCATTTAGCAAACATAGTATCACTCTGCAAAATAGTTTGTAGTATGTTCACTGCAAGTTTTTCAGTGATGATAAATGATATGATGGGAACACCAATTGTGCTTTGCAATTTCTCTTTTTGAAAGTTTAGCTTGAAATTTTAGACATATAATCAACTATTCCAGTCTTTTTGTGTCTGAAGTGCAGGAATAGCCTACTTGTGAAACTTGAAAGGAAAACTTAAAAGTTTCACTGCCAATGTCCAATCATTGTATTAGGTAAAATTAGACTTTGCCCCTTTTTTCTGTTAATTTGTATAAATTAATACTTTGGATTTTTACTTAAATCATTAGATTTAATGTAAAAATGATAACTTTGCAAAAAAATAACAATTAGTTTAGGCATACAAAAACTTTAAACTAGGGCATGGTAGGCTATACATTTAACAGGAAAAATTTGAAGATGATATAACCATTTATACAAAAGAATGATAGGCTGGGGCATGATCAATTTTTTTAAATGTATACAAGTATTATTAGTTAAAAAACAAAAACAAAAAAATAGTTAAGTAAGTACTGGAAACATTTAATTTTGGAGCACAATTGTACCTCAAAAAAGTACCAAATAGGCGGACCTAATTTTCACATATATTATCTTGAAATTAGATTTCAAACACAATTTTATCTTAACAAAAATTTCTGCTACCAAACTAAAAATATAAATCATGTATCATTTTACTCAATTCCTCATTTTTGTTATTAATTAGTTGATGTTGCTCTTCAGTTATAATTTTTTATTAATTATAACATTTTCATAGTTAATTTAAATTTTTCGTTTTTATTTATTTTCTAATCATCATAGTCATTAAATTATTTAATTAAATTAAAAATAATTAAATTAATTTTTTCTTAATCTTAGTTCTTAATTTAAAAAATATTTTTTAAATAATTTTATTGTTCGTTTTATTTAGAAACTGAATTTTTAACAAAAACTCAGTTGAAATGATATTTAAGTAACAGCTGTAAAATCAGCTGTTTAGAAGTAATTACAATTACAATTATATACACACACGAGCACACAATACGCTTAATGTAGCCTACTATTATATGCAATATGACATTGGCATGCAGCTCTCAAAATTCAACATCATTACCAGCCCTAAAATATTATACATGTTTAAAAATGCCATAAGCCCTCAATCCATCTTAAACGATCCTGATGCTAATGATAAATAAAATAATACTACAAGTTATTAGTACACTTACATTGCATTTATTAAAATTACCTGAAAAATAACTCCAAGCCAAGTGAGAACAAGTCGATGTACATTTTGCATACGTACATTTTTACTGAATGAAGCAAGTGCCCAACATACACTAAACAGGGATAAAATCATAGACACCAAATTTAAGTCTGTAAATTCTTTTGTTGCAGTTTCATGCCATAATAAATACAACTGCACCAAAAGCATTGGTGCAGCTTCACAAAATGCATGAAGTAATCGCAGCATACATAAATCACGAACTTCATACTTGACAAATCTTAAGTCAACTGGAATAAACAGTTTAAAATATCTCCACAGAACACCAAACTGAATCACATGTAAAATAATTACTGACCACTTTGAAAGTCTTTTTATGGTTGATACAGGTTTTTTTGCCCCATCTTCAATCTCTTTCTCCTTGTTTCGTTCATGAGCTTCTAAAGCATGTAAATACCACCTCAATGATACAATCTGACTTACTATTAATGACAACAGAACAAATGAAATGGTAACCATAAACCAAAGTAATCTTTCACGTTCGAATAATGCATAACCCATGACTACATCAAATACTATATCACAAAAATATGATGCAAGTGAAATAATATTAAACAACACATCACATAAGGGCAAAAATTCGTACTGAGCCATATTTACAATTAATCATATAATGAAGTCTATTAAGGGAGAATTGACAGCAATAAAGGAACATTTTTAAATACCATAGTAGGCCTACAAAATTCAATTGGGACAAATTGAACTAATATTTTTGTATCACTGGTTAAGAATGTTTGCTGCTGCTGACTACATTTTCGAAATTAAATTCATTAATGCCAAAACACCTTGATATGCCAACGATATGAAAATAGACAAAAATTTAGGCTGTCAGTGGAATTTAAGGAATGTTGTTCTTTCAATAACATTTTAATTTTTAATAATAACTCGTTCACACGAACTGAAACGTCTTTTTGAAATATTATTTCAACGTGAACAATATAGGCTAAAATATCCACAAAAGTAAAGTCACACTAATAAACACTTGAATATCTTGCAAATTGGTAAACAAATTGCACATCTACTTAGCACTCAACCTTTGCAGACAGGCATTCTTGAAGTGAATATAGATTTAAATATTTTACAATAGAGTACGCCACATGTTGCATACCTTTGCAAGGAAGTTAAAATAATAAACAGATTCAATGGTTGACCAAAAATGTGTAACTACTGTAAAAATAAAACAAAATAAATTTCTAGCCTATACTATAATTTAACGTAATATGGAAAAAATATTATCACCAATAATATTAAAACTAATATATATATATATATATATATATATATATATATATATAAAACATAAGAAATAAAGATAGTCTTTATATTAGTTGTAAGAATACGAGGTTTGTCCAATAAATACGCGAACTAAGGTCATAAAAACTTTATTTTACAAAATTTCATCTACATTGATTTTGTCCCCTTCAAAATACTCTCCATTCACTGCTATGCACTTATCCCATCTTCTTTTCCACTCTTCAAAGCACCCTTGGAAGTCCTCGGAAGTCAGGCTTTTCAGTCTCCTCGTCGTTTCTTGTTTTATTGTGTCCACATCTTCCCAATGCTGTCCCCTCATCACATTTTTGCATTTAGGGAATAGAAAAAAGTCGCAGGGGGCGAAGTCCGGTGAATAAGGGGGATGATCAAGGATAGTGATTGAATTTATAGCCAGAAACTGGCGAACAATCAAAGCCGAATGTGCGGGTGCATTGTCTTGATGAAGAATCCATCCATCGTTTTGAGTCAAATGTGGTCGCACACGACGCACTCGATCTCTCAAACGCTTGAGAACGTTAAGGTAGAACTCAGAATTTACCGTTTTTTCCTCAGGAAGGAATTCATGATGAACAACACCTTTGATATCAAAGAAAACCAGGAGCATGACTTTGATTTTTGATCGGCTTTTCCTTGATTTTTTTGTTCGAGCTTCACCTGTTGCTTTCCACTGTTGCTTTGCGATTTCGATTCGGGGTCATACTCGAAAAACCACGATTCATCACCAGTGATAACCCTATTTAATAATCCAACATCATTTTCCATGGAATTTTTCCAGTCAGTAACACATTCGACTCTTCTCAACTTTTGATGCGGAGTCAGCAGTTTTGGCACGATTTTCGCACAAACCTTTCTTAAGCCCAAATGCTCGGTTAAGATTGTGTGCACTGTTGATTTTCCTAAATTTAGTTCTTCAGCTATCATTCGGACAGTTTTTCGGCGATCAGTAAGGACAAGACGCCGCACACGATCAATGTTTTCATGCACACAAGAGGTTGAAGGTCGTCCAATTCTTGCATCATCCGTGGCGTCTTCTCGACCTTCTTTAAAGCGCTTAATCCACTTGAAAATGGCTGTTTTCTTCATAGCATTATCACCATAAACAACTCTCAACATTTCAGCAATTTCTTGGTAATTTTTACCAAGCTTTACCAAAAACTTGATGTTAATTCGTTGTTCAGTGAATTGGTCAATTTCCATATCGACGAACAAAAAAATAATGCAAAACTAAAAATAACTCTACTCGCAAGATCCGCACAGCATAACGTTCTGCCAAGCACTGACGGCTCATTGGGTCCCAGACAACACGTGAGGCCAGTGGGCGTGGCTTAACTCTCCGTAATGGCCACCATATTCGACCAGTTCGCGTATTTATTGGACAAACCTCGTATACGTGGAGCTAAGGGATGCGATTTGAAACTGTCAGATTTTTAGTCATTTAAACTACGTAATAAACTATTACAATTAAACAAACAGAACTATGCTCCACAAACACCTTTTTTCTATAAAAGAGAATAAATTAATAGTTGTTGGAAGCGAAAAAGAGCCTCTGTAATTGCAAAAACACATATAAGTGACAGCACTTAAATCTTGGGAGACATTGCGTCTACCATTGTGGTGGTTCTGGTTTTGTGTTTGCGTCAACATAAAAATTTATATTGAACATTCAAGAACAGATTTCATTTTTGTAATTTCGACGAATACATTATGTAGATGTATTTACTTCATTTGTGAATTTTTTGCCTATTTATACCAAAGATATAAGACATGTAAGATAGACTATGCACTCATATTATTAATCAACCTTGTAGAAAACGGTTTTCTAACAACATCAGTGGGACCAGAGAGAAAAAATTGCGAGTGAGAGATAAAATCCCCCACTCTCTCACCCTATGGTGAAGTGATAGTAAAGCTATTTTACTATCCCTGTGTAGTAATACTGTGTGGATTTAGAATGACAGACTGAAATGTTGGAGGAAGCTTGAGGAAAATTTTTCTACATGCGCGAGAAATTCTCACGTAGGTCGTTTACTAAGTGGCTGGACTATAGCTAGAGCAACTGTATGTAAAAGAGTCTAGCAGGGTAAAGATAGAAAAGATGCATCGACTGTCTTTGTTCAATTTTGTTGAATACACTGTTATTCAATACAAATAAAATTATTTGTAAAATTTTAATTTTGGTTTTCATTCACTTCCATTTCAAGATATTAGTATCTAATTTGACGATTCCATGTGTATAGTCCAGTCACATACTGTGTATAGTAAATGGTCTGCTCGAGAATTTCTCGTGCATGTAGGAAAATGTCCAGCTCCCTCTAACATCCCAGTGATACAAACGTTTGTCAATCTGTCTGAGTATACAAGTTGTTACTAGTTAGCGTTAATGAAGCAAAAGGTGGGAGCTATAGTGAGAGAGAGGTAACTCGACTTCTCACTCGCATATTTTTTCTCTTTCCCACTAGTGTTCTTAGCAGGCCACTTTCTAAGCGGCTTACCTATAGTTGCTGGCTACATCCTATAATTCTGGCTCAATAGCTCGTCTTATCACAACTTTGACTCCTTCAAGGAAAAAAGCTTAAAATTTCCAATGAAGTTGGACTAGTAACATTTTTAGGAAACATTACGGTTACTGACTAAATTAGTGAAAAAAGTATAAATGCGACAAACCACTGTCGGTGTGTTAGACAATTAACTAGAAATACACTGCGAAGTCTAATTTTCTTCGAAATATAAGTAAATTTATTTCAAAATCATGAGAAACACTAAAAGGAATGATTATACATTTAAAAAATTTTGGTTTAAAAATAAATCAATTTTAAAATTGAAATAAAAGAAGTACTTTCCAAATTATTTTTAGAATTGAAATAATATATTTATTGCATATAATCTTTTAAAACTTCTAGTAATTTATGTGTTTGATTCATGATTTAATTTTTATTCACTATTGTTCAATTACATTGAACCATCAATTGTTCATTCCTTGTTCCATTTAAACAGAATGAACAATTGATCCCCAAATGGTTCAATCAATTACATTGTACAACCAAATTAGACCAAACATCTATAATTGCACCCACAAGATAATTTCTATTTTCTCTCTACCCGCACGACTTTTAGTCAGCATCTTCTGGACTGTAGGTGTTATGAGTACATCGCATTGCTTGTATCGCACAGAGGGAATTATTGTATTGTCACACAGCTTCTCTTAGAGGAATGTTTTGTCAAAATATTGTTTTGCTATATAAAAGAATATATTTTTTTAAATTAAGATCATTACTTAATTTGACTCGGCGGTTGGTTGTATTACTCGGTTGTTATGTATATAACTGTATTCCTTAAAAAGTTATAACTTTTGTATACAATTACAAGGTAAGTGTTAGAACTCAAATTATTTGGAGAGATTTTTCTAAATTTTTGTGGGATTTTTTGAATTAACTTTGAAAGTTGCCATTCATTAAGCATTAAGGTCAACAAACTGTAATTTTGTGTAAAAATCGAATAGAACGGAAATCCGCCATTGTCGTTAAAGTCAAATTTTCGGTAGCAGAGGAACTTCGGCATTTTCATGCAAACCCTTCACAGAGTCAACACCGGTCCTGTCTAGACTAGAGATGGGTAAGAAAACACCAAACTTTTAAAACAAACAGTTTTTCTATATACGAAAAACAAACTGCTTTGCCAAACGGAAACGAGCAGTTTGAATTGGATTGGATCGTGATTTGTTAAACAAGGAACAACAGTTTGGACTTCCCCACCACCTACGTTCTATTCGAACGTTGCCGCAAGCGCTAAAACTTTTTTCCTGCTATTTTCCTGCTAAACTGTTTTCCTGCAAACACCTTTTCTTTAACCTGTTATACTTTTCCCCTCTATTTCAAAGTTTCTTGTTGCAACGTAGTGAAGAAGTAAGAACTGTTTGGGCGTTGTCAAAGTTTATCTCTATTTTGTTGCGAGTTGTTTAAAAGTTTTAAATGTAAAATTTGTTCAAACATTTTTTAAACTGTAAAAACAGCCATAATTGTGTTTTATATTAGTTTTTCTCCGTAGTTTACTTTGTGTTTAGAAATTTAAAAATATTTAGTGGACAATTTTGAAAGTTTTCTTTTACTTTTTTTATGTTTTTAGAATTAAGTGCATAGTTTTTAATTATTTATTGGATGCGGACTTTTTAAAATTCACAATATCTACTCTTGTATATATCTTGAATAATTTTAGGTTATTTTAGAACTTTTTAGAAAATATTACAAACATCTTACATTTTATTTTTATACGGAGCCTAATTTTCTTTAAAAACATTTGTTTTGTTAAATATGTTATTACAATAAACTCTATATATTTTTTCTGTGTTGTAAAATGGAAAACTTGTTTTTTTGCTAATGCTAATGTTAATAACCTATCATTAACCTATAATAACCTAATGTTAATAACCTATAATTTTGTAACTATATAGAGCCAATTTTATTTAAACATATTTGGCCTATATTCTTATTACTATATTTTACTTATTAAGGTTACTTTTTTCAGTGTTGAAAAATGAAAACCTACTTTCTCCCAAATATGTATATGACAGTAACATCTCACGTTTTGCAAATACATAACCTAATTTTATTTAAACATATTTTTTATATTTATTATCAATCATCAATATTTTTTAATCAACTAAAAATATTCTAAATTGTTTGCATTTCAGTAAATATGCAAAGGCTATTTTAATTTTTAAGTAAAAAAAAGGATGCTTCTATTAGAAATTCATTGCATTTTGTACATAAAATGGCATACATATATATTACGTTTTGAGAATGTAATTTAATTATTACTACACTTATAAAAATTATTTTTTTCTAAATGTTTTACACCCAAAAACAGTTAAGGACATGGTGGTAATGGGAATGAAAAAAGTAGTCTTAGAAAACTGAACGTTTGTGCTTATGTTTTAGCTGATAATACAACTTCGTTTCATTTTTCTATACCTTTTATTTTCAAACTGTTATTCCAAACAGTTATTTTTTTCCAACAAACATTTAGTTGATATTTTATAAAAATAGCAGAAATGCCCATCACTAGTCTAGACGGGTAGATATTTTGCCGGACACCAAACAACATAACTCTGTTCTGTATAATCTGTGCTACATAATCCACATCTGAGTATTTGAAGCATTTGTCGTCTTAAACAGTTGAAAGTTGACTAGTGTGGTGAATAATCGGTTGTTGCATTTGCGGTACTTTGTAATGTAAGATATTTGTTTGTTTACTATAGGGATTTATTTAAACTTATTACCATTAAACTTATTTATCATTTTTATCATTTATTTTATTTTTTGTTGAATGGTAGTACTACACTTTCTAGAATAATGGATTGTAGATTTAGTGAATGGATTAAAGAACTGAGTAAAACTAAACATATTTTAGATTTAAGACTAATGATTATGATTCAAGATATATGTAGACAACTTGTGAGTCTATCTAGGTGTTTAGGTTTTTCACGGGTGCCTGCAAAAGTTATTAGAGGTAACATGCCTACTGCATTTGTAAATATCAATCAAGGAATTAGGCAAATAAATAATTTATATATTAGCATTAATTTCTCTGAAACAGTGACTGTGGACACTTTTCCTCATTTTCTCCATCATCCGCAATTTTTTCTACTAAACTGATTTCATATTGGTATTTCTGATTTTTCGTGACGTGCAAAAGTCATGATTTTAATGATTTTTTTGCTTTTATTATGTGCTATATCATTCCATTAAAGAAATTGATTCGTGTAAGATTACATTTATTATAATAAATTACAATTTTTTTATTGCAGAATTATATTCTGACGTCCATTATTACTATCCGCCATGACACTAGTTTCCAAGGTTAGTACTTTTTAAGGAATATAAGTTATATTCGTAACAACTGAGTTAAACACCCAGTAGCAATGTCAAATTCAGTTATCAAGTTCTTTTAAGAAAAAATAAATTATATTCCTTTCATTATTAATAATATGCATATCATTAAACTATCAACAGCCGAGTCAAGTTAGGTTATTAGGTTCTTTTTTTTTTAACAAAAATTATGTTCTTTTCAATGTTAATAATACACATTTAATTACCAATATCAAGTATTTAATTTAACAGTTTCACTATTAAAAACATGTTTCCCACTTTCGTGCAGTAGTCATTTTGTTACAATGTAATTTTGTGCAGGTTATGTTTGTCACTTTGTAACAATTCGTAATTCAAATAGCAGGATAGGTTAGGGACAACCCGAATAAGTCTATAAACAATGCATAAACCTAATCATTTAATATAAACAATCATAGGTGATAACGTCATAGCATCAAACCTAGCTTGAGCATATTTCACTTTATTAGAATAATAATGTAATCGAAAGGGATAACTAAATTATATTACCAAAACAACTTTTTAGGAACAAAAACAACTTTCTTGTATGTATCAAATGTCCAAATATAGAGCTATGATAGGGATATGCTCGAGATTAATAGACAATAGAAAACTTATTGAACCGACATTACTACCTGAAGAAATCTGAGCTTGTACACGGAACGCAGACTTATGTTAACCAATTTTTGTGCGAAATGAGAGAGATAGAGATAGGTAACGCATTATAAAAAAAATTAAATGAAAAATTATCTTTTAAAATCATAAAATAATTAAATAAGTCAGTGTTAACAAATAATTGTTCAAAATGGCATAATAAAGTAAGTTTTGCAAAAATACAAAAACCCAGAACATCCGGAATCTTGTCTCGACTTCTGATAACGCAACATGCGAAGCCTAAAAAACGGAATTTGTATGAAGACGGAAAAAGAAACTTTTGGAAGAGAAAAGAAGTTTCCAGTCTAGTCTAGGAGAGAGAACC
Organism: Callitettix versicolor; assembly: GCA_022606455.1. Classification (NCBI taxonomy): domain Eukaryota; kingdom Metazoa; phylum Arthropoda; class Insecta; order Hemiptera; family Cercopidae; genus Callitettix; species Callitettix versicolor. Next base: position 29,888,213 of record CM040185.1, on the reverse strand, counting down.
CCCCCTCCAAGCGAGACGGATGTGTATTTCGTCAGTCGCTAACAAAGTGTTGTTAGGGAATCAAAAACTTCCTAACAAAATCTCACAAGAACTGTTGGGTTAGAACAGTAGCATGTGATCATACATTGTATTGAATCTAAACAACTCCAGAAGACAGCAAGCCTCTTGTTTTGTTTAGAATGGCTCTCCTTAATGAATATAATATTTGACTGTACAAATTTACATTGATCATAGTTCCTCATTCCATGAAGTCCACCAGCATCATGTCTTTAGAGTCTCATAAAATGGTAGCCATGTCTCTGTTGTTAATTATATAGGTTTTTTAAAATCTTTTGGGTTTGTTCAGAAAGTTTGTGGGCATCATTCTCACAAAACACTGTTACTCATAAAGATTTTACTGTACAGTTACTTGGCTGATTCTGCAGTGAATTTATTGTGTTATTACTTTCTGCCTGAAGAAAACGAGTGTCACTTCACAATTCACACTTGGCGGGAAAATCGATAGACATGGCCATGTTTAAGAGTTTGCAACTCAGTTTAAAATGGCGTTATGAAATTAGAATTGGCGATGATTATAGTGTGACCTATCAATGGTTGTGAAATACACAATCTTGCTGTTTAGTACACAGCTCCATCACCTACTACTCGGCAGGTCAGCAGTAGATTTGGAGGTTTAAAAAAAATAGTCCATAAACCATTTTATTTGATTCCAAAGTGACCAAATTAAGAGGCACTTACTATAATAGGATTTTCTGTAATACAATAGTTTAATAATACCATTTTAATCATTATTTGCAGATAAGAGGTGACACAATGTTTAATCAAAATACATTAGGGGCTACATCAACTTTTGGAGGGGCAACTCCATCTACAGTAAATCCTATGAAAGATTATGAAGTGACTTCTCCACCAGATGATTCTGTTTCTTCTATGGCATTCAGCCCTGCCTCTTTACAGCAAAACTTTCTTATTGCTGGTAGCTGGGACAACAATGTAAGTATGGTACCAAAACTAAATTTCATTTTTGAATGTAAGAATAATAGCTTTAGATCAGGGGTTCTCAACCTTTCTGTTACTGAGGACCACTTGGCATTTTCATGGTAATTCGGGGTACTGGAGGTTCTGAAATACCTCAAAGTACAGCAGGGAATTTGAGAAAACTGTATGAAATTGGGTGGAGTTTTGTAGTTTTCTAAGTGAAAGATGTATGCTTTATACATATATCTTTATGTAATAATAATAATATAATCTGTGCTTTATATAATGATAAATACACAGAAATCTTCATTATTTGGACCCAAACTTTGTTTTGCTTCAGGCACCACAAGGTTGATTTTTCTATTATTCACACTGATTCAACAGAAAGATCACACAAAGGTTATTTTAGCTTTGAATTACACAAGTTAAAGTAAAAGTTTAAAAAAAGTCAAGTTCATAATATCTTTGTCCACTTAGATATTATGAAAATGCAGCGGGTGTATTGTAGTAGCAAAAAATAAGGAAACATAAATCTATAGATGCATTGTCAGATGCCTGAATATCGAGAATTACCTTTCTGTTTGTATCTGTATCTGAATAAAAGATACAGTATTTTTAACATTTTTTTCAAAATATGTTTTGACATGGTTGCATACTACGTGAATTGCTTTTGTGTACCATTGGTTGGGAAACTGTATACATAGCAACTACATCTTGCAATAGAACTCCAATTATTCAGGTCAATTTGAACTAGATCAAATACAGATAATCAAAGGTAGCTCAAAATAATGTCAAAAATAATGTCTGTTAAAGGACTTAATCAAGCATAAATAATAATGAGGACATAATAATGAAGCAAAAATAATGTCTTGGAAAGAAAAAAACATCATTTTTTGTAGTCTAACATTGAATTTAAAAATATAAGGTTCTAAAAAAATGTTTTAAATAAGTGAAAAATGTCAAATGAGATTACAGTAGGTTATGCATGTAAATTAATTTTAATGATTATATATGGTAGATAGATACTCTAGTTTGGAACATTTCTTTTATAGTATGTTGATTTCAAGAAATCACTCATTTTCATTTGTGCCTCAAGGTCAAGAATTTGTACAGGGTTACATTATTATTTTGGATTAATTTTAGTCTTAGAAGTTGTAGAATTCCCCACCAAATCTCTATGCTAATTGTTTCCTAGCACACCTTTATTCAAATTTCATCTGTCAGTGAAACAAAATATATGTACATTGTAAATCTGTTTTGAACCAGTGAATCAAAAAAGGATAGTACACTTTTTAAATGATAGCCTGGGTACTATTCACCCCTTGCCTAGAGTGAAACATTTTTAGACACAACAAATTCTTATTGAACAAAGGAAAATAATTATACAATGTCTTATAACATTCAGGGAAAACTTAAGAATAAGTAATATAACAATTTTTTAAACAATACCAAATTGTAAGTGTAAAATAATAATAACAATTACTGATTTTTGTCAAATAGAAGCGCCTACATAATAATGTGATGCAATGCAACAACAATGCACTTTTTCTATATGGCCAGATGGAGATGGTAAAAAAAAAAGAAAAAGAAAATACGGTATCGCCTAAAATAATCTTTTGATGATCTTTTTGATTGATAGGTGGTAACTTGCAAACCATATTTCGAAGTATTATCCTCAGAAAAATATTAAGTCTGGCTGTCATTAATTGTGCAGGATAATGAGTAAAGAAACTACATGAGGGGTGTGTAAAGTCAAAAGTTCTAGCCAAAATGGCTATTGTTAGCAACATCACATCAGCTCTACATTTCTAAGAGATTGTTGAAAAGTATTCACAGTTGAAAGAAAGATGATTTTTTTAAAAAATTTTATCTATCAGTCTCTTATTTCAGGTTCACATACTTTCACTATGACAACTTGTTTGACATTGTACTGGCAGTTCATTTCTGTTTAAAAACATGAACGTGTATTGAGTAATGATGAATAATGACAATTTTTTAATATTCTTGGAAATGAAGAGGCAGATTATGTAAAGGGAGTTGTCGAACACCTAAAAGCAAACCTGGTAATAGTGCTAACCTGCAGCATTGTAGGCAGTGGTGCAATGGAATGGGATGGAGAGGGAGGGGAGTGCAGTGAAGTTAAACCACGCTCTAAAATTTCCCAAATCAGTTTGGATAATTAGAGTTATATATGAAGAATGTGTAAACTTTCTCATATTAGAGGAAGTGTTAAATTTCTCATAATTAATTTCTCATATTAGGAGAAGAAATACTTCACCACTAATGTTCTTTCTTAGCTGAAGCAAAAGTTTCTAAAAATTTGTTTTAGGTGCGATGCTGGGAAGTGGAGCAGTCTGGCAAAACTATACCTAAATCAATGCAGACTATGCAAGGCCCAGTGTTAGATGTATGCTGGAGTGATGTAAGTTTATTTTTAAAATTATCCTATTCCTTTGGTACAAAATAAGCAAATAATTGTGGTATTAACATACCAATATATATAGTAGTCGGCACCTAATGAAAAATTTTGCTCAGTGAAAATTGATTTATTAGCAGTTGAATTAATAGTAATAATAAAAAAATAATATTTAAATATATATTATTAACTTATTAAATTCATTAATTAAGTCAGGAAACCCAATTACAGTTTAGGGAAAAACGTCCACGAAACATAGTATATTCGGAAGAACTCAGACTTCAGAGATCAATAAGATTAAAAAAATACTGGAAAAAACAGAAAAACCAAAAGACTTAATTAAATTGACTGTGTGTGCTCCAGTGTGGGCTTAAATTAAAAAAAAATAAAATAATCAGAGCATGTAACTGTCTCGCTTAAGTAATGAAAGCTAATTTTTAACATTTTTTTAATCTTCTCATTTGGAAATACAACTTCATTATCATATGATCAGCATTTAATTGCAAAAATTATCATTTACATTAAAAAGGCTGAACCCCTGATTACCATCTAATTCTTAATTTCAATGGATTTTGAAAATTCAGAATGCTAATTTACACAGATATGAACCCTTTGAGTGCTGTGGCCAATTTATCGAGTCATATGCATAAATTGCTGGTTTTATATCAGTTTGCAAGCATTTGGAAAAAAACATGTAAAATAGTTACTGAACCAATTTCTATAATTTATAAATCATTTAAACTGAATTTTGAGTTAACAAAACTTTTTCAAATTTTTTTTTGGAGGGGCTGTTTCAGTCCTACCATGTCAAAAAATATGCAAGATTAAAAATATATTGTATAAAATATGATTTATTACCTTATCTGTAAAGATAATACAGCATCTGATGATCCAACAACAGCTGCTGACTTAAATGAGGGTAACATTATGATTACAGGGAGATATACCAGTTTGACAAGTTAAAAGTGATATCAGTCAATAGCTCAAAAACCTTTTGACTGTCGCAGTTATGTTTATTTGTGTATCATCATATAAAAAATATTACTGATATATAAAACGTAATAATGTTACAAATAGCAGCGCTGCAGTACTCAAAGGGTTGATGTTAATTGTAATAGTGCAATCAGATTTAAAAAAAAGTTAAAACAAGAATGTTATGAATTTTGTAAAGATTTGAAATTGCCTTCATTTAGGAACTGCCGAATGGATTTTGTTGGGTAATCCATTGATTACCATTGATTTTTGTGCCAAGTTTGAATCAAATCAGATCAGTATTGCGGGTGGAAGACTGCTGTCATATTATGTATATGTTAAGTGCAGGAGGTGTATTGTAGTAGCAAAAAGTAATGGAACATAAATCTATAGATGCATTGTCAGATGCTTCTTAAGAAGACCTCCAGGCAAAAGCTTCAATTGTGCGTTGCACACTCGAAAAAATGGCTACACTCTCCAGTGTTGCCACCTTTCAAGGTTTAAGTTGCCTAGTTGGGAAACTTCCCCTTCTTGTATTATCCAGAACTTCCGGCACAATCTATGGAAGGTTAGTCGTCGTTGATCTCCCTCCAAGGTCCATGACGCTGGTTGAAATCGGTGTCTGCAATCCTACTTAACTTATTTATTATTTTTCTTTAAATAATTAATTCCCTATTAGGGTGTTGATCTGGGATTACTGTTCTAGAACAAGTTCTTAGCTGCTCTGGCAGCTGCCACCCTAGTTTGACCTCTTGATTATTTACTTGTTAGTCAGGCACTAATCCCTATTTCCAGTGTTGCTCCTTGTTGGCCAATTTTTATGTTCAAGGTGTCATATTGTCCAGCTCCTTCCCCTGAGTTTATAGAAATTCGATTTATGTTTCTAGGCTTATTGCCGCCTTGGTGGCCTAGTTGATAATGTACTGGGCTTTCACCCCGAGGACCTGGGTTCGATTCCCGGCCAGGGCTTGGCATTTTCATATGCTATAAATCATCCCATCGTCTGCATTAGTCCAAGTGTGCACAATAGTCGGACGTTAAAAAAAAAAAAAATCGGCTTATTTGTTCGGAAGTTAGTTCTTGTTTGTTCTACAAGATCCTTGATAAATATAGTTTATTCTTAATTCTTTATTGCTACATTGTTATCAACTTATTTTATTTATTTTTGTTTAATTATGTGTTATTAAAAGTTAATTTCGTATAATTAAATTTTACTTAGTTATTTAAAACCTAAACAATTTAAATCTATTTTTAACAATTTTGCTCCCATAACAAATTAACTCTAATTATTAATACAATTTTATTTAATACATTTTCCTAATTTAGCCTTTAAATGTTCGTTTAGTACAGGTATAAATACCTTATATTGCACATATAGATTTTTTGTTCATACTCAACTTTAGCCATTTAATCAGTTGTTATTTGCATTGTTAGTACTTAATATTAAGTTAATTATTATTTTCATAACTTACTTAAAAAATTTAAGGATGAGTTGACACTCTACATTAACGAAATAAAAGAGTAAATAGAAACAAAAAGCAAGGTGACATAGCAAACAAAAAGTTATGGCTGGTCCTTCTTTTAGCAGACAATTTTAAAAGATATTGCCAGCCAAGAAAAGATACTGAATCAGCAAGTTAACTTCACTTAATGCCTGATTAAATGAGTATCCTAATCAGTATCCTAGTAATCAGGAGTGAGGTAAGTAAAGTAGTTCATTTACCTAAAACTAACACTTACTGAGTAGGTTTCATTTGAGGTGTCGTTGAATGTTGCGTAACAAACTTGGTGAGTTTAACCATCTTTTAAAAGTCTTTTTGGATTACTCTGTACATCAAGGAACATTTTGTTAAAAATAACCACAGTCTTACTAATTCAGGGATAATAGAATCGCTCTGTAATTTATTTTAATGTGAATATTTCTATTGCTGAGCAGGATGGCACGAAGGTTTACATGGCATCTTGCGATAAAATGGTAAAGTGTTGGGACCTTGGCAGCAACCAGACGATACAAGTTGCAGCCCATGATGCACCAATCAAGACATGCCATTGGGTTAAAGGACAGACCTATTCTTGCCTTATGACTGGCTCGTGGGACAAAACATTGAAGGTAAAATATTATAAGTTTTCAAAATGACACAGATCCTTTTTTAGTCAAATATGTAGATTTTTAATGTTTTTCTTAATATTCATTGTGTAAATTTTAAACCCCTGCAGTATCTACAGTGGAAACAAATAAACAATTATTGTACAAAACTTTTGACAAATCCAAACTACTATATAACGAAGAAATCCATATATAAACATTGTTGGATGTTTATATAGTAAATGTACGGCACGTTGTACATATAAACATGAATGTAGTATTACTTGTATAATTTAGTGAACAGTATATATCTATCTGGTTTCAAAGATGCTAAAATAAAAGATTTGTGGACAATCCAACACTGCTTCCAGTTATCCTAATCACTGTTGAACACTGTTGAAGAAAGGCTCAACAGTATTATAGTTTTAAAAGCATTTTTGAATTTGAAAATAATACAAAGAACAAACATTATAATTGAATACTGGTATGTTATTGATAATAATGCAAGTAAAACAGTTTACTCTTCAGAATTATATATTGACACTAAGTTTGCAACATAAATATTTATTTTTGTAAAAAAATCATGTACAATTTGTCTTTTTTATTCAAAAGTAAAATGTTCATAATCATAATGTTTTTGGAACTTCAGAATCTGTACAGAATGCTGCAACTAAACCAAAGCTTTTCTCATATCCCTTGTCAGACATGTAAATTTTCAGTTTGTAAATGTTTCTGTTAGAGTTTCTTTAGCTTTGTGTTACGTAAGACCCTCTACAGTGTAATATAATAGAAACACAGGCAAATTAATATGACTAGGTGTCCACATATGGGAAGCAATTGTTTTCACATTTTTTAAGTTGTCAAATTTTTGACACCAGTGGGTTACAAGTTACACTAGTTTTCATTTCATGTAGTCATGTAGAACAAAATGTAGGAAACGTAGAAAGCATAAGGTATGGATATATTGAAATGAATATTTATTGCTGTCAGTGAACTTCATAAGATACAAGAGATATAAAAATTGCATTCTATAGATTGTCAAAAGCACATATACATACAACTCGCCTGTTCCTTCTATTTTACAAACAAATATAATGTTGAAAGCTTCCGTTTTTGTATGCACAATTTAATTTGTGATAGGCACAGTTAACTATAAGCAAGCTGCAGTGCTGGTCATATAATTTACATGCTGATCAAATGTTACTATTTTTGAGATCTGATCACAGCAAGATATTGTTTGTGGATCACCACTTCTTTACAGTGGAAATAGATGAAGAAAAATGTCTAATTGCAGTCACCTTAAGTGCAGAGGGCCTTAGAAATGATTTATGTAATAAAAACTGTTCAGTAAAGTATACAAGACTGTAACACTGAACTTCACAACTAAGATGTGGGAACTCAGTGATTTATTGACACTTTAAGATTTACTATGAACACTGAAGAGTTTGTGATATTCCGATAATTTTATTATTATAAAAATAATTTCTTTGTAATTCATATTGTACCATTAAACACCTGCCTGAAGTAAAATTTTTCTTAAGGTCTCGGTGGTCGATTTGGTGAAGTACACTTTAAGTTGTAGTGTTTGAGACTTACAGCTACTGCTGTGAGCTTTACCTTTTCTGTTAACGCTGATCTCTGATCGTCATATGTTTAAATGGCATAACGTATGGATTTTAAAAAACAATTTCTCCTAGTTCAAACATGACCAAGAAAGAATGATCATAATAACTAAAGACCTCATTACAATTTTTGTCCATTATCCACGTTTTAATTTCCTTTTTCCCATTTTACATGACCACAACTTTGCAAAAGTAATTACAAGATTATAATAAATAATGTCTTTCCCTGCATACTTAAACTTTTTAAATATGTATAACTGCTTTTATATACTGTATTATCTTTTTTAGTTTTGGGACACTCGCAGCCCCAACCCAATGTTGACAATAAATCTTCCAGAACGATGCTACTGTGCAGATGTGGTAAGTTCTACAAATGCTATTTCTTTTAAATCTACAAATAAATATTAAGCTGAAGTTTTGAAATGATGTTATAGTTAGAAATGATTTGTAGGATATTGTAACTTGAAGTTTATAATGTTTATAAAGTTTTAAACTTTTAGAAACCGGTTTCTTAATGTTTGTATGTTTGTATGTAAGTCTAAACGTACTTCCCAATAGACTAGAGAGAAGAATTTAAATAATATACAGTTAATAATAATAAAAAAAAAAAAAAACAGTATGACATATTTTCATGAAAATTGGCGACATTGTCATCAAAATTTTGGTTATTAGTGAGTTATATTGGAACACTAGAGAAAAAATTTAGGTTGAGGTGTAAATGTTGCCACAGTAAACACAAATTTATCAGGTTTTTTTATAATATCAATTGTGGTTTTCAAATTTGTAAAAATTGTCGTAGAGCTGTGTATAGTTTATAAATGAAATGTATTTAGTAAAGTTACCTCTGATTTGTTTACCAAAATGAAAAATCATCATTAAAATATTTATATATTAAGTGCAGGGTATGATAGGCTACTATTTTTAGAATTTAGAATTTCTATTCACTAATGAAATCACATCAAAGTTTAGGAAAAAACTAATATAACAAAATAAAAATTATACTAGCAAAATAAAAGTAAAATGATAAATTATTCATACAAAGTTAGATTGTGTAATTTCATTACTCAAATTAAGAAAAAAAAATAAAATAAAAATAAAAAAACTTCCTAACATATAACAAAACAAAAATTGTGAATAAAAATAAAAGTATCCTCTTATCCTATAGTCTGTATGCGGGTACTAAAAAAAATCATTCTGCTACATGAAATAAAAAAAATAAAAACAAAATACTGCACTTAAATTTAAAAAAAAATATAAAAACAACAACATCATATTTCACATAATGAAAAATAATTAATTCTATCTGAAATAAGTGTATAAATAAAAGCACATACACTTATACAAACACACCGAAAAAACTCATATTTACATAATATACTCATACTTACTACTCATAATATATATACTCTTACATATTAATACACATACTACATATATATATATATATATATATATATATATATATATATATATATATACACACATTTATATGTATGTTTGCCATTCCGTAAACATTGCCTCTTTATACAAGTCATTCATTAGGATATGCCTCCTGAGCAAGTATTTGCTTCCGCTTCGAGTTTTGACCTCTACGGAGGCAAGAAGTTAGGTTCACAGAACACTGAAATATTTGGGTTTAGAGAACTGTGTTGTGTTACAAGCAGCTATGTTAGAATGTATTAGATTCATTGCAAATTTAGAAAAAATATGAAATATTAAGTTGAAAAGTTTCTAGTGTATTATAAATGCGAGCAGAATGATATTATTAATACGATACTTTATTGTATATGAATGCGTCTTCAATTTCAATTTTTCGAGTGAAAAATGCAAAATAAACTGTGCTTTTTCCTAGGTTGAGGTTATGCCAGTGTTGATAGCTGTAATGTATTTTGTTCATTTGTGTCTGGATTTTATTAGAAAACGTAGTTTAAGGAAGAGTTGAGATATAAAAACATATACAAGTTTTGAAATATATTGACAATATATTGTTACGAACCAAAATTCTGTTGTATTGGAGAAAACAGGACTGGAAGAAGTATATTAGATTCATTGCAGATTTTAAAAAAACATGAAATATTAAGTACTGTGTTAAAATGTTTCTAATTTATTGTAAATGCGAGCAGAGTGACATTATTAATACCATACTTTATTGTATATGAATGCGTCTTCAAATTCAATTTTTCCTGTGAAAAATGCAAAGTAAACTGCTTTCTCCTAGATTGAGGTTATGCCAATGTTGATAACAATAATGTATTTTGTTCATTTATGTCTGGATTTTTCTATGTAAAAACAAATACAAGTTTTGAAATATATTGATAAAATATTGTTACGGACCAAAATTTGTTGGATTGGAGAAAACAGGACTGGAAGAAGGTTAGTAAACCCATGAGTGTGTTACTGCAATTTTAAGATTTCACATTATTTATAACTTAGAATATTAACAATTATTGTACATGACAGATAGTTGGAGGACCAACAATCACTTTTATAATGATTACTATATTAATAATAGTAATAGAAACTAATGTATCAGTAATAAATTTGTACATATCACTAAGATATCAGTTTATTTTTATTATTAAAGTAGGCTACTTGGTTGTAACACTGGTAGATCTAGTAATATTTTGCAAATATCTAAATAAAATGTCTATGTCAGACCCAATAAAACCTACAAATAAGCATCATAGTCTAATTTTTTTTCTTATACTGACTAATGTAATAGGGTGAGGTTAGCCTAAAGTAGGTTTTTATGTGAAAGTGAGAATATATTTACAGAAAAGTATAAAATATTCTTAAAGTTAACAATTACTGTAGTTTATAAAACTAAAACTTATAAACTGTATTAAGCTCCTAGATGTATTAAGCTCTGTAAGGACATAGCATACTTTCTTCACTTATTTTTATGATGGAGAAAAGATAAGTTATTTGTGCATTTAATATGCCTCAGGTATAATATAATTATACAATATTTTTTGATAAAAATTAAGTAGGTTTAATATTAACCCACACAAGATTTATTAAGTAACGACTATGTACAATTTTTAACAGAAAAATTTTGCAACATTATTTTTACCTTTTTACATTACATTAAGCATGGAGTATTTACTTTGTAAATTAGTCAGTAATCAATCCAGTACAAGTTTTTGAAGTAACCAGATGATAGACACTAACTAATTGTGAAGTTTTTTCAACAGTCGTTTTTTGTCTAAAATGTAGCAAATTTGTAAAATTCACAAGAATAATTTAGTGTTGCTACCAGCATGTTATTGTTCAATATAAGCTAAAGGCAGAGGTGTAGCCTAATTTTTAAATTTCATATGTACATTTCACACAAAATCATACTAGTTAGGCTGTGCCATTTTTAAAACAAAATATAGTTTTTATAGAAAATGATGATTACTTTAAAGTAATACTGTAGTTTTAAAGTTATATATTTTGTTATATATAACTAAGGTGAATAATTTATTGTTGAGAACATTTTTTTAGCATTATTAAATTATTTGATCGGCAGTTTTATTATAAAAATAGAACATTAGCTATCAGTTTGATAGAAAAGTACAAATAGTTTTCAATCTGTATACTACTACAAAGTGTAACAGTTTTAAATTCATAGTTAAAATTAGAGGTAATAGCTTTGTATAGTTGTAATATGTATTTTTTCTAGGATCAGTCGTCAATCTTTGAGAAATGGGTTTGTCATGAACATGCAAATACTGGAAGCTTATAACAGAAGAAACTCCTGAAACATCTATTGATTGCGCTAAAATGATATACGAAATAGTCTACTGATTATATGAATGATGCATATAAATACCGATTGTATCTTTGCTGCTCACCATGTTACAGATAAACTGTATGGGCTATTCTTAAGAAAGATGATTTACCTTGTGCTTTTACATTCGTAATTATACCAACATCCAGCCATAGCCTACTAAAAAAAAAACTAATAGGCCTAAACATTAGTCTTCGTAACATATCTTACAAATATTTTTAATGGAAAGTTTTAAGTATTTCTACAGAAAATCTTATTTTATAGTTATAAAGAAGTAATATTTTCATTCTTTTTGCATTTCTGAAATTCTTTGGTTTTAAACACTGGTAACAGCAAGAAATAACTGAAAAACTGGTTATTACAGAGTGCTTCGGTCTTCAGGTTGGAGTATTACTAAAAGAAATAATTTTATAGAAAAGTTTATAAACAATGTAAAAATAAAGTATCCTAATCCATCTTGTACAGTATTTATTAAACCTATTTATGCCCACTTTCGTCCATTCGTATTGGGCTAGCAACGACACGTGTTGATTTTATTATAAGTAATTCGATGACCAGCATAAAAATCTTTAATTTTAAGTATTAAAAAAATTTTTTGTTGTTATTTTTCTACTGGCATTCTGAGGAAAGATATGAATGTTAACCTTCAGTTTATAACTTGTATGTAAGATAACAAAAATTGTGACACACTCATTTTTACCCTTACCAGATCCCTTCACCTTGGTAAAATACTTGTGCAGTTTTGTCTGATGAAAATAATGCTTAAAAATTAGGTATTTATAATAGATCACCACATATCATGATAGCTCCAATATGTGTGATGATTATACTATATTTTTTTTGTATTTCATATTGTATGACAAAATTAAGTAATATAAATCTGAGGAACATTTTTTTAAATTTATGATTTTATGCAATTTTTAATGGACTTTATATTTTAAGACGTTATATTACCATTTACATTGTATGTATGAACAATTTATTATGTAAACTATCACTCTTGAAAGTAGTCTGTAGTCAGTAAACTGGTATGAACTCCAAATATAGTCAATAAAATAAGGTTAGTAAGCTTCACACATCCCCATAGTTCAGGTTTTTTCAATTGTCTGATTATTTTATCAATTGGACAAAAAATTTAGGATTTTTACTGATATGCTTTACATATACATAGATGTACATATTTATTTAAATATACATGAATGAAGCATTTTAAGATAAAAAATTGTTGGTGAACCATTAATTTTATATTAACCAAATACTATAGAATTTAAAGTATCAGTAAGCGAATACTATGGAATTTAGTGGCAGTAAATTTAAAAAAATCCCTTTATTTGCAAACCTTTTAATTACAGATATAGCATAGCTTAACAGGGATTGCAGCTGTTGATGTACCTGTAGGCCTACTTCAAAAGTCTCCATTAGTACATTATTTCTTTTTAGTTTGCTTTATTACGAAGTATCAAGGTTTTACAATTTTTGCTCCTGTACCCACACATGTCAGGACATTGAACATTAAAAATAAGATTTTTCTCTTATGTGTGGTTATTTACTATTCTATCATTATATTTATTTTGAATTATCAGTACTGGGGTTTTATGAGAACAAAGTCTACGAAAACTAGGCAGGTTAAAATCATTTAAGATTACTATTTCTTGCAAAAATGGAGTTTTCCTATGAATTGTACTGCACCATTAACCACCTACAAGGTGCATTTTCTGCACATATTGTTTTTTGTTTACAGGGTGGAAGACATTTATGACTTATGACAGTGTTGCACTTTCACATGTTATTCTGTTTTGAGAATGTAATAATATTACACACTTGTTGATAAGTACTTAACACTTCTTTGTTCCAGTTACAATCACACTATCCTAGGTACTTTATTAAAAGCAACAGTAAGCGATAAAAACAGATAGAAGTAAACACTCACTTCTCTAATCTTGATTTCATACATTTTTTATTCTCCTCTTCCATTGGTCAAAACATTATATTTGTTAAAAACCAACATTTCAAACCAAAAATTACTTTACATTTGTTCTAGTGTTCATTAATACATATGTTGTTCTGTGATTTTTAATACGGAAATAATTAATACATATGATATTTTATTAAATCTTTAGAAAAAAATTTATAATAACATAAGTTAGTATAAGTGTAGTAACAGGTTTATGTTATTGTAAATTTTGTTCTTTTAAATATGTTACAGTATGTCTCCAAAGCTGATTTTCCAGTTTTAAATTTAAATTTCAATCTCCTTGGGCAATAATAGATGCTGCTGTGTGATTCCGGCAGCATGGTTATATGTTTGGTTTTGAATAGTTCTTACTGGATAGCATAAACTCCTTGAATGTCTTCTTACACATACTTTGGTTTTTCACTTTTTCTTTCCTCCCTTTTTGAACACATCCTGTCACATTCCTTATGATTCACATACCATTTTATTTTTCAGTCCCGAGATTAATTTCAGTCTCATTTAATAAAAATAGATACTATGCTATCATCTTATAAAATACATATGTGAGTTACTTCAGGTTTATTTGTTTTTAGCAATCATTGTTGTACCAGTGCAATTTATTTTATGCTAATTATGTAATGTACTTAGTTCTATGTTCTACGTGAATGGTATAATGGTTCTGTAATGTGTATTAATATATGTGGTATTAGTATTAATATAAAGTTGTTTTTTATATACAATGCTATTCATTAGTTTTTTTTCAATGCTATTCATTAGTCACAAACAAATCAATAATAACTGTAACTTTGTTCAAAATTGTGTTACAAGAAAAGTTTCTTTCTCATTAAGGAATAAGAATTAAATCCAATTAAAAAATAAATACTAATTACAAATATTTTAAAATAAAATAGTGCATGTATGTTTAGGATTACCCAATGGCAGTAGTAGGAACGGCAGGTAGAGGACTTATTGTTTATCAACTAGATGGACAACCAAGAGAATATAAAAGAGTGGAATCACCTTTAAAATTTCAACACAGATGTGTCGCTATATTCAGAGATAAAAAAAAGTCTCCAGTTGGTAAGCCTATAAAACAAAACTATAAAATTTGTAGAGTTGCCAATAATTTGCTAGTGATTGAGAAGTTAAAAAAAAAATAATAATAAATATCAGTGTACAGTGAGGTTTTAGATCAGGTATCAGAAACCTTAGACTCGCGAGTGACCCACTTGAGTTCTGGAAATAAAGTATAGTATATACAAATAAATTATAAAACTAAATATGAAAGAAACTCTTTAAGAAAGTATAACATATAACAAAATTAACATTATGGTTTGGTTAAAAAGTTGCTGAAATAAATATAGGCAGAATACGACTTTGCCTGAAAAATCTCATAATTACTTGTGATCAGCATGATGGAGATTTGCTGTTACATGTTGAAGAATGATGGTTAGTTAAGTCAAGGCAAAGTTCTTTGTAGGTTGGTTTAGTGCTTTGATGGTATACAGATATTTCAAAACAAAATTACAAATATACAAAATGTGAAAGTTATCTTAAACTCAATAATAAATTATGTTTTTTAGGACTTTTGCTTTAAACATACATGATGTACCATTTAATGATTTCATTTTATAACTCCAAGGAAATAACCACACAATTTGTAAGACGAATGAGGAGTAGAAGAGTTTTTGTTCAAAATTATTACTATTGAAACTGCTGTAAAAACTAAACTGTTCTTGGTTTCCCTTACAAAAAAATCCAACATTAGAAAGTTTTTTTTTTAAGGCGAAAAGCACATTGAGGCTATTATTGCCTCCCTAAATGTAAGTATGAGTGTAAAGTGTTAAAGTTGTAAGTGTAGTGTTGTTAGTGTAAGTGTGTGTACCGCTGGGATGTCTAAATCCTCTCAATAGGTGCTTCTAGCCTGCACCCCTGTGTGGGGTTTAGAAAGAAAATATCACTGAAAATAATTTAAATATGTTTGAAAATTATATTTTGAACATTAAAAGTGAATTTGAAAGTAGATTTCAAAATTTTAAGAAGCACTGTGAAATGTTTACATTTATAATTAAGCCTGAAGAAATAAAGGAAAATATTTTAGTCTGCAATATTTTAAATATCTTAAAATTTAAGTTTAAGACTAGAATTGATTATTTTAAAAAATCAATATTGTGGAAGGACAAATTCAATACATTTCCAAAAGATGATTATCTTCTGTTGTGATATATCGTTTTCATGTCAGAAAAAAGTTTTCTTTGCCATTTCTATGTTCAGGTCTTATAATGGTGAGCAATTTTTTTTACACATGAAATTTATTTTAATTCTTACAATTTTGATAAAAAAATGATTTATTAAAAAAAAATATTTTCTTGGTACTCTGCATATAATTGGGAGTCTGCTGTATTACTAAACTTATTATATAATGCTCTATTATTGGTATGGTATAATGTGTGATATGTGTATTTAGTTAATATATTTCATACAAAAGTTTTATGACACAGGTTTTGCATTGGGCAGTGTTGAAGGAAGAGTTGCTATTCAATATGTGAACCCAACTAATCCCAAGGATAATTTCACATTTAAGTGTCACCGTTCCAATGGTTCACAAGGTGGTTTCCAAGATATATACGCAGTAAGTGCTTTCATATTTACCATTTTGTGATTTTTATATCCCCAGTACATTTCTTTTTTACCTTTTTCTATAATAGATTTTCAAATTATTTTCCTTAAATGAAATGTCATTTAAGTTAAAAAAAATATTTATTCCATCTTTCATCAATGTTTACTTGTAATTTGCATTAGATTATTATGCAACAGTTATTCATTTTCAGAGCCTAGTTTCATTACTTTTCTCCTAATTGTGTAGTGAATGGTATGGGTGAAAAAAAAAACATTTATCTAATTCAACAATGCCAAAATCTTAGTGAAATATAAGTAATATATAGACAGTGTTACTTTTAAACTTGAACTATTTCGTAGTATGACTTTTGTCAGGTAAAATTTTTGTTATATGTGCCGTCTTTTCAAGTGTTATTGTCCAGTCGACAAGTTCTGGCACTTGCCTTTCGATAAATGAATGTAATATATATTAGGTGCATATATTTAATATATATCTTAATAATATATATGTTTAGGTAAATGACATAGCGTTCCATCCGGTTCATGGCACATTAGCGACAGTCGGATCTGATGGAACATTCAGTTTTTGGGATAAAGATGCAAGGACAAAACTAAAACCTTCAGAACCTATGGATCAGTCCATTACGTGTTGTGCTTTCAACCAAAATGGTCAGATATTTGCGTATGCAGTAGGATATGATTGGGCGAAGGTAGGTGATGCGCACTCAATAGAACTATTCTTTTCAAAATGTTAGACTTCATATCAGAAGTAACATTCAGCTTATCACAGAATTACTAGATTTACATAATTAACGTACATAGAACATGTATAACATGAATTTCAGTAAGATGCATGCATTGATTAATAGTCAATATTGCATGTAGTATATCTCAACATAATGTTTGTGGTCTTATATTTGGAGAAAATAAGTACATGACAGACAATAAATGAATGGTTTATCAACTATAAAATATAATGTGATGTTACAAAAGTTGATCAGTTATTATCTATGTACTGATAGATACATTGGTATCTTGCAAGTTAACTCTCAGTCAGCTTGAAATAATTTTCATAATGCACAGTCTGGTTGATCACTAATTCTTTTGTAATGGCTTGTCTGCTCTATTGAACATGGTTCTTCACTAAATAAAAATAGTTTTGTCTGTAAAACTTTGAATTAAATGAGGTTCAGTTAGTTCCAAAATAATATTTGTTCAGCTCCAACCTTTCCAAATTTTAAATGCAAGTTACATTAGCAGAATTACAGTATTTAATAAATATCTTAGAAATTTTAATATATTACAATAATAATGTTATTCTTTGCGATTATAGTACCATTATGTGTGGCTTTCAAATACCTTCTAATCAGATTGGATAAGTAATTACTGCAGTGTACCCTGGATTCTGCTGTCATATCCCTCTTAAGCTCGATATTCTTCAGATCTAGCATTTAGAATTATTTCATGCATGATTATTTCTATTATTCATCTCATTAATGTTTAATTCTAGTATTCTTAAGAAAAACAATGTTTATTTGTATATATATATATATATATATATATATATATATATATATATTATATATATATATATATATATATATATATATATATATATATATATATATATATATATTAGAAAATTATAACAAACAACTTTACTAACAATATAAATACAATTTATTTACAGGTATTAATATTAATTACTGTAATTGTATAAAACCAACTTTTGTATAACTTTAGTTCACTTTTCTGCCGGTTACATTTTTTTGAGTTACAGAAATGAAATTGTAAGAGTCCTTGTCCTTGGATTTTTGTTTACTAGGTAGTCAAAATGGCTGCCAGTTGTGATGTGTTTTGTGTTTAGTGCTGATGACAACATAATTCAGTTAAATGTTACAATTTATAAGAATTTACCAGCAAATATAACTATATCAGTCAAATTAGGATATTCAATAACTAAAGTGGTTTATTGTAGAATGACTTTTTTCAGATTTTTAAAACGATAAATATTAAATTACTAAATTATATAGTTACGTAAGTACTTTTGGGATAAAAT
Source organism: Callitettix versicolor (assembly GCA_022606455.1). NCBI lineage: Eukaryota > Metazoa > Arthropoda > Insecta > Hemiptera > Cercopidae > Callitettix > Callitettix versicolor. Next base: position 29,869,735 of record CM040185.1, on the reverse strand, counting down.
AGCTCAGCAGTTGTAGGTATCCTACTGAGCAGGCCAGCAGCCAAAAGTTTAAAATGACCTAAATAAAGACATTTAAGAAAAAGTAGTAAAATAATTAATTAAAATTATATTTAAACAGTTGAAAAACTTTAAAATAATCGTGATTAGCATGAAAATAGGAATTAATATGAAAGAGTTATTTATGTGCAGTTGTAAAAGTTTGTCCACTACTACTGATTGGGCCTATATAAATAATATAAAAGATATATATGTATATATATATATATATATAAATATATATATATATATATATATATATATATATAGATACATACATACATACATACATACATACAGTAGACGCTTGATAATCCAACACATATGGACCAGGACCCTGTCGGATTATAGACGATTATGGATTACTGGATATGGATTCATCATTATAAAAATGTTAAATAACCTCTCAGGAAAGGGTAAAATGAGGTAAAAACTGTTTAAATGGGTTACAAACAACAAACCACTTTAATACACACGTTTATTTGTTAAATTTATATAGAAATACAATTTAAATTTTGAAAATGTTATTTTTTAGTCATGATAGAAAGCACAGTTCACACAATCAGTTCACTATATAAAATTACTGCATAAACGAAATTAGAATTAAACATACAAGACAATGAACTGTATAACACTGTTTTCAATAACTGTTAACAAACAACTGATTTGTTTTAACAGGGAAGATGAGTCATTCCCCCTCACAGCCATGAATATGGTCATGCTCTCTTGCACTCATGAGAGATATTGCCGCCGAGGCGTTGTCAAATTATAGAACGTGTCTGACCAAAGAATGTCGGACTATCGAGAGTCTACTGTAATCCCAAAAGTTGAGTGGTTGACTTGTTCATTTTAATTACCCTCAAATTTATAGTAACTTCAAATATATATATGTATATATTGTTGTTATATATTGTTATTAAAATTAGTATATATATATATATATGCTATTATTTCTTATAGTTTTGTTAATACTGTACTTATTAAAATTTGATACTACACTAGGGACTCGATTATTTGAACTTGATGGGACCAAGGTTCTTTCGGATATACAACATTTTGAGTAAGCAGGACTACCATAAAAATGTAATTTTTGGTATGGCCCGAATTATCAAGTAACATTATCTTTAGCTGCTACACAGTATGGGTTAGTGTGTTTTGTGGGCCAAAGACAGTTCTTGCCTATTGCCGATGTTTTTTCAATATAAAGAGTCATCGGTAGTGGATTTTTGGGTGTCCTGTAAAACTTACAACACAAAGGTAAAATTTATTCAACAGGCTTCAAGATCAAAGAGAAAACAACAAAAGTTGTCAAGTCTGAAGTTACAAACAAAAGTCTGGTTAAATTAGTACCCTAGCCCATACAGCATCTGTCTTATCCTTACGGTAAAACAGACTTTCATTATAATACTATATTGTTTTTGTTATTTGATTTTGATGTGTTGTTGAAACACATACATTATTAGTTCAAATAATAATATATAATAATGGCGATATCAGTAAGTGTTGCTTGTGAAAAATTATTCCTGGGCTATTTTGAAATGTTCTTAAGTTATAAAAACATTAAATTCTGTAAAGTATTTTTTTTCATCATCACAGAAATGATTAAAAATCTTTTTCTTATTTACATTTTAAAAAAATCGTTTCAGATAAGCTGGACCATTGAATAAACGTATCTAGTGTTCTGCTGTATCAATGTATTTACTGGATCATAGGTTTTCAGTACGAGTAATAATTTATTGCTGAAGCTGATGTTGCTATAGAAACTTAATGTAAACTCTGCTGTTTGCCTCCCATTCTCAGAGGCACACTTACTAGCGGTAGTATGATCACTTAAGATTCAGCACATATTACCTTACTTCACCAGATCAATCTGGGATTGATCCAAATAGATATACTGTTGAAAGATGTACATACAGTTAATACAGAAGGCAACTGACACTGCAATAACAATGAAGGCAACTTTTTCACAGAAGAAATTAAACAAATGAGTAGTACAGAATAAATTTGCAGAGTTGTTTTAATGGACAACATTAACTCATTGCTGATCTACAGAGAGAAAGAAAGAGCCTGCCAAGGTCAGAACTGTATTTTCTATTCATTTAATCTTTTTTTGTAGCATTTTACTACAATGAATGGGCAGAGAGGCCTGGCATGTTAATATCGATTGTACACTGAGAAGACAGATGAATATCTACAGTAGTAGTAGAATATACTACAGTAGTTTTACTGTAGTATAAAGTCAAAATATTGTGAAAGCAATAAATTTTATTTATTTAAGACATTGAACTCAGTGAAGTTTGTCAATAACTTTTTTAACTTGTAATATTAAACATTCTTTGTATTATCTAAAAAAAAAAAAAAAAATGTATTTTGAGCATGGGGCAGTATTTTAGTGAAGATGAATATCAAATTTGTGTTTTTTTGACACAAAACAATTGTGTAAAAGTGGAACAAATTTTTAAGTGATTGTTATTATTTGATTAAAGTTTGCGTGTATTGTTCATTGATAATCGTACAATTGGTCAAGATATTTCTGTGTTGTTGAATAATGTTTTGGGGGCATAATGTGTTATTTATTGTGGTTACAGGGCCACGAACACTACAACCCAATGAAAAAGAACTACATTTTCCTGAGACCATGCTTTGAAGACTTACAACCTAGGAAGAAATGAGTTGCATGCTTGCAAAGTTTTCACTTTTAAACACAAATTGCGTATTTTTTGAGGTTAGAACACCAAAAAAAATCTTCTGTTCTTTAATTTATAATCTGTGTACATTTATTTATATATATAGACACATAATATGACACAATATCCTAAAAATTTGCAATATGCAATAAGATTAGTAAACTAACTTACCACTTAGTTATTCTTTGAAATAAATTTAAATTGTTGTATGTAAATATTATTAGGTACTAAATTTAAGTTTCAAATTGCATTAACACTTTTCAACAAAGTGTGTTTTATTATTTAGAGTATGACAGTTATAATCCCAAACTTTAGGAAGTACTTCATTTATAAAAAAAAATATCTATGGATGTAACAATGGGAACATGTTTATCATTTGCCTTAAATCAAACATTTTGTTTTTCGTTGACCAAGAACTTCTTTTATACATTTTGTGAATTTATTGGGTTTGCATGAATTCAACATTAAAATTTTTTAATTAGTTACCATTTTGAAAATATATGATATAACTTATTTGATTTTAATTTGTTTATAAAACGTACGTAATAATTGGATTTAACACTTGAATATAATATTAAAAACAAAGTTAGGTTAAAAGGGAAATGTGTTTATAAGAAACTTGTGGATCACTCATAGTTTGGTCGGTATGATAGTGAGGAGTTTTGCTAAAATTCAGCCTGTACACAGGTTTGACTCTAGTTACTGTAGTTGGCTTTTTCTATGTGTAACATTTGTCCTCTGTTTTTGTTAGTTTAACTGACATAAAATAAATAAAAAAATGTGGCAGTTGGAAGATTACTGATAGAAGTGATAACTTTAAAAAAATAAGTAATCAGTATTCATTGCTGGTTTGTGTTGGTCCAATTATATTACTGATCATAACTACTAAATTGAAATTGTACACTACTGATATTAAAGAAAAGGACACCTATGTGCATCTGATATAAAACATCAATCTTGTACAATATATACAACTGTTAATGGCCTAATAATTGTGATTGCTGGATTGGGCATGTAATACAATGGTTGAATATATTGAATATGACACAATATATTTAATTGTAAATGTCCTAAAATATTTTGTGGTAAATGGGTGTCGAGTATGGAGTATAATGGTTGCAGGTTTGAGGTTTATAATATATATATATATATATATATATATATATATATATATATATATTTATTTATTTAAATCTCGCTATCTATTTGGCTGCCACAGAATTTTGACCTATTTGGCTGCCTCCTGTAATTTTAAAGTATTTATTGATTTGAAGGAATATATTTATTCTTTAACTGGTCTGAAACCATTGAAGTAGCTTTTTGAAAATTTAGAGTCACAGTAAATTTTGCAATAATAGTGTTTTTTGGCTGCTGTAAAATTTCTACCTGTTTAGCGCATGTGTGTATGTGCTATCTATCTAACTGCCTTTGAATTTATATCAGGCTATGTAGCTGCCAGCAACGTTGCCAGATTTCTCTGTATCAACTGGTTAGCCCAAAATGTGTCTGGTCAAGTGTACCTAAAATATTAGGTTGGTTTCTGCTTCTTTTAGCGCCAGATTGACAAAATTACATACTTTTACTAAATTTTAGTAAATGGTAGAGGTAACTTTTTTCTGTAAGATAAAGACCAAGCGAAGCGGGATCCCTGTTTTATCTCAAATGTTCAAAATTTGGTGTTTGTTATGCAGTGTTGGCCAAATGCGATGCCCAATTGTTTGATATTTAGTACAAAGAAACGTTGTGTGTAAAGCTCCAACGAAGTGTGTAAGATTTTTCTCCATTGACTTGTGTTTCAAAATGGCGGTGGCATCTAATTAAACGATGATGAGTATAATAGTTGCTGGCTATTTTCTATAAATATTGCCTGAAAAGCACGTCCTATCATACTATTGACTGCTTTATGGGAAAAGAGCATAAAGTTTTCAATAAAGTTGGTCCAGTATTTTTTTTTAAATATTCCAAACGGTTAAATTGTCGTAAAAAGATACGAGTGCATTAGCATAGCAGTTAATTAAGAATATTTTGCAGTCAAATTTTCTTTGAACTACTAGTATAGTATAATAAGTATAGTATTATATAATATATACTTGTCTTTGGACTGGTAATGTGATTATCTGCAAAGTTTTTTTCATAATATTGTCTGATTGTGGACAATTTAAATTTTTTTGAGGTAAAATGTAGGCGTAGGTAAGTTTCCCAATACAATGACATCAATACAGTTCATGAGTAATGTATAATGTTTATTGGTTGTAGGTTTGCTGATAAAAGATACATTCTAAATCAATAGTAGGCTAAAATAATATATAGACTACTAAAAAAAAAAAAAAAAATAAAAATGAAAATATATAGATTGTCACATAGGGAAGTAGTCCTTAAAAACTTTACATTTTTATGAAACCAATGTTTAACAAGTGTATGGTAAGTTGTATTAACTAAAGGAGAATTGTACAGTATTGGATATGTTTCACATTTTTTTTTAGTCAAAAATCAATGTGACTAACAATCAGATACTAATTTTTGATATGAACTGACTTCATTATGTACAAATACTACAAATGAATATTGTATCATCCTAAAAAGAACAACACTTTTACTTAAATTTCTTCACACAATAATACATGAGTAGAAATCATTTTGTACAGCAATCACTGGCTAACGCTCGTGCGCACATGAAACACACACACACACACACACAAATTTTTTTAAGGTATGACAGAATATTAAGGATGAGGGATTGGTGTTAACATTAAGGACAAAGCAACAGCTGTAACTTTGCTTTCGAACCCCCGACCTTGAGATATTCAGTTCAGATACACAACATACTGAACATTATCTTAGCCACATCTTCTTCCCCCTCTCTCTCTCTCTCTCTCTCTCTCTGTCTATCTAGCCACCTCGGTGGCCTAGTGGTTAGCATACTAGACTTTCACCCCGAGGACCCGGGTTCGATTCCCGGCGAGGGCTTGGCATTTTCATACGCTATAAATCATCCCATCGGCTGCATTAGTCCAAGTGTGCACAATAGTCGGACGTTAAACACAAAAAAAAAAAAAAAAACTGTGTCTGCGCATGTACGTTTCTGAAATGTACATCGTAGATATATATTGTGGTATCTCGGTACATATAAACTGTAGAGTCCTGATTTAATATAATTTTATTGTTTAAATTAAACATAGTATTTGCAATACGTTTTGTCTGAAAAGTTTTGATTTTCGGAAAGTTGTGTATTTATTAGGATACTATGGACAAGACATATAGAATTTTTGTTAGCCTTTAAGGTATAGACTTTTCTGGGAACAACATTTTACAAAATAAAAACTTTTCGAGGATATCCGGAGATACCACACAGTACCTTTAGGACGTAAATCTCCCGGAAGAGTTCATGTGCTAATGTGTGTGTGTGTGTGTGAATAGTTTAAAACACTTTTTTGGAGCACACTATAAATGCTCCTCTGAGCATGAGAAGACCAGTCTGTCTTCTGTGATGTCTGAACTAATAATGATGCCAACTTTTTCCAAAGAAGTTTCTAGAAAAGTTTAGGGTATTCTTCTGCTCGTTATTTGGCACTTTTTGGATCACTTTAACTTGTTAAATTTTATTTTTCAACTATATTTTATTTATTTTAACTATATTTTTGATTATTATCAACATTATTATTCAAATATTATTACTTCATATTTATAATTTAGAACACTACAGAGTATTTTTTGTTTCTTTATTATCTAACATATATTACCTAAATTTAAGTGTGCATACAAATAAACATTTTCGGATTTTCCTCATGGTAGTAATAACTGGGCTGAGCATTTAGTATGCATTCAACAGCGTTTAGTATTATTTAGAATATTTATAAATAAAGTTACTTGTATACAATATGTAAGGTATGTATATTTTACTGTAGATGTTTTATAAACAACTTTGTGTTAGGTGGGTTGGATATGTATTATAATGGCGTTAATTATAATTTAAATATTTATTATTGAATATATTTGATTTATATATGTCATAATAAAAGAACAGTCTTGGACTAAGTATGTGCAAGATATTTTTAACTGTAGATGTTCTAAATAATTTTGGGATGGGGAAGCAGGGAGATACGTGGGTCCAGTTGAATCATACAACCACTCTGCAGGTATGGACAGGTCACATCACTTTCTAAAAATAAATTAATAAGGTAAACTTTGGCAGTATAATTTGTGATGGGTATATGTAGTAGTTCTGATTGTGAGTAGTTTTAGAACAAGTTTGTTATTGATGTTATAACGAGTGTCATTTTACCATTTTAAAGTTATTTATTGATAAGAAGCTTAGTTAAGTTAATATAGGACACCATGTTTATTCAAAAATGTAATCGCATTATAGACTATTTCGCAGTCACTAGGCAGCTCAGTGAAGCTACGACTGCAAATGGCAGACATAGCAACTGCCATATTTCTACAAATGCATGAATTCACATATCTACAGTCAATCAGACCTTACAAATTAATTCTCCTATTACAGGTTTTTTTAATCATCTTGTGTTTTTTTATACCACCTATCTTTTGACTTTCTTCATACCTTTTACTAACTGATTAGAAGGGATACAGTATCAATGATTGTTCAGACTGAAGCTTTTTTAAACTATATTTAGGCATTTCATTTATCTATGTGGCTTATATGGTGGGCAAACTATCTATATGTATATGTTAATGGTTTTGTTATTGATGTTGTGGCTAACTTATTGAAAAGGAAATAAGCCAAAGTGGATTGGGATACTTTTTCCACTTTGTTGTGTTGGCATATTGTGGCCATGTTTGTGCATCATTTATTATTGCACATTTTTTTTTATTAATCTTATAAAGTGGATATAGTAACAAATTTCATGAAAAACTTGTCATTTTTCAGTTTGAATATTCACACTAACTTGTAACATTGATTTTGTAGCTTCATTAACAGTAAACTGATTACTAACACTTAAGGTAGATTTTCGATTCCTCGTTACTGTAAAGGATGACTGAATAGACAGATAACAGAAATGGACCACCTATACCTTCAGCGATCAATAAAAATAACATACTTTACTGTACTCTATAGCACAGAATGCTTTATTATTTTGGAAAATGTAGTAAAACTTAAATTTTATATTCAATTTAATACAATGCAATTTTGTATTATATAAATTTTACTTACATAGGTCTTTCAGTAAATTATTAACCTTTTGATCAAGTTAATTAATCATTAATTAAAAAATTAAGTTAATTAATTTTTATTAACCCTGTGGTTAAATAATACTGTACTTAACCTTTTGACAAGTATTCACATAACATATGAGAGCACCACACGAACCACTTAAGAGAACTAACGTGACTGTTACGTGATAGTCTTATACACTGAATGCTATTGTCTTAAATAAGGTGAGAGTGTTCAATAGTTTCAAACACTTTCCAAATTTCTTGACACTATTTGAAGTGTTTCTATCTCAATCCACTAGATGATAGGATCGTTTACTTTTCGATTGTCAATGTTTGCTTAAAAATTAGTATCAGCTGAGCTGCAATTGCCTCTGCTGTAAATAAGTTGTGTCAATTTACAGTTTTTATTTTATCCAGAAAGTTACTTTTATTATTTATTACAAATTATTTAATATGGAAAACTGTTTAAAAATGTCAACAGAATTAACCTGACAGTTTAAAGATTGATGGTTAATCGAGACTACTACCTGCAAATACAAGAACTGAAAAATTGAAAATAACTGACCATATTCAAGCATTTCAAAACCTTGAAAAATATTTCAGTTTCATGAAGGTTTCATAGTATAAACATTGGCTAAGGTTTATAAAGTGTTTTCTCGATATGATTCTCCAAATCAAAAAAAGTTGTTTTCTAAGTTCACTTTTTCATTTTTTGTTTAATTGTAAATTTCAGAGAATTAATGGACTACTTCATGTCAGATTTCAAGATTGTTTTTTTCTTTTATTTTTGTTGTGAAACCACAACATTAGATAATTTATCGGACGATTATAAAAATTATATATAAAACCCAGGTTTTTTATTTTATATTTGGATATTGTGTTTTATTTTGTGCTCTTTATATAAAATAATGAGTATAATGTTATAATTAAAGCAACAAAGAAAATATTCCAATTTGTTGTAATTGTAAACTTAATTCATCCCTAATATTGCAACTGTTTTGGACTAACCCAGTATTTAATTTTTCTAGTTTGTTCATAACAACTTTAAAAACACACTATGTGAAATCCCATTAGATTGATTTAAAAACTGGTTACTTTATTTAACAAGTAGAATAGATTGCTTAAAAAACTGGTTACTTTAAAGTCTGTTATTTAACAAGTAGAACAATGTCTAATATGTTTTTATTAACCTAAAGATAAATCTTTGAAAAAAAAACACTAATTATTTGAAAGATGAGCACTGTTTTAGGCTGCAGTAAAATAATTTTTATACAAAATTGTTTTTCTTATTGAATTTTATTGGCATCTTTTAATAAATTTGTCTTGTCTTGACATAAGAATCTTAACCTATATTGTTTCGTCCTGAAAAAATTATAGGCTTAACCATTTATAAAGTAGAAATATTAACCACTGTTATAAACCATAATTCTTTTTTTTCTAATCTGAAAAAGAATCAGTGCACAAACATTAGGACATTATTCCTTTCTGTTCTGACTATAATTTAAAAATATTTCATCCAAATGAAATTTATTTGAAATTAATTAAAATGTTTATATGCAAAGTCAAACACCAGGAACCTGTTTTATAAATTTACGTCATGTATTACAAATAATTTCCCTGTAATACTGTTAAAATTTATAGGAAGTTGTTTCATAAAAATATACACGTATAAAATATTTCAAAAGTGTTTACCAATATTACAAGTACATATATGTTACTTGTTACAAATATGTCATAAAAAGATTATGCACTTGTGTTACAAGAGATGATTTTAGGATGATAAAATAATGTTTATGAAATAAAATTTTACAGGATTATTTATAAGTCCTGTAATACAGGATTTGTATTAGAAATGTTTTAAGAAACAGGCCCCTGGTTTGATCAGACACAATGCTTGTTTAACCAAGATATGTTTTGTTTTTTATCACAGATCCGTAACTATGTGGAACAGGTTAAAGCTCCATTATTTCCTCTTAATGCAGAATGTTTGCCTACACTTTGGACAAAGAAGAATTAATTTGCATTACTTTGCAGTTTGTTATCATAGTGAAATATCAGCTATACCAAATAAATGAATGTTTTTTCTCTATAAAACTATAGTACAGTCCCATTAGTTCAAACACTCACTACTACACCACCTCTGGTAGTCCCAACACCAATTCAAATGTGTCATTGTAGGTCTTACTGTACCATTTCTAATGCTAAAAGACCTTAAATACAAAGCAATGAATAATGTTAAAAAAGAAACAGTTATATACTGTACATAAATAATATTGTGTTTTGAAAGTTCCTAGTATTTTGTGTTATGTTATTCCTATATGTAATACACATAAACAGGGTAGCAATCCCTAGTCAAATACAGTTTAACTTATCTATGTTTTATGTTTATACTTTTGCTATAGGTGTATTTCTTTAAAAGCAAAAAGTAAGTTACAGTATGCAGTAAATTCAATGAACTCATAGTGCAGTAGCCTTGCACACTTAAGTTCTATAGTTAAAAAGAAAGGAGTGGGGGTGGTTGTGTTTTGCATAGAAGCAAATGTCAAGGGAGAGTATTGTTTACAGGTAAATTGAAGCGTAAATACACAAATTTCTGTTATCAGCTAATTATAAGCACATTCATGTCTGAATTACAGATTTCCTATCCTTCATTGTCTGAAATTGTATGGTATTCATTAGTTTTTTGTATATACTTTACAGTATGAATTGTATTTCAGTGTTAAAATTAAAAAAATATGCTGACCAAGAGCTATTGAATTCTTAGTGCATGTGAAATAACAGAATAGTTATGTTAGTTTGGCGAAGAAATACTGTAATGTAATATATTTTGTATTTTTACCTTCATCTTCAGTAAAGTTTAATAGGACTGTACAATGCATGCTTTTCTATTGACCATCTGCAATCCGACAGGTCTCCAATCCTATAAGTGTGATTAGAGAGATACTGCCGTATATTAATGAAGTTCATATACAGTAAAATCTCTCTGTAGTGGCATTTAAGGGATCATTAGTTTTCATTGCTATCTTTATAGAGAGAGAGCAACTAAAATGTGTATAAATGTTTTTATTTGTAATATGTGTTACACACTACTTTCATTTTGAAGTATTGAGTGCAAAGTTTAATGGAATAAAACTATGACCACACAGTTCTTAAAAGACAATATTTATTAAATAATGCTGAATAAAACACTGTGAAAAAAGGGCAGAATTTGTTTTTAATCTATTGTTAAAATAATAGATAGAAATCAGCATAGAAATTTGGATACCAGTGTTTAAAATTACTCTCCTTTTACAGTATATTCTTAGTTATAAAAAAGTTTATGTATTGCATCACTATCTCGCTCTCTCTCTCTCTCTCTCACACACACACATACGCACACACTAAAAAAACATCTTAATTTAAAAGTAAGCCAACACAACACAGTTTAGACAGGCTAGTGTGAATTATGTAATGAAAATTACCAATTAAACATTTTCAAATTACAATAAAATCTCTGTTAACATAGTTAAATAGAGGTACACTGTTTTAGATTTTTACAAATTATAAAACATTACATACAAGGTGTGTTCAGAAAGTAACAAAAATTTTAATTTTTGAAAAAAAAATTATTTATTCTTCTACATTGATGGTCACCTTCAAAATAGTCCCCATTAGAGATTATGCACTTGTGCCAGCGCTTCTTCCAATCTTCGAAACACTTCTCAAACTCGATTATTGAGATAGCCTTTACTTCTTTCAGCGATGTGCTTTTAATGTCATCTACGGCTGTAAAATGACCCCCTTTAAAATGAGGCTCTTTAAGGTTCTCTTTATTTTTGGAAATAGGAAAAAGTCACACGGAGCCATGTCTGGCGAATATGGAGGCTGGGGCATTGTTACAGTATTGGTTTTGGTCAAAAATTCACGAACAAGCAATGAAGTGTGAGCTGGTGCATTATCGTGGTGCAAAAGCCATGAATTGTTTTTCCACAGATCTGGGCGTTTTTTCGGATTGCTTCATGCAAACGGCGTTATAGATAGTTAACGGCATTTATAGGTAGGCAAACAGTTTTAACTTGTAGGTAGTACTCCTTATTGACCGTTTCACCTGGTGGCAGAAATTCATGATGCAGTATGCCATTAATATCGAAGAACACAGTGAGCATAACCTTTACATTCGACTGCACTGTCGAGTCTTTTTCGGTCTTGGCGAGCCATAATGCTTCCACTGGGATGATTGAGCCTTAGTTTCGACATCATATTCGTAAACCCATGTTTTGTCACCTGTTATAATACATTTCAGTAATTCTGCATCGTCGTTGACTTCATTTAGTGACTCCTGAGCAACTTCCATTCGCAGCTGTTTTTGTTCAAAATTCAACAATTTTTGAACGGATTTTGCTGCCAAGCGTTTCATAGACAAAACATTGGAAACAGTGTCATGACATGATCCAATCGATATGCCAACATCATCAGCGACCTCTCTATTTGTGATTCAGCGATTGTGATGGTTCATAACCATTTCTTTCACTTTTTCCACGTTTTCTTATGTTATTGATATGCTGGGGCGTCCAGGGCGTTCGTCATCTTCAACGTCTTATACCACTCGTAAACTCTTGCTTACTCATAGCAGACTCACCATAGGACTTTGTTAACATTTCACACACTTTATTCCATTTTTTACACAAAATTTGATACAAATTCTTTGATCCATTTCTTTTAACAAACGAAAATCGCCTAGCTCATTATAAATAATAATCAATAAAATCAATAATGTCTAACCTTAGTGGTTGTCACAGACAAAGTCAACAAGGAAAACAGCTGAAAGTTTTATCATACTTCAAGGCCATGTATACCAACATAATAACAAAAAATGTTTGACAGTTGGACTCTCCAAGCCTGTGAAATTTTTAAAATTCTTGTTACTTTCTGAACACACCTCATATATGTAGGGTACTGAATTATTCAACTACTGCATCTGGCTTCAATTTTTTGTAATCACATCACGTACTGTTCACAAGAAACCAGATTAGATATGGTAGAGTAACTATAAGGAATTTACTAAGATACCAAGGTCATTAAATAATGTTATTTATGGAAAAAACACAAGACACTTGAGGTATGACAGACTGGCTAAACAGTAACTGAGTCAAACTGAGGCCTCATTGTTTGATGAAGGCCTGTTGACCTGCCATGGAACAGAGTAAAGCCCCATTTATAATAGAACTTGCATTCTTTTCCAAACTAAACAAAAAATTGGGTGTCATGTAGCATTGTTATCACATATCGCTTTCAGTCAATTTCCCTATTTATTTTATGTGTTGTAAAACTCAAACCTTTATATCTAAAGGTAAAATTTTCTAGTTTTCTGTTTAGTCACCATTACAATGTATTGTTATAGGACAAAAAAAAAAAAAAAAAAAAAAAAAAAAAAAAAAAAAAAATACACTACTTGTAGAATTTGCTAGTCATAAAATGACATTCATATTCATTTGACACACTACACATTGCTTTTAACATTTGAATGTGTTTGCATACGAGAAATAGGGTAGAAGAGTAGGAAGTATAAACGTGTTTTTACTGCTATCGATATTTTCCTGAAGTTTTGTTTGTTGACCTCATTAGAGAAAGTTACAATATATATTTTTCTATACAAATGGGAAGGAACTAATACATTTTGCCATTATAGAGAGATTTTTGTTATAAAGAGTTCTGCAATAGAAATTTTACTTTAATTTCAAGTTTGTTAAAGTATGGTTTTTGCAGTAATGCTACTTTAAAAAACATAATTTGTTGAGTTCTGTACTACAATAACTTGTATTGATATTGTTTCAGGTATCAAAAACATTAAAAACCATTATGTCTAAACAATATTTGGACAGTATATTTATAGCATGTTAACAAATTTGTGTATTGTTCCAAGTTCATTCTTTTTTTATTCAAAGTCTAATGACATGCCTTAATTTGGTGTCGTGTTTCTGTACAATAACCTACTGTATAATTATAATGTCCTAAAATCAAGTGCATTTTCATATAAAACCATGTATATACCTGATAACTAAAATTAAGACCCAGACAAGGTACCGTAATATCCTTTTCCTTGTTTCATTTTACAACCATTTTTTTTTTTTTTTTTGAAGTGGAACCTTTTTCTGTTACGACATTTTAGGATGGATAGTAATTGTTTTTAAGCATCTGCATCTATAGTGGCAGAGGGGAAATAAGTCTTCTCATGTTAGTTGTTATTTTCTATAAATGAGTTCATTGTTTTAGCCAAAGTTACATTAAAATACTTGTGTACAATGATGACAAGACAAGATATACCAATTAATTGAATTGGATTGTAATTGTGAAATATGGACGTGTTTTATCATGTGTTGTTTAGTTCCATACATTTTAGTTTTGTTAGTACAATACATAAACTGTTCAACTTTATTTATTTTTGACCTATAATTAATTAATATTGGTCCACAATATTAAAATATTTCTCTTTTGTTTCTTCAATAATTCAGTGTTTTTAAACTTTTTTAATGTTCTATTTTATAAATTTATTAAGTTGTTGAATGACAGTACTATTCCAACTTTCAAAGAGCTGTATGCAGTCAATTGTGTTATTTTCCACCAGCAGATCAAGAAAAAAGGACATTGCATATTATAAACATAAAAAAACCATATATGAAAAAAATTGTATATAAAATATTTTAATTTATTATTTAATGATCTGAAAGACCTACAAGTGTCTGACAAGACAAAAACAGTTTTTGAAACACTTAAATATAATTTATAAGCAAACCATGAACACATTTAAATTGTGAACCGTGTGTTTACTTTAGTGTAAATGTGTACAAGTTTTTTGTTTTCTTTTTTTTATTAAGTTTTTGTTGTTTGATTGTTAGGCTATGGCTCCTGAGCACAGAGAGGTACTTCCTCTCTTTCGGGTATATATTTGTAACTCCTTATGGAGATATATGTATGTATAAAGCCAATAATAAATAAATAAATAGTAGTTTTAATTCTATATTATTTGTAAAATTGTTCATTCAATACTGGGGATCCCTTATGAGGTTCAAATCAGACTTAAACCATGTACTTTGTTTTAGGTTATGGTTTTCAGTACTCCTGAATTTTTTTCTCTGTTGATTTGAAGTAGGAGTAGAAGGTATTTGAATAATTGCAATTATTTCTAGAACTTTCTTGTTGAAAATAATCACTCAACAATCATTACTATTGTATGGTTTTCTATAAATATACATTATATTTAATATGTATGGAATAGAGTTATATTTAATTTATATATTATATGAAAAGATATGTCAACCCTATAAAAACGATTGGTTTGTCCAAGGTAGAAAGTCACTGGTCAGTCTGCTTGAGGACTGTAGCACACTCTAGTTGTAGGTGTGCAACTGCAGTTACTGCCATAGCTTTACTATTTCCTTTAACATTATCTCTCGTTTTCATTAGTCTAAGACAAGAATTAACCTCTAGTAAGAGGTTAGGGAATTATATAACCCCTGCACTATGGTCAAAGTAACTTCTTTAATCTAACATACATAGAGGACATAATATAAATAAATATATATATATATATATATATATATATATATATATATATATATATATATATGCACACACACACACACACACACTCTCTCCATCATCTTAGCGTAAGTGACCATCTACTGTGTGAATAATCACTTCTAGGAAATGAGATTTTGGTTTACCAAATATGAATTTGGCTACATCTCAAGGAAGTCACAATAAAACAATCTTTTGGTAGTCTTTGTCTG
The DNA here is from genome assembly GCA_022606455.1 of Callitettix versicolor. Taxonomy (NCBI): domain Eukaryota; kingdom Metazoa; phylum Arthropoda; class Insecta; order Hemiptera; family Cercopidae; genus Callitettix; species Callitettix versicolor. The sequence continues at coordinate 29,854,068 of CM040185.1, read as the reverse complement.
ATGTGTATGAGGTGTGGCATTAAATAACAGAACTGGTGCTACAAAACATTTTATTGATTACCAATTACATTACAAAGTTTATTCCCTTCAGTGTACCTTGCCAATCCTTACAATGCTCCATACGAATTTTCCATTGTTTAGAGCATGCTGGAAATCCACTTTTGTCAGCTTATTAAGAACCTGTTTCGATTTTTCTTTCACTGCTTCCTCATTGAAATCTTGTCCCCTTAAGCTCCGTAGGAAATGAAAAAAAGTCACAAGAGACCAGGTGGGTGGTCCAACATAATTATAATGGACTTAAATATGGCAAAGTACTGAATTTTTGCTGTAGCAAAGTGTTTTGTTTGACTTTTGTCTAGTCCCAAGGGTGACAGATAAACAGGGTTCTGCTGTTAAGTGTTCATTTTCATTCTACTATTCTCTTTTCCATCAAAAATAACCAACTTTTGATATAATATTTTTAAACTTGTACAGTATGAATATTAGTTTTCAAAATCAGTAGTTATTTGTAATAATTTTTCACAAAAGTTGTTTGAAATTAGTTCTGTGATAAACAATTTTTGTGTTGTTTCAGGGCCATGAATACTACAATCCAGGAAAGAAAAACTGTATATTTTTGAGACCATGCTATGAAGAATTGAAACCAAGATCTTCATCATAAACTGCATTATCCCTTAATCAGTGTATTATAACTATGTAATATTTTGTGTTGATCATTTATCGGATCTTGTTTAAAGACTATAAAAATACAATCATTGTAGAGTTAAAATAAGTTTGTTAATTTGTAATTAATGGCAATTATCAATAACTAACTTATTATTATAATAATGAAAAAAAAAGGATATTTTCCATGTCACTCTTAAATATCCTTTAAGTAAATGAAAGTTGATTGTTCCAGTTTGTCCCATTCATTGTATATTAATAAATTCATATGGCACAACCAAATTCAAGAGTTTATTGCATATATAGCAGATCGTAAAAAAGTAATGTAACCTCAAGAATGCTAGCAATATCTTAAAGAATCCATGTTAGATTCTTATCATAAAAATAAAAGTCTAAGCTAGGGCAGAGCCTACCTTAAAAAGTGCTAGCAATGTTTTTGAAGAATAGGGCAAAGACTACTTTAAAAAGTCCTTTTTAAAGATTCCAAGCTAGGGCAGAGCCTAACTTAAAAAAATGCTAGCAATATTTTCAAAGAATCCAAGCTATGGTCTGCCATAGCTGCTTAAAAAGTGCTAGTGATGTTCCCAGAAAATTCAAGGCCGGGGGCAATACCTTAAAAAGTGAAACAATGTTTTCAAAGAATGCGAGCTAGGGCAGAGCCTACAATATAGTTAATCCATAACTTTATTGTCCATAAATCTGAGCATGGACAATAAATCATAGTGGGGAATTGATTAGAATCCAAAAATGCAGACCCTATCATATAATGGGATGCTTGACAAATCTGGCTGAAGATCCTATTATAAAAACAATACTAGCATGTTTAACAACTCTGAACTAAGGCTTGTTTAAAGACTACAAAAATACAATCATTGTAGAGTTAAAATAAGTTTGTTAATTTGTAATTAATGGCAATTATCAATAACTAACTTATTATTATAATAATGAAAAAAAAAGGATATTTTCCATGTCACTCTTAAATATCCTTTAAGTAAATGAAAAAGTTGATTGTTCCAGTTTGTCCCATTCATTGTATATTAATAAATTCATATGGCACAACCAAATTCAAGAGTTTATTGCATATATAGCAGTTCTTAAAAAAAAAACTATTGTAAAGGCACTAGCAGATTGCTGAAAGAATACATGCTAGGGCAGAGCCTATAGTAAATGCCTAGAGTATGTTCCAGGAATATAAACAAGGGGTAGACCCTATCATAAGAATGTTAGAGGTATTCACAAAGAATCAAGAGTATTTGTAAATATCATAGAAGCAATAGTAGCATATTTGACAAATCCTAATTAGGGCAGATTTATTGTAACTTGAAGAACCCAGGTAATAAATAAAATTGTGGACACACTTGAGAAGAAGAGAAAGCAATTGATCTCTACATCTGTATATTTTGTTATATATATATTGAAATAATCAGGGTCCTACTGTTTATAGATGAGTGGACTATATGCTGTACTTCAAATAGGTGCAATCCTCTCCTGCCAGCAAAATGCATCCAGAGGCTGCTTGCAGAGATCTGTTTTCTATTCTGGGATTAAGTTCTATATTTGGCTGACATGACCTCTTGACAAGCCCTGGTGGTCTTAACTACGTACTGAATGTGTACATTTTGTATTACTGTACATTTTGTTTTTCAAGTAGGTTATGAAGCTAGAAAGAATCCTATCATATTTCATTGTCTTATCAAACAAAAGTTTTATGTGTATGTACGAGGTACGTCCAGAAAGTAAGTTCCGTTTGGTAATAAAATTAAATTGTGTACAGATTTTCTTAGAATTATTTATTGCATAAAATTCTACAACTCTTAAACTACTTTTCCACATAACTGCCGAAATTTTGCAGGCATTTGTCATAGCGTGGCACAAGTTTTTGTATTCCTTCTTCATAGAAGTTTGCCACCTGTCTTCAACCAGTTGGAAACATTTTCTTTCAGCTCTTCGTCATTGTTGAAGTGTTGACTGCCAAGGAAAGACTTGAGATGTAAGAACAGATGAAAGTCGCTAGAAGCGAGGTCAGGGCTGTACGGAGGTTGGTCAAACATGTCCCAGCCAAATCCCTGTAGGAGGTTTTTCGTCACACTTGCAGTGTGTGGTCCTCGGCGCTTATTCTGTATTGCGCGGCGCAATTTCCTAAGTGTCTCACAATAAACATCTGCTTTGATTGTTTGACCACACGGTAAGAAATCAATGAGTAAGATGCCTTTCCAGTCCCAGAACACTGTGCACATCATTTTTCGAGATGTCAAGATTTGTTTCGGCTTAACCTTTGCTGGGGATGAAGTGTGCCTCCATTCCATTGATTGCCGCTTACTTTTAGGGATGTCGTAAGAAACCCAAGTTTCATATCTTGTGACTATCTGTGTCAGAAATTCTTCACCGCCTTCATCATAACAGGTCAAAAACTGAAGTGCACTACCCATCCGGTTTGTTTTGTGTTGCTCAGTAAGAATCTTTGGTACCCAACGTGAGCAAAGTTTACGAAATTTCAGTTTTTCGGTAACAATTTCATGAATTAGTGATTGTGAGATTTGGGGAAATTCCATAGCAAGAGCACTAATTGTAAACTTGCAGTTTTCCTGGATCTAGTCATCAATCGCGTGAACCAGTTCTTCTGTAACCAAAGATGGACGCCACTTCGTTCTTCATCATGCACTTCACTACGTCCTTCATTGAACTGTCGGACCCATCTTCTCACCATTGAATCACTCTCACATTTTGTCTGTAAACTTTTCAAATTTTCCAATAAATTTCAATTGGTTTCACTTTCCTAGCAATTCAGAAAACGAATCACAGATCTGATTTCACAAGCGGCGGGATTTTCAATCAACACCGACATTGTAAACAAGCACAACAAAGCGTACGTAGCTAACAGCGATCTCAAAATGGTGCACGTTTCTGCTCCTTGATACAGAGCGTCTACCGCGCATGTGCGGAACTACGATTGCAGCGCTGCAGTGTAGAGAAATTGAAACGGAACTTATTTTCTGGGTGTACCTCGTATAATACACTGTACATCCAAGTGTAATATAACTGAGGATCATCTTGTTTAAGAAAAAAACATTTCTTAAATACACTTTATTTTCATACATCTACAATTTCATATTATATGATACATAAATTGATTAGAGAGGACCAATGTAAAAAATAAAAATATGATAAGGATTGGAACAAATTGATCAAAATTAAATATGCTACCATTTTAAATGAAAAGTGCAAAGTGACAGGTTCCAGTTTAATTACTATTTTTTTCTTGAACCATATTAAATCCTTGCTTGACTAATAAAATCATAAACTATATAAAATTTAGGTTATATACATGACATTATCACATAACATATTGTGTTTCAGATGATTGTTTTTTTTATTTTTTTACAGCAAATTATTTTAAACTGCCTCATATTCTGTACAATAAGGAGGCAATAACATGTACATTTGACAATGGATAATTGTATTGAAAAGAAGAAATTGAAAATAGTGACAAATTGTCTTGAAAATGTTGGTTATATATTTCTTGGAACCATTTCAACTGAAATCTGTCTTATTGAGTTAACTAACTGGTTCAGAAATCTGACAGACTTTTAAATTTACCACAGTTGTTGCACAGCATTTTTTAAATGTTACAAATATTTGGTATAATGTTATGTATCAACACTGATTGCATCAAAGTCCTGGTGTGAAAGTTATAATTATAAATTAGATAAACAAATAATCAGATAATTGTGTTATATTCACAATTAAGACAAAACATTGAGTGAATTTCATAAACTGGTTAACAAATGAAAAAAATAAAAAATTTCTGGCACAACAATTACTTTAGGCGAGTAAATAATAACAATGAGAGTACAAGACCTTACAAAAGGCTTTGAATCCAAGCCTTTTTTATTACTTAAGGTAAAGTGTAGTAAGAAAGGATAATGTACTTAGTATTCCTTGCTTCTCACTCAATTTCAAACTTCTCCTGCTCCAGATCTAACTTACAAACACATATGTACCTCCTCATATCTCATTATTGAAACCTGAAGCTTAAAAGAAGTCAGTGGATTCTATTACATTGTTGTATCTTTAACAAAGAGATGGTTGATGAAATTGCTATAACAGCAGCACATATGTGAGGTTGGTGGAATTATCAAAATGTTCAATCCTGAAAGGCAAACACTCGACAGATGCCGACTTTAGACTGAAGTGGGTGGAACAGTGGAGAACTGGGAAGATGGGAAAAGCTATTGTATTACAATACAGCCTGAGCTGTTAAAGATATGTATATTTGTTGCACAAGCTACAATTGAGGACATTGCTAGAAAACAGGTGTATAGGTCCTAAAGAACTTTTTCTGATAATTGCATTTTTAGATCCGCCATATTGTTGTGATATGCCCACCAAATTTTATATCAATAGGGTAATTTCATGAGCCATCAGGGATTTTTTTTTGTTAGGGCATGTTTAGGTTGGTAGCCATACTCTTCCCTCAGTAGTCACATGTGAATCCTTGACAACAAGCTGTTGAGGTTATGTTTCATGTTTTTATCTTGTAAATGTTATTGTAATAAAGGTTACGTTTTTAAGTTGAAAATGAATGTAAGTGGTGATAGTATTTCTCACGAACAGAAGAGATGCAAATTATATAGCAGTAATACTAATTTAAAATGGGAAACTGCAAAAGTTAAGAGGGCCTATGTTAGTAGCTCTGGTAGGGTTATTGGTGGCAATGAATTCACAAGTTTTACTGAATGTTGCAAAGAAAGGTGTTTCCATAATATTGTGAGGGACACACAAGAACTCTTCAGTAGTTACTACAGTGGCCAATATAAAGGTATGCAAAATTCTTATATTTCAAAATGTATGTCAACAAAAACTTCAAAGTCAATGAAGCTACAAAATTTTATATTAAAGGTTTGATCCTACAAGCTATACTATGAAGGAGTAGAAATAAAAATATGTCAAATGTTCCTTTGTAAACTGTTTCAAATTTCAGAAAAGAGGATAAGAGTAATCCAATCAATAATGAGAGGATTTTAGAGAGAAAAGGGGTTATTGATTGTACTGTAAAACAAACTTCAAAGACAAAAGTACAGGAAGATATTCTTGATAGTAAGGAAAACGTACGAATCACATTGGTTTATTATTGGACCTATATGGCAGGGACCCCTTTTCAGGTATGGTGAATTTCCAATCAAGGTTTTTTTAAAAAAGAAGCAAAGACAAAAATGAGAATGAAGTTTTGTTTAACATAAGCATATAAGAATCAATAAACAGAAATAGAATAATCTTTGAAGTGTAAACTATATCACTTTCCAAGTGTTATTTTATATTTAGGAATCTACTAAATGTAAATATTGGTACACATACCATGGGTAAAAATTATCATGGTATAGTGTAAGTTTGCAGGTATTTATGAGGTTGCTGTACTGTAGTCCTTATCAAAATGTAAATATAATATCACAGTAATCCTGGTTCAGTTCTACACAAAGGCTGCTGTTGGTGGAACTGCAATTGGTGAAGCATACAGGCCTACTGCATGTGCTATCCCCCGTATTTTGCAAATTCCAAGTGGTTAACAAATTCCAGTATTACAAACAATTTCTTCAAGAAATCTGCGAATCAGTTCAGTACAAAAACATACCAAATAACTTTGAGGTTATAAATAACACAGTCCATTAATATATCAGGGTGCTGTTGGAACTGCAATTGGCGAAGCATACAGGCCTACTGCATGTGCTATCCCCCGTATTTTGCAAATTCCAAGTGGTTAACAAATTCCAGTATTACAAACAATTTCTTCAAGAAATCTGCTAATCAGTTCAGTACAAAAACATACCAAATAACTTTGAGGTTATAAATAACACAGTCCATTAATATGTCAGAATATTATGTATAAAGGAGTATTATATAGTAAATATTACTTCTAACATGACACCTTCTATAAACCTTAGTGTTACTTATCAAATAAAATGACATAAACTTAATGTACTCAAATGTCTAACCCAGTCCATATTTAAATATTTAACCTATATTTAATTATAGGTCCTAAATCTTTTTGAGAGTAGAATTACAGAAATATAGCAAGGGTGCAGTGTGTTTATTGTTTAGTTTTTAATAATACACTGCCTGTTTCAATCAAAATGAAGTGGTGGAAGTAATTTATGAAGGTAAAAATAAAATTATTTTACCTTAATACAAATTAGTGTACAGTTGTACAACTTCAAACTGATGTAACAAGCAGTGTGTAAGAATATGCAGTACGAAATGCTGAAATCTGTCAGTATGCATTTTCCAGAACTTGTTAACACAAAGGGAATGTTGTAAGGAACTTCACTAGGTGAAGTAGTGTAATCACCTACTTCATAAACCATCCAATAAAAGCACATTCTTTATATAATTAGTGATTAAGGGCTTGTATGTCAATCTGATCTGTTCACATAAATCAGATTTTATGTTGTTAAATGTCACATATAGTCGCTAAGCTACAATTCTAATCATGTGAACCTTTTTCTAGATTATTGAAGATATGTCAGACATAGACAAAACTACCCTCAACATCATTTTTGAGTTGCCAAAATCTCTGTCTCTTTTCTTCCTTCCCAGAATTTTTCGAGAGTAATGCAATTGCAATACAGTTTATAAATTTATTTTACAGTACTGTGAAAGATAACACAGATATACAAAATCTGTAGTTGGTGAGACATTACTGTAAATAGTTTTTTTTTTTTAAAACAACCTCCTCTAAATAAATTACATTTCACAAAATGTTATTTAAATAACTTTTTAATTGTTTCTTTACAAATACATTGTTTGAATTTTGTTTGCTGAACATTATGATTTTCGATTTGCGATCAGCTGTGAATACATATTTTTATTTTCAATAAGCCAAATTTGTGATAATCAAGTGTCCTCTAAATGCTGTCTACTGTATACAGATAAATTATTCAGTTGACTCCAAATGTTTGTATTTCTTGTGAATGTATGTGTTACACAAAACGAACATAAACTTATAGTTAAATAACAAATCCAATTGTTTGGTGAAAATAATAGTTGAACAAATTACAAGCCCGCCTACGTTACACGCTGACCTCACCAATCTTGACAAATTTTAAGATGACAGCAATTCACAAATTTACGCTTGCTTAAGACATTATCATAAAGCTAAAGACTTACACTTTACCAATTTCAAATTTGATATAAAAATAATATCATAAACAAAATGTTTTAAACAAATTTATCTAATGAAAACTGTTTAACAATTTTTTCTTAATACAGTATGTTTTCAAAAGTAAGTGAAAAATATAAATCGGGAAGTAGAAAAAAATAGAAAAGACTATAAAATAATACGACGGTTTTCAAGAATATTACAAAACCAAACCATAAAATTAATAATACAGATAACATAATAATAATAATAATGATCACTAACAAAACCACGACTTAGAGAATTTAAATTACCTGAAATAAACAGGCCACTGTCGGGTCGAATTGGAGTATAGATTGGAGTATAGCCTATGGTAACTGTTGACTATGGTAATTGAAGTAGCAGTGAAAAGCAACTTTTTCTGTATTATCACGTGTTGTTTATTTTTGCACTTTAACAACAGATTGGCATATTTAAAGAATCAGGGGAAAACTGAAGAACATACTTTATTTCCACACATACCATGTTAGGTTATCTAATCTTGATAATCTAACTAAATCAATATCCTTTGAATGAAAATGAAGTCAGTTTTTCACCTTTTCTTGTTTTTTCCAATTTTTTAAACATATTTTGTTGCTGGCAAACAAAAATTAAAAGACAAATTCAGTCAGGTGACATATGAAATAATATTTCCGGTTGCTGTATTTGTGCACTGTACCATTTTGGTATGAGATACTCTCATATCTTTTGTTTCATTATCTCGTTGAACTGACACTTAAATATTTTAATCTGTTAAAATAAACAACATATCTCAATACTGAAAAGTTTCTTGTCACTGCTAAATAGTAAACAATTACCATATATATATATATATATATATATATATATATATATATATATATATATATATATATATATATATATATATATATATATATATATATATATATATATATATAATAATATATATATATATTTATTATTTTAAACACAGTCTAATTATTTATTAGATTTTAATTTACAAAAATTACTATTTCCCGACAAGTAATTAGTCTTGCTGTGAAGGTCACACTATAGCACTCACCATACAAGCTACGTTTGTACAGTCTGGCAAGACTCTTCTGTAGTTTTCAAATTTATAGGTATGACACAATGATGTCATTACTGTGATGTCATTTTATGTTCTTCACTGGTTTCAGCACTGCACAGTAAAACAAAATAATGAATTCTTTTTTAAAATACAATTTTTTATATTAGATTTATATTATTCTTAAACAGTTTTAACATTACCAGTTATTTCATTATTTCAAACTGAAAAAAATAACACTTTAGCAACATAACTTAAAAACCTATAAAATTTGAAATACACTTTTTTATCAATTTTTGCTCATTATTTTTTCCCTACAAAAATCATCATACAGATGTGATGTTAATGGCTTTATAATTTTTGTTGCAAAAACATGTACATCACGCTAAAACATTTTACTATATAATGACTATTTTATTTGTCAAAGAGCTGAAGTAAAAATATAAATAATTATAGCAAAAATAATTTATAAAAATCTGACTTTGAGCGAAGACTAACATATTTAAATTAGAAGAACCATGTTTAGAAATTTGAAAATTAAGGCGTGTATGATCCATTTGCAACCTTTATAAGAATTGCATTAAAACTCTTTTGACTTTGTACTCACTTAAGGAGTATAAAATGCCCAATATTTTAGTACAATAACTTAACACTGTTAGAATTTTTTTATTTACTTATATTAATAGGTTATAGTGATTGTCTAATTTTAGTTTTTTAGGTCAACATTATTCATTTAACCTTCTTCATTATAGGAATTAGCATTCCTATAAAAGAAACGATACCAGTTTGGAGATAAAGAAGTATAGTTCAGCTGCCCTCACCACAAGTATAGTACAACTTACAAAGAGAAGCAAAACCACACCTGACTATACAAATTATTGTGCTGGATCACTTGTGAACAATATTACAAAGAACTCTATTACACAAGTTCCATTAAATTCAAATTATGGCAATCCTAAAATTTTACCCTTATTTGTCGATTTTTCTATAATAGTTGAATATGAACAAATATAACTTTTTCAAAAGATTTTTTTGTTTAGTTACCTCTGCTAACATGTTTATGTGTGTTAAATTTCATGTTCAAGGGATGTTTAGTTGGAGCTGTGTATTCTGATGAGGAGTGACCACATGGTGCTTTACAAATAGGTGGGGCTTTATAGATTAGTTACGTTGTCATTTTGTAATATACATACCAAATGAATGAATGAATTAATATATGAAGAAAAAGAAGAAAATATTTTTTTTTGGTGTTTAACATCCGACTATTGTGCACATTTGGGCTAATGCAGACGATGGGATGATTTATAGCGTATGAAAATGCCAAGCCCTGGCTGGGAATCGAACTCGGGGTGAAAGCCCAGTACGCTATCGACTAGGCCACCGAGGCGGCTATAAATATATATATATATATATATATATATATATATATATATGTGTGTGTGTGTGTGTAAGAATGTACATACATAATACATAAGAATTAATTAATTAATTTAAGAACTGAGAAAATAACTGAACCAAAGAACTGAGAATTAATGTATGTAATTGAGAATACAACAACTTAATTTAGACTTAAGTTGTTTTAACTTAATAAACTTAATTTAGAGTCTAATAACAGTATACTTACTTCTCCGATTCATTTTTACTCTGAACAGGAACTGAAGTATTTGTGGAGCTCGGAACATTAGAGGTGCTGACTGATGCTGATATTGGTAAACGAGTAATACGATTGGAGGGTATAAAACCTACATGGCCTTGTTGGTCAGCAGCCAATACCCAGCCATTGGAAGCTTCTACGTTATAATAGTGCAAGGGTGCTAACTGAAGCAACTGCCCTCGCACAAAGCTAATCTCGGAGTCAGATGCAGCTTGGAAATTATGAAGTCCTACTACAGCAGTTCCAGGTTCTTCTAGAGGATTCCATGTGTTTTCTAGTTAAAGAGAAAAATATACAATTAAAAAAATATGATAAATAAACAGAATTGATATTAAACTTTTCCTTTCCCTCTTTGCTATCTACTTGAACAATCATTCTCAAAATATAATGTTTTTGTGTTCGTTTCTACAGCTGACATGTAAGGTTGGAAATGATTTATGCGCTAAGAAGTGATTAGTTCGTTACACCTAAAGCTGTTTTTTGGGTACTTCCACCCTGAAATTGCATATGCATTATTTCAGCAAAAGACACTATTTAAAACATCAAGCTATAGGTGGATTTGGAAAATGTAAAAGTAAAAAACACTATGGAATTGATTCCTTATATTTATATTTTATTATTAATACTTCTGTATATGTTATTATTTCTTATAGTTTTGTTAATACTAGGGACTTGATGGCACCAAGGCTTTTTTTCAGACAAATAAAATTTGTGATAAGCAAGACCACCATAGAGCCTGAGACATCAAATAACATTCATCATGCGCTGTCACATAGTGGTGTCAGTCTGATGTGAGTGGGTGCATGAGCTGCCACATAGTGATGTCAATGTCAGATGTGAGTGGGTGCATGAGCTGCTACATAGTGGTGTCAATGTCTGATGTGAGTGGGTGCATGAGCGGCTACATAGTGGTGTAAACATCTGATGCGGGTGGGTGCATGAGCTGCCACATAGTGGTGTCAACATCTGATGCGGGTGGGTGCATGAGCTGCCACATAGTGGTGTCAATTGCCAGTGTTTTGTTACATTAAAGAGTCATCAGTAGGGGTTCTTGTATGCCTAATAAAACTGAAAACATGTAAATACAAAGATAAGATACATTTAACAAGACTAAAAATTAAAATAAAATGAAAGTTGTGTATTATAATATCAAAACTAAAACCACAAAGTGGTAAAAAGGTCCCTACCAAGTCTACAATTAAATGTTGTTAAATCACTTTTCAATTCTGCTAATAATCATTCAACTACTTATAAAGTTTACTGAACAATATCAATCTTCACACTTGGCTACTGCATGACTTTCTTTGTCAAAATAACCACCAGATTTCAGTCACATTTGATTAACAGGTATGTAAAATATTGAGATGTGCTTGGATCAAGCAATCTTTAAAAGTTTCCATGTAAATTTATATAGGAAGAATTTATTTTATAACTATGCAATGCTGGTCCAAAGCCTGGGGCTTCATCTTAGTGGTGAAGAAGAATGAATGGCTGATTAATGTATCTTGGTGGATACATCTATGTTGAGTACTTGTATCTAATAAGTTCCAAGAAATGCTCTAATTGTAGATTTATCTGTTTAAGCAACCATCAAATCCTACCCCTTTGGGGAAGGGTGAATAAGAGTGTCCAGTGCCTAAAACTAGATTCTCTTGGCTAAGGTAAAGTAATCTAACAGAAGAGCCACTGGCCCTCCAGGTTGCGGGTTGGGCATGCGACTAATGACTCCACACTGTAAAAATATATTGTTACAAAGCCTTTTTATGAACCTCAGAAAAAAATATATTTTGTAATAATAGACCTAGTAAAGAAGTATGGACTTGAATACAGAATGCAACATTATCATTGGCTACTTCTACAACCTCGAAAGATGTTAGCTATGATGTTGTGGTATTGAAAGATGTTTGGTTGGGTGGAAAAAAGAATTACTCAGTATTCTTCAGTGTATTAAATACAAGAACTGAAAAGTGTGGAAGGGATTTACTACTGATGCTAAAATTAAAAACAGCTTATATAAGAACTGTTGGAATATGATAGACAAGATTTAATTAAGAAGATGTATGAGTTGATTGGTATAATTTGGGGAAAGAGAGGAAATCTTAGAGGAATGAAGAATTGGTTTCATTTATCCTGCCTTCAAGAAGGTTGATAAATTGCAGTGTAACAATAAAGGGATCAATTTACTTTATGTAGCATACAAAGAGCAGCCTCTTTATAGCTATTCAACAAAATAGCTATCACGAGGAAATTCTTGGTAAATGCCTTATTTTGCCAATGGGAAGCTGTTAAAATCAACATTTCTATAAAAAAAAAAATTGAAGGTCAAATTGTATAACATTAGTCGTGACTTATAGATCAGAAGCATGCACCATGTTAGCTGCCAATGAGAAGAATTTATGAAAGTTAAATTCTGAGGATATACGGAGACTGAAAGACTGAGAATAAGAGTAAACTGGGAAACTGAAAATATACTCGAGGGAAACTATATAGAGTTTGTAAAGTCCAGGTGGACACGTGGTAGGATAAGTGGAATATATTAGGGAAGAACAAGTACCCAAGAAGTTGTTATGTGATAGAATGGAAAGAAGAAAAAGGAATAAAAGGCTGAGGAAGAGACGGTTGCAAGATGTAGAAGAGGACATAAGGGTTATGTGCATGGTAAGAAAGTTCAGTCTTGACAGAAATGTAGACAAGTTGTGAGGGAGGCCAAAGCCTACCAAGGGCTGTAGCGCCGAGGAAAAAAGAACTTATTTTATACGAATTACTTAGGGACAAACAAGTTTTCTCAGTGCAAGTGGCCTCCTTAAATTATATGGTTCTGGTTTCAGAGTGAATTGTACTGTTTCAAATCATATAAGTGCATGGCTCAAGGTTAATGATGATTTTACATCTGCATTAATACCTTTACAATAAGTTGAGCAAAGGGAACACCATTGTCAATACAATGAGTAATGAGAGACAGCATGGAAGTGCAAAGATTGATATTGTTCAGTAAACTGTAATCAGGTGACTGGTTCTTGGTGGAATTCAATGGTGATTTAACAACTTTTAGACTTGGCATGGAACTTTTTACTACTGAATTGTTTTTGTTTATACTGATATCACTTTTTGTAGAGGTGTCACTGTACCAATTATTGTGAAAGATGATCATGATAAATTAACTAATAATTATTGAAGAAAAGAAAATGTATATGCAAATAAATTATTTTAGTGCTTACAATTGATTATAATAGCCCAAAACTATTAAAAGTTGAATTTTTTTAGGGTTGTAGAGAACTTATGAGTAACAAGTCATCTTTTACAGAACAGCTATTCAGTTAATTAAGGTACAAAATACCAAAATCAATAAATGTTTTGGCAGTTTATTCCAATAATAATTATATGCAAACGTATTTATTTTTAGAACGATTATACAAAAGGCAAATATTTCAACTATGACGAATAAAGTGAGTGATCATTGATGAAAACTGGTTTAGTAGTTTAGGCTGTAGATATGTCAATGTCCCAAATTTTAATCATTTTTTAATTTTCTGGCAGGTTAGTAAATTTTTACATATTTTTTTTTACTTATGTACAAAAAGCACATTATGTTTTGCCAGTTTACTGCAACTCTGTAATTGTTAAAGTGCTTACTTTTTAGAATTTTTATACAAAAGGTAAATACTGCAACCATGATGAATAAAATGAGTAATTGTTCATCAAAATTGAATAAGTAGCTTAGGCTGTAGGTGCAAAATTATTTTTTGTATGATTATTAACAATTTTACAGTCATACATATTATGTTTTAAGTTTTTATGTACAAGGCACATCCTGCATTCACAACGATAAAACAAGGCACTACTGATAGAAATAAATTGGTTCAGTAGTTTGAGCTGTACACACCATTGTTGAAGGAGAAAATTATTAAAAAACTGCCAAATATTCAAATTCTTTTTCTATGCTTTGACTCTAAAATTAACAAATAAAAAAAATGATTTACCTTTTTGTCATGCCCCTTAAGATACTGCTAACTCTATATAAGAGTTTTTGTTTTTAAGTTATGAATACCTGAAAACTGGTACTCGTCACCTCCAGTATATATGGGGTAGCTTGGGTGATTTCGTAAGAAACACTGCCATGTTCCTTGTATAAAATAAAATAATACTTGCATGTACTTTAAAATAATACACATATATTATTTGAATACATGATACATTGAACATGATAGTTCAATGTATTATTTTAATAATTAGGATTATGACCTATTCTTCCTGTCAGTGGTCTATCCACTCACCTCATAAAGGCTACCATGGTTTCGAAACACTTATCATTTCATCTTCAGGCTGTTATACAAAATGTTAAATCCCTCTGTCGAGGTCGTCACAAAGTCAAACAAAACATTAACATACATTACAAACACTGAGCACAATTACACATTTAAAATATTCACCATGAAATTCGGCTTGGCCAAGCTACACACGCGACTCGTACGTCGTTACATTCCGGACTGCCAATTATTTTAAACTGCCAAAAGTCTTGCTTTATAAACAAATGGGAAGGTATAAGCAAACTTTTGGCCTCATTGGTGACTGAATATCAAAGTAGGAAAGCATCTTATCATAAAACAAACTGTCAGTATGCTGATGTTTTGTTTTGACATTTGTAAGTTGTTGAGACATACATATGATTAACTGACACGATATAAGGACCTAAAGAAGCAATATCAATCAGTGATGTCTGTTAAAAATGTCCTTTACTATTTTGAAATGAAATAACATTTGTCATCATGGAAATGAAAAAAACATTTTTTAAAAATATTTTGGACAAACTGGAACTTTCAATGTATGCAAAACATATATTTGCATCTCTAATGTACAATCAATTGCAACACATTTTGTAAATTTGGAAATAGCATTACCTTTTTCTGCACCTGAAATAGATTGTCCTAAAAGTTTTGACATTAGATAGGGGCCTCCAAAAAGCAAGCCAACGAAAGCAAAGATTGGCCAAGCTGCTCGTGAAGTTACTCCGGCAACTGGTGTTTGAGTTTGTCCAGACAGGGCATTCTGCCATAACGTTTCTTTACTTGGATCATCTGGAATTATTCCTAAAAGCAGAATCAATAAGAATGAGCTTCAACATTACATTTTATATTTTTATATTTGTATTAAAATAGCTTAAGTATAAATAATTATTTATGTATATAGGTAGTATAATAATTACTTATGTGACATACTTGTTGCAATAAATATATAAGAACCATGCCGCAACAATAGTTTGTGATGAATAAAGGATATTTGTTCAGACAATCATGGTATCTCAGAAAATGTAAAACAGACAGCTGAGAAACTAGACCTAAGAGAAACACATATTTTGACACAAGCTTAAACATGAAGTTCTGAAGATTAATGTTTTAAATTAGGCATTTAAGAATGAGAGTTGATTCTTTTGTAATGTTTCCATACAAAATGATAGCAAATGTTTGAATAAACAATTATAATGAATATTCCATCATTAATAGACAAAGCTAGTCTATGACTGCATGAATCTCATAGCACAGCTAGGAAATCTTAACAGCCGGCAGAGGCAGCTGAAGTGAGCAATTCAGCTGATGGGCTTAGCGATCCCACCATACCTCTAGCTCATACTACTCTCACTCATTTACTCAACATACACACACACACACACACACACACACACACACACGTAAGGGAGTGCAGACTAGCTGCACCTATTGAGAGGACCTATATGAACCTCGTGGCACCCGAGTCTAACACACACTTACACTTATGTTTTAAACACTTTACACTCACAATTACATTTAGGGATTTGCTGTTTTTGTTCCGTTAAGTCTGGGAGTGGCAATACTGCTTGGTATCCTTTGGCAGGACCAAGTATGTGGAACCTAATATGTGCCTAGCACTGCCAAGAACTTCTGATGGGACAAGTTCTAGGACCGAGCAGCCTATAGGCACCTGGCAAGCACATGTGTGTCAGAGCCTATAATTGGGTCTATTGAAACAAATGGTTGCATTCTGTGAGTACAATGGCCATTCTGTGATGGCGGCTGCCAGTAGTACTTAGGTTTCAGGAACCGTAACTCATTCCTAAGTATTCTGCAGTGTTGAAGACATGTATTTCGGCTCCAAAATATTGGAGATCCTCCCCATTGGGGATTCTCACTTTAGTTTGAGTCTCCTGATACACACAGTATTCTCCATAGGAAGAATACTGGTGATGTTTGGGTGCACTCTGTACCATTTGTTCGAGATATCAATATTCATGAATCGCTCGGCAGAACTAACCATGGAAGAAACTAACAACGCCAAAATCAATTTAAAGAGACATTGTTCAATTATTTCAAACAAGTCTATCAGTTCAGCTGAAAATGAGGAAGAAGGATTGGTGAGTTTAAATCCAGAGTTACCAACTCCTAAATTTTTAGTTTTTAGTAATCAGGAGGAAGGAGCTGATCTTTCAAAGACATCACCCTTTCTCAAACAGAAAGCAATATCAGATAGAGCAGGATCTGTAAGTTCTATAAAGAAACTACAAAATGGAACTCTATTAGTGGAGGCTAAAAACGAGAAGCAGAGCCGCTCATTACTACAAATGACTTCCTTTTTTGAACAGGTCAAGGTTTCTGTAGTGCCCCAAAGGTCCTTGAACTAGTCAAAGGGGTTGATTATGTGTAGAGATCTTCTGCACATTAGTCCTGAAGAGATTAAAACAGAGCTAGTATCGGAGGCTGTAACTGATGTGGCACGGATACTGCGTAAAGACAATGGGCAGAAAGTACCTACTGCCTCGTTCATTCTGAACTTTTTCGAAACCAACATTACGTGAATACATCTATGCTGGATACCAACGGCTTTCAGTGCGACCATATGTTCCGAACCCTCGACGTTGCTTTAAATGTCAGAGCATCGGTCATGAGTTCCTCTTGTACAAAGCTAGAGGTATGCGACCAGTGTCGAACAAAAGGCCATGGTAGTGATGGTTGCAGGAATGATGCCAAGTGTCCTAACTGTGAGGGCGATCATCCTGTTAGATCGTTTAGCTATCCAAAGTTTAAGGAAGAAAAGGCTATCCTTACTGTCATGGTCAAGGATAACCTTTCATTTTCTGATGTGAAAAAAAGGTTTAAGGTTTCCCAGTCCGCAGTCGAAGGCAAGTCATTTGCTGCTGTTGCATCCAGCAGTAAGCAGTCATCTTGTGCCAATTGTGCCGAGTTAACAAAAACTGTTAAAATATTAATGGATCAGGTAACTCAGCTGCTAGCTCTGTTTTCGTCTGGTTCTGCTCCTGTTTCTTCACCCAAGAATACTGTAAATTCAGTCGCTGTTAATCCTATTACAGCCAAAGCTTCAACACCTGATGCAAGTCAAACCACCAAAACTATCACAGAAAAACCTGTTTTATCTAAGTCACAGGTACTTGAGCCTATTGACAAAAAGATCTCACCTGGTCTGAAATAGTTTTTGAAAAAGAAAGCGAATACTGCTCCTCCATCAATTGGGATAAAAAACCAAAATTCCAACACAGGAAACAATCCTGTTAGAAAAATAGAAAAAAACCCTAAAGAAAGTCCTATTAGTAAACCTCCAAAAATAAAATCCAAACAATCATCTGAATTGGACATCACTCACAGTAATGACTCAATGTCTATAGACTATGATAACACTAAAACATGTATCACTGACAGTATATTAAATTGTACTAGAATACAAAATTTAAAAAATGGCTCTTCATTCTGTTATCAATAGTGTGATACAATGGAACATTAACGCAGTAAGAACCCATTCTGAAGACCTAAAAGTTCTTGTTCGAGATACAAGTTCTTGTTCTATTTGCCTACAGGAGACACATCTCAACCAATCACATTCATTCAGTTTAAGAGGGCATTCCATTCATAGGATCAATTTCATTATGGAAGAAACAGCTAAATGTGGTGCCGCCATATTGGCTCACAGTTCCATTAATAAAGGTCCTGTGACAATCTTGACCACCCTTTTAAGCAGTTGCAATTCAGACTACTGTACCATTTGAACTTACCATTTGTTGCCTTTAATTACCTCCAAATCACGACTTCTAAAATAGCGATATGATTGATTTGATTTGATGATAGATCAATTACAAATGCCTTTTTTATTGGTTGGTGATTTTAATGCCCACCATACGTCTTGGGGATCCACTACCTGTAGCTCTCGAAGAAAATCATATTGAGTATGTAAGGACTGCATTAGATTTGTACCTTCTTAATGATGGCTCTCCAACTCATTTAGTGGCTTCTACAGGTGGATGGACAGTTGTTGACTTAACCTTCTGCAGCCCTGTTCTGGCAACAAAGTTGGAGTGGTCAGTAATGTCTGATCTCTACGGCAGCGATCATACTCCGATTAATGTTTCATTTTGTACCTCCAACCTTCCAAATCAACGCCTTTCATGTTGGATTCTTCCTAAAGCGCAATGGGAGATTTTCACAATCCAATTTGTATCACCAGACATTGGGAATCTTAACTCAATTAATGACATAGTATGAGCCTTCACAGAAAGCACTTTACGTACAGCGAATACCACAATTTCTAAAACTTCAACACACACCTCGTCCTCCAGTCCCTTGGTAGAATGACGACTGTAAGGAAGCTTTACATTTATGTAGGCGAGCTCTAAGGAGATTTTACAGAAGACCATCGGATGAAAATCTTGAGAGGTATAAAATTCTCCGATCTAAAGCACACAGAATTTTTAGGCAAAGTAGGAAGGATTCTTGGATCTTATATACTAGTACAATATCAAGAACAACATCAGTGTGGAAGAAACTCCGTTCATTGTGTGGTTCAATCCCATCTACTCCGTTAATGGGCATCAAACAGCAGGATGGAGTAATAAGTTCAGATCCTCAACATATTGCTAATATATTGGGTTCATCTTTCGCAGCTTATTCTTCCTCCAATGCATATCACAATACTTTCCGTATATTCAAAAATATTCAGGAAGCAATGCCTTTCATTGTTGGTTCAGCTGAAGATTCTCCTTTGAATAGCCCTTTTAACGTACAAGAACTGGAATCTGCTTTGTCAACTACTACAGATTCGACATTCGATCCTGATGACCTTGTATACTCCATGATTAAAAATCTTCTAACATCAAAGACGATTTCCCTCCCAGGAATATAAAACCGTTTGTTTGAGGAACACTCCTTCCTGATTCTTGGTTGGAAGCCACTGTAATTCCTATTCTCAAGGCAGGTAAAAATAAAACTGATCCAAGTAGCTATCGTCCTATTTCTCTTACCAGTGTATTGTATAAATTGGTTGAGAAAATGGTAAATCAACGCCTTGTTGGTAGAAACCAATAATTTACTAAGGTGGTTTCAGGCAAGGACGATCTTCTACTGATCAGCTAGTTTTATTAGTCTGCCCTCCAAAATGCGTTTCTCTTACGTCAAACTCTTGTTGCTGTATTCTTCAATCTTGAAAAGGCATTTGATATGGGGTGGAGAAGAGGAATACTAAATACATTAAAATCATGGGGTATACAAGGCAATATATTTGCTTTTATTAAGAACTTTCTTTTCAACAGATATTTCAGAGTGCATCTTGGTCCTACATTATCGGACGGTTTAAATTTAGAAAATGGTGTCTCACAAGGAAGCATACTTAGTGTGACCCTGTTCACTATCGCTATAAATAGTGTAACTGATAACGTGCAGTCTCCTGTCCATTGTTCTTTATTTGTGGATGACGTTACTATTTATGTTGGTGCTAGAAATATGGCAACAGCTGAAAGATCTCTTCAGCTTAAAATAAATAGATTGCAATCGTGGACTAGGTCTACTGGCTTTAAATTTTCTGTAGCTAAAACATAGTGTAGCCTTTAGTCGCCGTCGACAGATCCAAGATCCATTGTTATATCTAAATGGTATTCAACTACCCCAACTGTTCGATTTTTGGGTCTAATATTCGACAAAAAATTATCTTCGAACCCTCACGTGAGTGATTTAAAGTTACGATATAACAAAATTCTGGATTTGTTGAGAGTTCTCAGCGGCTCTCGATTAGGTGTTGATAGGACTTGTATGCTGATGTTTTATCGTGCAGTAATTCGTTCGTGAATTGATTATGGCAACATTGTATATTTGTAGGCACAACCTTCCATATTAAAGAAACTAGATCCTGTCCATCAATCAGCAATCCGCCTTTTTTCTGGTGCCTTTTGCTCTAGCCCTGTTGTGAGCCTCCTTGCCGAGGCTGGAAAACCATCACTCTTTCGACGTAGACAACAGCTGCAAATAAATTATGTTAGTAATCTATTAACTAAACCATGGAACCCTGCTTATAGTACTGTTTTTCATAATCAATTTGTCCGACAGTATGAAACTCGTCCGCATGTCACTTCTCCGCTTGGCATTAGAACTTCTCATCTTTTCGACGACTTGCGCATAGAACTGCCTCCAATGTTTGACAGGTCTACATGTTCTGTTCCTCCATGGACTATTAACATGCCAACGTTCGATTTCTCTCTATCCTCGTATGTCAAACGCAACACCTCTGAGCTTGTATATTGTCAAGAATTTTGCTATCTTCTTCATTTGTACCCTTCTAGTAAAATTATTTTAATTGAAATTGGAATTATTTTAATTGAAATGGCTCGAAATTGGAGAACAATGTTGGTTGCGCATTTTACTCAATTGGTCAAACGGAAAAGTATGGCTTACCCTCAGTTTGTAGTGTCTTTACCGCCGAATTATTTGATATCTTTAAGGCTTTGACAACAAATGTATATGACTCTGCCCATTATCTAATCTGTTCCGATTCTAAAAGTGCCCTGTAGGCTATCTAGGACATGTATTCCACAAATCCTCTTGTTCAAGATTTTGTGCTCAATCCACTGGCTTGAAATGCGTATTGTTAGTGTCATTTTGATGGATACCTGGACATTGTGGGATAGCTGGAAACACTAGAGCAGATAATGCAGCGAAGGAAGCTACCTTGCTGCTGCCAGCACACAGTTTGTGATATCAGCAGATTTTCTATATTATGTAAAGCACTTAAATCATATGTATTGAGGAAATGAGTGGGCAGTTCTCGGTAATAATAAACTGAGGGTAATTAAAAATACTTTTCGTCCTTGGAGGTCGTCTGTACATACAAGTCGTAGGGAAGAGGTAGTAGTTACCCGTCTCCGCGTTGGACATTCTTTCACACATGGTTACCCATCATGCATTGGTTACCCGTCACACATGGTTTCTTGATGAGAAGCAGGGATCCGCCCCTGCGTGAGTTCTGCCAATCACTCATCACTATTGAACATGTTCTGCAAGATTGTAATGGTTTAAGGAACATGCGCCGAGTATGTGGACTAGGCGTCCATTTAGAGGAAATGTTAAGAGATGATTCTTCGGCTATTGACCGAATACTAACATTCTTGCGTCGCTTGAATCTTTTAAATAAAATTTAATTTATTGTTGTTGTTATAATTTTTATTTTTGTCAGGGACAATTTACATCCCTTTTTTTATTTTATTTATTTATTTTCCCTAAATAACTATATCCTCTGTTATGTTTATATATACTTTTACGAATTCATTTTAAAATTTTATTCATTGTTATTTAGTTCTTAAATATTTGTTATTGTAATACAGTTATACCTGTTATTTAATTTTATGTTTTATTAATTTTTACTATTATAGTTTGTTGTTGTTTTTATTAAAGTAATTTTTTGTTATTTTTTTTACACTTTCATTTTGCATGACAGTGATGTTAACCTTAATGGTTTTTTGCCGAAAAAAAGAAGGAAACCTTAACAATGTTGTATTGGGAAATATACACAGGACTTGAACTATGGTATATCAAGGAAGGTGTGGCTATGCCTGGCTTAAAAGACAGTTTGAGAAGAGAGCATGGAAGGGTACATTAGGACTAAAAATATCTTCATAGACCCTCTAAACAAGTTCCATCTAGCTTAGTAGAAGCAATAATAACAATATAAGAAAAATTATAGCCATGATTTTAGGGCTATTTTAGGAAACATATGCACAGGGTGGGTATATATATAATGGACCACCCCTGTGTAGAAAATGCGGTCTGCAGAATTAATCTTAAATATAAAATTTGGGAGCAAGAAAGAAACCAAATCTTTGGAAAAATGACCAAAGGATTGACCATCCCACAAGAGAATGTTATCGGCAAGATTCTAGTTTTCGGGAATCTTGGAATTTGACAGTAACTTCTAATGTCACTACATCATCATTGGGAGTGCAATAAGCCCAGGTGGCTGAAATGCAAAGGAATATGGACCACCCAATATGAAGAAAAAGTCCCAATACATGACAGATAAGGTCCAGGCTCCCTAGATATTCTCGTTATCACATAATCTGTAAATATCATATGTGTTAGTGATATTTTTTTTAAAGAGACATATACATTAGAGATAAAACAGTTAAAATAACAAAAGTGACAGCATAAATACACTCAAACTATCTCTAGTGTGGCTAGATGTAAACAGTGTTCAAGAGTGCTTTGACCAAGAGTAGATTTGTGTATCTGCAAAGTGCTCCACCAAACTAAAGAGGTTTCAGCAGCTGGTCAATTGATTCAGATACTCTTTGCCTCTTCCTCACTACCAAACTTACTACTACTTTCGAATGGTTATTAACTAAATCCATTATGAACACCATAATACAAATTACACACACACACACACACACACACACACACACACACACACACACACACACACACACACACACACACACACACACACACACACACACACACACACACACACACACACACACACACACACACACACACACACACACACACACACACACACACACACACACACACACACACACACACACACACACACACACACACACACACACACACACACACACACACACACACACACACACACACACACACACACACACACACACACACACACACACACACACACACACACACACACACACACACACACACACACACACACACACACACACACACACACACACACACACACACACACACACACACACATATCATTAGATTTTTATCCATTGCTTATGTACAGCTTTGCATTAGTGCTAGTAAAATTACATTTAAAATAATGTTACAACATTAACTGTATTTTGGCTTAATTCATCTGTTTATTTGCTTATGAATTTCATAAATATATAATATAAATACATAATATAAATTACTATGAAGTTCAAAAATTACTTACCAAACCAATATAAGAGACGCCTCAAGAAATGTTTTGCAAATTTAAGTACAGTGATTGCAGAAAAAAATTGAGCAAACAATTGTCTAAGTCTAGAAAAATTTTCAGCAACACCAAGAACTGCTCGGAATGATGAATACATGGCATGAAATGTAGATTCCAGCATCATGCTGACAGAAGAAAAAGCTCTAACAAGTGATTCTATCGACTGAAAAGCTGGCCTTGAACTTTCTTCTGCTAACTGAATGAATCTACAAAACCAATATCACAAATTAAATAACAACAAAAATTCATCAAGCTGCATTTGTTAAAAAAGTTTTTTAATAGTATGTCTGACAAAAAGTTACAATATACTATGACAACACATTTTAATGTTATTGCTGTAATGAACTTTAAGAGGATTAATTTAGAAGATTAAATTGTATGCTGAACTGCAACCAGATATTATTTTATCTTATAATGTAATGCACTATGAATAAATATTGTTTTTGACATTTCAATAAATTAATTAATTTTTTAAAATAACTACTTTTTGTAGACTATAATGTTTTTTCCTCTGATGCATGAAAGCAATGAATGTAAACATATTATAATGATAGGTATGTGAGCGCTTGCTGCTGGTGGTGTCTTGCTGCAGAGTGTTCAACTACAGTTATATAGATAATAGCAATAGTCTACTTTCTCAAGTGTCTTTCAGCTTGCAGCGTTCCTAGCAGCAGATAGTAAAATTACTTGGATTTTAGCCGCTGATATTGAGCACATTGTTTGTAATGGTTGCTACACTTCTAGTCTGTTTACATTCAATGGTAAAAATATTCCTCCAATCAGTGTTTTTAGTCCCAATTATGATGGATTATATTACACTTGGTACTAAAAACCACTGGGATGAGAAAATGTGAAAGCAGCTGTTCATTTGACATTAAAAAAATCAACTTCAATAAAAATATATCAGATGACTATTTAAATACAGTATTCAATCAAAGAACTCAGTTTCTTATTAGTAAAAAGCTTAAAGTCAATTTTAATTGAAATAAAGACATTTTAACTTCCTTTTTTTAAAAAACCTGTTTTGCAAATCTATATTTTAAACTTTTTATAGAGAGATTAAGTGGAGTTTCCAATTACAAAAATTTTGTTTGACTATGAAAATATTAACAGATATTATAATATTATTAGTATTATTTGATGAAGAGAAGAAATAGTCATTATATATGCAGTGGTTATAATATCATAATTCTTTTATTCAATGCTTTACCTGCTTTCGAAATCATTTAAGGGGTTCATTGGTCTTCCAAATCCGTAGCCTAAACCAGATAATCCATAACCATAGCCACCAAAACTTCCATAGCTACCATATCCTCCATAACTTCCAATATTAAATCCTGATGAATATGGTGACATACCGTATCCACCGCCATAATAGGTTGATTGCCGTTGCAATGGGTAATGAACAGAATTAGGTCTTGGTGGAAGAGGAGGTGCAGGTCCAATTGTTCTGATATTTCCTATAGGCTGAGATGACGAACTCTGTAGTGGAGGTCGTGATGGAATGTTTTGATATAAAGACTGGATTTGTGAAGGAGCATTGTTCAATGCAGATCTGAAAGAAACATTTTTAATACATTTAACCATAAAAAAATTTGCAGTAAAATGATAACTTTTCTCTTGTTATAACTATATTATTACATCATTTTTTTTTCTAATTAGCTTATATTTTAGAAAACTGAAATGTGTTTTAATAAAATAAGGTTATTAAAATTAACCCTTTTGGTGAAAGCAAGGATTTCTTGATGGCATATCAGCACAGAAAAATCAAACTTTTAAAAAATCATGACATCAATTTTTAAGAATGTCAAGGAATGTTATCCCCAATATAGCCTATTCGGAAAAAAATTGTCTATTTTCAAGAAAAAAAAACTTTTATATGTCAGTAGTAGTACTAATCTGCAAAAGAATCACATTTAGGCCTATAAAAAAAAAAAAAATAACATAATGTAGCCCTAGGTATAATAAAAACAAAGTGTGTGTGTGTGTGTGTGTGTGTAAAACTGCAATTAGGTTAGTAACATATTTTTTTAATAAAACTACTGCTTTAAACAAAACTAAGTTTTTGTGCTATAAACAATTGGCATTCAAATCTTGATTTTCAAAAAATCACTATTCTGCCAGTTTAAGAGTGCCAACATTTCTTAAACTCTTTACAATTGGACACTAGTATGATTAATGATAATCAATAATTTTATTTAACTGAAAATAGGCTATAGGTTTCCTGAATTTAATGATGAAAATATTTATTGGGTTGGGACTCAAAAAATATTATTGCAGTGACTTTTTGAAAAATAGTAATTTGTGTGACAACACTTAAATAAATAGGTACTACAGCAAATACTTCGTTTATGTGAAATAACTATTGTGTAAAGAACCTAACTCTAATGAAGGGCCTACTGTATAAAACTAGTACTGTGTAATGACGAACATGATTATTACCATGTGATAATGCGCCATGAGCAGTAACTTGGCATATTAAATCTAGCATGTTCCATGCAATTTAAATAGCAATGAAGTCACAATACAGTCCCATTAAGAACTGTATAAAATAATAACTTATTTTAATAATAACAAATTTTATTTTCTGCAGTGAAGATTAAATGTACATATTCTGAATTCAATAATAAATAAACGGGTAAATATTCAGTGTAGGTTGTTCTAAATTTTTGTGCTAAAATGCTATATTACCTTCCCAAAAATAATAATCCAAAACATAAAGGCATGGAAAGTATGACAAAAATCGAAAATAAATATGACCTGCTTAACCTCAAAATTGCTATCGTTCCAAATCAGGTAACATGTGTTTGATTGATAAAAATACCTGTATTAAAAAAAAAAAATACACAACCTAACTGACATGGTTGTTGGGTGAAAGACATATTTAATTAAATGGATACCATTTTAATATTTTCATTACAAGAGAAACAAAGTAATACGTATTAAGTAATAAATATGAGGATGCATTAACGCGCAGTAAGTGTGTGTAGTAAATAATAGCATGTGTGACAGTAATGCCATCACAATATAGGTTTTGTAAAAAACAGCCTAAAATCATAAGTAACCTTAAAAAAAACATTGGTAATTTGTATTGGTAATTATAAATAAAACTGAGTTGTTGAGACTTTTGTCAATTATGGTCATTTTTGCACTAAAACGCTTTATAATATGGCTGACAGATAAAAACTGAGTTTTGGGGACTTCTATCCCTTTTGGCAATTTTTGCACTAAAACGCTTTATTATATAGCATTGGTATTAAATTGATAGCATATTGGTATTAACATAGATGGTATTAACAAATCAAAATATAAAAGTATGGAAAACAACGGTAAGTTACAAAAAATGTGAAAATAAAAATGACAAACAAAACTTCAAAATGACTACCACATGAAAATGTGAAATATGTTTTTAATGGCAAGAATGATGATGATGAATTAAATGCGTATTATTAATAAGGAAATGAATGTAATTAAAAAAAAAAATAACTTGATAACCTAACTCAACTCGGCTGTTGCAATAATGCATGCAATAATAATGAAAAAAGAATAACATTTGTTTTGTTTTTTTTTAAAAAGATCTAATGCAACTTGGCTGTAAGGTGTTTAACTCAGTTGCTTTATTTTCATTATTTTTTAAACCATATCGAAAACGAATTTTTATGGTCAGATAGGAACTACAATAGAGAAAAAGTAGTTTTTTATTACAGGTATGTGGATGATATAATTGTACTTTTCAAAGGCAATAGTAAGCAATTAACAAATTTCAATAAATTTCTCAACACAATACATCCGAACCTTCATTTCACACTGGAAGAAGAGACCGATAATACATTAAATTTTCTTGACCTATCCATTTCAAAAATAAACAATAGTTTCAAATACAGTGTTTGTAGGAAACCTACCACAACCAGCCAAACAATACATTCTTCATCCCACCATCCATACAATATAAAAATGACACCTTACAATAGTTTGGTACACAGGTTAATTTCACTCCCTATGGACAAAGGAAGCTATGGAAATGAAGTGAACATCATTAAGTACATAGCTGTTTTTAATGGATATAAAAGCTCAATTGTTGATAGGCTTATTGCCAAATACAAAAACAAAAATAAAAAAATCGTTCCTGATAAAAAAAACATACATCTCCACGGAATATGGTTCAACTTTAAGCCACACCCTAAAAAAAGAATTAGCCAAAGAAAATATAAATGTTTCTTTCAGAACAAGTAATAAGTTGTCAACATTATTAAAGAAGCCAGTTGCAAATAAAAGTGGAGATAACTTTGAAAAAAACTGGCATATACAAAGTGAAATGTAGTGATTGCCTAAGCTTCTATATCGGTCAGACATCTCGCTCTTTTAAGAAAAGATTTAAAGAGCACATACCCAGAATTGCATTATCGACAAACTCGGCTTTCGCAGAACATCTCATGAACAAAAATCATAAATTTGAAGACATCCATACCAACATGTAAATATTACATTTATGTCATAAAAGTAGTTATATGGATGCGATTGAAGAGTTTGAGATTAACAAGAGCAAAAAATCAGACCCCCAGACCATCTTCAATGAGAAACTTTCATTTAAACCAAATTTAACATATGACATGGCTCTAAGGATAAGTGATTTGAGTAACAAAAACCAACAGACGGTGCGTAACTGATAACAATGACGGGCGTGCCTCTAGTGATGGAGACTCCGCAGTCCGGAATGTAACGACGTACGAATCGTGTGTATAGCTTGGCCAAGCTGAATTTCATGATTAATATTTTAAATGTGTAATTGTGCTCAGTGATTGTGATGTATGTTTTAATGTTTTGCTTGACTTTGTGACGACCACGACAGAGGGATTTAACATTTTGTATGGCCTGAAGATGAAACTATATTTTTCGAAATCGCGGTAGCCTTTATGAGGTGAGTTGATAGACCACTGACGGAAAGAATAGGTATATAATCCTAATCATTTGCTTTATTTTGTTCATATTCCTTAAAAAGTACTAACCTTTGTAACTAGTGTCATGGCAGGTAGTAAATATGGACATCAGAATTTAGTTCCGTAATAAATGGCTGAAAATCATAATTTATCATACTAAATTTAATCTTCCACAGGTTAACTTTTCTTTAGCAAAATTATATAGTACATAATAAAAGCAAAAAAATTGTTAAAATCATGACTTTTGCAAAAGTCCCAAGAAGTCAGAAATACTACCCAATATTAATATGAGCCAAAATATAATACAATAAAATAATTTTTTTTTTAAAACACATTTTTTCAATTCAAGTACAAAAATGCACTAAAAAGTAAAAAAACAAATTTTTCATAACCTGGGAGAATAAAGCGTAAGTGCAGATTAGATTAATTACAAATTATTGAAGTAAATCCTTGTATTGAAGGGCACCCATGCTTTATCCTCTGACTGATGAAACATTTATTTTATAGTTTGTAATGCATTTTATAACTGAATTGAAAAAGTGTGTTTTTTAAAAATCATTCTTTATTTTATTTTCAATTTTT
Organism: Callitettix versicolor; assembly: GCA_022606455.1. Taxonomy (NCBI): domain Eukaryota; kingdom Metazoa; phylum Arthropoda; class Insecta; order Hemiptera; family Cercopidae; genus Callitettix; species Callitettix versicolor. The sequence continues at coordinate 29,824,756 of CM040185.1, read as the reverse complement.
TGGTAATGAATCTTGTAATAAATTTTTTTTTTATTATTTATTATTTTTTGCAAAAAACAAAAATTTTGACAACTTTCAATGTGAAACGTGTTAGAAGAAACTAACACCATCTATTGAGAAACATTAAAACTATTTTTCCATATGTAATTTTAGTTAATTAATTAGAGCACAATGACACAAAATTTTATGTGCCTAATTATTAACATTGTCGATCAGAAGCATGTAAGTGTGTAAAATTTCAAGTCGATTGGAGAATGGAAAGTAGGTTAAGAATCAATTACAAGATTTGAACCATGAAACATATAGACAGAGGAAAAAAAATCGTGTTTAAATGCAGAAACAATGGGGAGTTACAAAAAAGTAAAAATAAAGTGACAAACATAATCTCAAAATGACTACTGAACAAAAGTGAGAAACATGTTTTTAATGGCAAAAACGATAAACTAAATGCATGTTATTGTTAATTAAATGTGTGTTAATAAACGAAAAATATTTTTTTAAAAAAAAAGAACAATATTCTAACTCAACTTGGCTGTTACATATTTAATCTAACTCAACTCAGCTGTTGGGTGTTTAAAGAAATTTGTGTTATAATAATGAAAAGATTTTTTTAAAAAAAGAACTTGATAAACTAACTCAACTTGGCTATTGGGTGTTTAACAACATTTTCGATTTTATTTGTGTGAGGCAAATCGCAAATAAGAGCAACCGCTTTTTTAACAATGTTTTCACTAGAAGAACTGTAAAGATAATAAATGACTTACTATAAACTGATAACAAGTTTGAGCAGTTCTTTGGTAATACATTTATCATGCAAAATAAACAAGGATGTAAATCTATGCAAAGTAAACATCAATGATGTCAGAATATAGGTTAGTAATAAAAAGCTAAAAATTGTAAGTAATCATAAATTTATGGTAATAAATTCAATCGTCTGTGGCTTAACAACATAATAATCTCCGAACAAAATGAAAATAAACCTTACACACTAATAAGATTAATATGATTGTATTTTTTACTCTATTGCACATAAGAGTAAAAAAAATCATTAAAATTATGACTTCTGAAAAAGTCCGGAAAAATCAGAAATACCTGAATACATTAATTGGATAATAACATCTTATATTTCTGAAAGTTTGTGTGTTTGTGTTATTCAATCACGCTTTAACCACTGGACCAATTGAGATGAAATTTGGTACGAAAATGGTTTAGGTATCTGAGATAAACATAGGCATATTCCCGTTTTACAAAACGTCATTATACTATTTACCCAGCCCAAAATAATTATTAGTATTTAGTTTTGTGGCATGTGTTAACTGTAGTTATGTTTAATTACAGTTTATTGGACCTCAGATAGACATAGACCTAATCCCATTTTAAGAATCTTAATCCGTGTTTTATTTATTGCAAAATTATTGCTTTTAATGCAACATTTTCAATTATTTTAGTTGAAATTTTTTCAAAACTGACTTTAATTTGTTACTTTGTATTGAATTTTCAATATTAAATGTAAATAAATCCCTACGCAGAGTGCAGATTACGATACATTAAAAATTACTATAATTGTAAGTATTTTCTCTTTGTGAAAGTCTGGATTGCTTTTTTGTTTGTAGTTTTGTTATTTTAAGTTTCATTAGATCAAATAATCACTATCTGGTATTTTTCATTTAAGACTTTTCAATACTTTTGACGCAGAGTGCAGAATATAGAACATAAACAATTTTATTAGAATACTTTAAGTGTAAGGTAGTATATATATATTTGTAAATATGCAGTGTAGCATATCCTGGATTTTTTGATATTTTTGTTACTAAAATGCTTTATTATGTACCCAAAAGCAAGAATCCAAAATATGAAAGCACGAGAAGTACGATAAAAATTGAAAATAAAAGTGACCAACATAACCTCAAAATTGGGTTCGTCTAACACGGGTTTTGGGTGATAAAAAACTCATTTTTTAAAAGAATACTGCATAACCTAACTGACATGGTTGTTAGGCCTAACACAATAATGCGTGAAAAAACCTTTATATATTTTTAAAGAATACTAGGCTATATACAATAACTGACACGGTGGTGCATAAAAAAAACTTTATATTTTTTTAAAGAATACCACATATCATAACTGACAAGGTTCACGGTGATGTATAAAAACCTTTATATTTTTTTAAAGAATACCACGTATCCTAACTGACAAGGTTGTTAAGCCTAACACGGTGATAAGTAAAAAAACTTTTATATTTTTTTAAAGAAACTACATATCCTAACTGACATGGTTGTTGGGCCTATCATGGTGATGTGTGAAAAAAAACTTATTTTTTTTAAAAGAGTACTCCAAACTTAAGATACACAGTTGTTAGGCCCAACATGGTGATGCGTGAAAAATCTTTATATTTTTTTTTAAAGAATACTGCATAAGCTAACACAGTTGTTAGGCCTAACACGGTGTTGCGTTAAAAAAACCTTTATTAAAAAAAACTCCATAATCTAACTGATACGATTGTTGGTCGTAACACAGTGATATATCTTTAATGTATATTATGATTGCTGTCAAAGCCGTGATGTGTAACAGCTAATCAAATTATATTTCTGAGTTTGTTTTTGTTTGTTATTCAAACACAATTTAACTACTGGACCAATTGAGATTAAATTTGGTATGAACACGGTTTAGGTACCTAAGATAAACACAATACTATTCCAGTTTAATTGTATAATAGCGTCTTTTTAATAATACTGCATTTTATTAAAATATGACAGAACCATGTTTTAGAGTATCGAGTAGCAAAAATTTATATGTCTAGGCCGAAAACCATAAATCGTATAAAGAAATATATATAAACAAAATGAACCTATTCTGATTTTGAAAATCGACTATAAATTTTATTGCCTACATTATAATTGCAGGCAAAGGATCAAGGAGTAACAGCTAGTATAAAATAAAGGGAAAAAAATCAAAAATCATTATTAAAAAAAACCTACACTGCATAAATACAAAAAACGTAATAATAATTTAAAAAAATTAAACCACTACTTTAATAAAACAAGTGAAAAAGCAGAAAATACATTCGGATATTAACAGGTCATGTTTTGCAAAAGTAAGGTTAAGCGTCTTACTTAATAATCCATAATAATTATGTATTAAGCTCAAAACACTTACCTTGAATTTACAACTAAATTGCTACCTACAGATTCCCATGGTTTCTGTGGTGGTAAATTCATTTTTTTGTTGTTGCTATTATTTCATTTCGTGACAAAATTAAAAGTAAATTAGGTCCAAGGTAGACTTCATGTATTTTAATTACATTATTTTAACAGGAGTTCAATAAAATGCCGAAGTTACACTTTGGACGAGAAGTTGACATTATCGACAAAACAATGGCGGATTTCTGCCATGTTTGATTTTTCACTGTTTTTAAAACTGTATAAGTTTAAAGGCTGCCAACACTCATAATTAATTCAGAAAATCCCATGAAATTTTTGAGAAATCCCTCCAATTAATTTGACTTTTTCATTCTAATCTTACAAAAAACATATAAAGACATAAAGTAATATTCACCAGATTGCGAAAAATGGTTATCAACGTTATGGACATTAATGTAAAAAGTTGTATTATTTCATGTTATTAATACATATTTTATGTTAGTATTTGTTTTTAACAAATAAATCGTTTTTAATAAATAAAACGAATAGTCCCATTTGTACTTTGTGTTAAAAGTACTGGATTAAGTTTCATTCTAAGAATAATACTTTTTAAAGAATACAAGTTATATGTATATATATATATATATATATATATATATATATATATATATATATATATATATATATATATATATATATGTGTGTGTGTGTGTGTGTGTGTGTGTGTGTGTGTGTGTGTGTGTGTGTGTGTGTGTGTGTGTGTGTGTGTGTGTGTGTGTGTGTGTGTGTGTGTGTGTGTGTGTGTGTGTGTAACAACTGAGTTTAACACCGAACAGCCTAATCAAGTTAGGTTATCAAATTTTCTGAAATAAATAATTAAATAAATAACTATATATATATATATATATATATATATATATATATATATATATATATATATATATATATATACTCATACATATTCTTATATGTAGCAAACAATATTTTGCTAACTTTCGTTTTAGAGAAGGGGTGATTACTCATGTATTATGAAAAATATAATGCACTGTATTTCCTCCTGTGCGACGCAACCAAAGTGATGTGTTAGTAACACCCCCCGTAACACGTACTTTATTGCCTCGAGATCGAATGTCGTCTGCTAATGAATCAGGCTGTAAAGATTCCTAACCTAAATTAGAGCCATCTTTTTTATTCGGCAATTTAGTATGTCGATAAAAAGACCACAACACGAAAGAGGCACAGAGTAGACATGACGATGACGTTTATGTCAGTTTTTCCATAATGATATAATTTAAGTTTCAATTTTGGTGAGAGAGTCGACTTCGAAAAACATGGAAAACACGTAAAAAAGCTGCGTGTCACATTTTGGTACTATGTGAATTTCGTATTCAATCATTTCATTATGGAATCTTTGATTTCCCATTGTAACACTGAGAATGAACACTATAGCGTCCAATACAAGGATAATTTAGTTTAGATAAAAAAACTATAAAAACCTATGTAATTAGTTTAATAAAGTCCAGTTCATAGTTTTTGGGGTGTAATGTCTTTTTAACTAATCTTAACTAAATTATTTTTTTTATATATTTTAATATTATTTTATTAAATATTATTTTATTATTATTATATTTATATATATTATATATATATATATATATATATATATATATATATATATATATATAAATATATATATGTATATATATTTAATTCTTATTTATTTTATTATATTTTAATAACGATATAACATCAATATCGTAGTAATCAAAGTGAATAACGTACAGTATCGTGTACAGTATTATTTGTGTCTTTACCAATGCCACCAGTTAAATTATTTATTTTACCAAGAAGTATATCTGGAACATATGACTTAATAATACCTTAATAATAATACCTTAATAATAATGACTTAATAATAATACCAAAGTTAATAAACTTTGGTGACGCAATGTTTATTGTTCTGTAATCTGTGACTCAATGTATGTAATAAATGTGACTAACTAGGTGATTGTGACGTATTAAGTGAAATTTGCACGAAGTTAATTTCCTCACTTTTAATATTTATTTGAAATCTAAAAGCAATAGAATTCAAATAATTTTAAGTATATTTTATTAGACAATTTAATATGTCTCACTTTTCATCTCCCTTGCCTTCAAGAGAATTTTTGTGGGATGTGTTTCAAAGGTAAAAGCTAGTAAAAGAGGTTATGTATTTTCTGTAGGCTAGTAATTTAATTTAATTTTAGTATGTTAAATTACAAACTTTGCAAAATGATAAAAGTATTTTGGTATTTCATGATTTGGTATTCTGATTTTCGGTCGTCATGATTTAAACATTTTTTTTTGTGGTATATCTTATCCTTGAAATATTTTAAGATGTGGAAGATTAAATTTATTGATAAATGTACAATAAATTACTATTTTTAGCCATTTATTTTTAATCTTTGTTTTGATGTCATTGATCTTTACTTTGCATTAATTTAGTTACATGTTTTCTTTACATACTTATATGTTTACTTTGTATGATAAATTTATTTCTCTAGATTAATAGACAGTTTATAAAAAATAATTTAGGTAAATATGCAGTGTAGGTTATCCTCAGTTTTTTGTTTTTTTTTTTACTAAAACGCTTTTATTACATGCTCAAAAACAATAATCGAGAATATATATATGCGGAAATCACGAGAAGTACAATAAAAATTGAAAATAAAAGTGACCTGCGTAACCTCAAAATTGCTACCGCGTGAAAGTAAGTAACTTGTTTTTAATCGTTAAAACAATAAAAAACCTTTTACTTTTTTTAAAAAAAAGTACCCAGAACCTAACTGACACGGTTGTTGGGTGGTGAACCCAAATAAACAGTTTTTGGGTGATAAAAACACCTTTATTAAAACAATTTTTTTTTTTTTTTGGTGTTTAACGTCCGACTATTGTGCACACTTGGGCTAATGCAGACGATGGGATGATTTATAGCGTATGAAAATGCCAAGCCCTGGCTGGGAATCGAACCTGGGTCCTCGGGGTGAAAGCCCAGTGAGTACGCTATCAACTAGGCCACCAAGGCAGCTTTTTTTTATTAATTTTTGTTTAAATAATACTTTTTATTAAAACAAAACCAATAACCTAACAGTTGATAAGTAATAAAAACACCTTTATTTTATTTTCAAAGAATACTGAGAAACCTACCTGACATGGTTGTTTGGTGGTGAACGTAACTAACATGGTTGTTGCGTGAAAAAACTATACTTGATAACTTAACTGACACAGCATCAGGTGAAAAAGCTAATTAATTGAACTAGTGGTTATATTCTAGGGGTAGTATGTTTTTGATTGCTAAAACTATAAAAAGCTGAATGTTTTTTTTTTTAAATACATAATAACGTAATTGTCATAGTTGTTACGTGGTTAACCTAGAGAAAAAAAGAGGCAAATAGCAAAGTTCACAAATAACGGATCCTATTTTAACAATGTCTTCATTATGAGAATGAAAAAAGGAATTAACCTTACCATTAGTATTGGCTGTCAGAATGTGTAATGTGCATGAGCAGTAAGTACTGATATTTAATAATGTGCATATCCACAGTGCAAAGTAAACGCAATGAAACCACAATGTAGTTTTGTAAAAAATGGCCTAAAATCATAAGTAATCTTTAAAAAAATTATTTTCTGTCTGTGAATATGTGTTTCTTAGATAATAATGTATAAAATAATACAGAGAAATATTTAAAAATCATTATTTTAACAGGACAACCTATACTGCATAAATACCATCATCTTGGTAGTTTTTATAATGAAAACATCATTGAAAAAATGGCTGCTGTTATTTGTTTTCTTCAAAATTTGCCTCTTTTTGTCCTTTTAGGTTGGAATGTAAATATGCAGTGTAGGTTATTTTCTATTTTCAGTAATTTTTTCATTATAATGCTTTAATACTTGCCTAAAAACAATAATCAAAAATATAAAAGGGAGAAAAGCACAGGAATTAACAATAAAAATCGAAAATAAAAGTTACATGATAACCTCAAAATTGCTACCGTGCGAGAGTAAGTAACATGTTTTTGATCGCTAAAATAATAAAAAACCTTTTTTTTATAAAAAGTACTAAACGTAACTGAGATGGTTGTTGGGTGATGAACCTAACATGGTTGTTGGGTGATAAAAACACTTTTATTTAAAAAAAAAAATACTTTATCACCTAACTGACACAGCGTTGGATGAAAAACCTATTTCATTGAACTGGTAATATGTTCATCTTACAGGTAATGTGTTTTTGATCGCTAAAACGATGAAAACCTGTATTGAAAAAAAAAAATTACCAAACCTAATTGACACGGTTGTTAGGTAGTGAACCTAATACAAAAAGATGTAAATTACAAAGTTCACAAATAACAGACACCATTTTAAATACTTTCATTATGAGAACGGACCAACAAAAAAAAAGGAATAAACCTTAACCTGGTTATTTAGTAATGGCTATAAGAACATGTAATGCACATGAGCAGTAAGTACATGTAGTTAATAATATCATGCATGACCAGTAAATCCGTGTATGAAATGTATATGTTTAATGCAATGCAAACAGCAATGATGTCACATTATAATTCTGTAAAAAATGGCCTAAAATCGTAAATAATTTTAAAAAAATTTGTTTTCAGCGAGTGAATATGTGTTAATTAGATAATAAGATAAAAAAAATTAGATAATAAAACAAAAAATATTCAAAAATTACTATTTGAAAAAAAAAACAACCTACACCACATAAATACTGGTTGGAATTATGGTTTTGTTGTTTAATTTCTTATAAATCATAGCATCTTTAAAGAATCGTATTTATGTTCTAACAGCCGAGTTGAATTAAGTTATGAAGTGCCAAATCGAGTTTGGTTAAGCACTTAACAGTCGAGTCAAGTTAGATTATAGTTCTTTAAAAAAAAAAAATGTATTTTCATTATTAATAACACGCATTTAATTATTCTCACACATTAAATTTATTGTTTTTACCAATAAAAAAATGTTTCTCACTTTCATGCGGTAGTCATTTCGAGGAATATATTCCTTTTATTATTAATAACACGCATTTCATTAAACACAAAAGAGCTGAGTCAAGCAGGTTATGTTATGATCTTTTTTTTTTCAAAAAAAAAGGAACGTACTGTTTTCATTATTAATAACCCACATTAAATTTATTGTTTTCGCCTTTAAAATCATGTTTCTCAATTTTGCGTGGTAGACATTTTGAGGTTATATGTGCTGCATCTCTTTTCACTTTTTTGTAACTACCTGTTGTTTTCACACTTATATTTTGGCGGTAAAATGGAACTTTAAAGACTTTTGTCAATTTTCTTAATTTTTGCACTCAAACACTTCAAATTGTGCCCAACATTAATAAGCCAAAACATAAAAGTATGAAAACAATAGGAAGTTACAAAAAAGTGAAAATAAAAGTGGCAAACTTAACGTCAAAATGACTACCGTGTGAAAGTGGGAACATATTTTTAATAGCGAAAATGATAAATTTCATGTGTGTTATTAATAAATAATTGTGTGGTATTATTACTGAAAGGTATATATGTATATATTATATGTCACCTAACTGACACAGCGTTGGATGAAAAACCTATTTCATTGAACTAGTTATCTTACAGGTAATATGTTTTTGATCGCTAAAACATTTTTTTTTTTTTTTAACGCTATAACCTCCTAACTCAAGTTGGTTGTTGCATATTTAATGAAATGCACGTTATTTACAATGAAAAGAATATACAAGTGTTGTTTATAAGGTCCATTTTTTTAACAGATTTTTTTCAAAAACTTGTTAATTTATATTCTTTACATCTCTTCTTTACATTATTTTTCTTCATAATTGCATTATTTTTACATTTCTTCTTTACATTCTTTAAATTGTTTTTCTACATAATTTCCATACTTATTTAACATTTGTCATAATGTTCAACAAACTTTTGGATGCCTATCATAGAATTTGGCTGCTTCAAAGGATAACCAGTCTTTAACAGCTTCTTTCACTTCATCATCTGTGCTCAAGCACTTGCCGTGAAGAAAATCCTTTAGGTGGCGGAACAAGTGGAAATCGCTCAGCGCTAGGTCCGAACTGTATGGTGGGTTGTTCATCTGTTACCATCCAAAAGATTTGATCAGTGTTTGTATTTATTTTACTATATGGGGTCTGGCATTGTCATGCAGCAACAAAATTCCAGATTTCAAAAGGCATCCGTCTTATTCTTATTCTATTAATAAGAAGGCATCCGTCTTATTCTGGATTAGTTGCTGAAACATTGCAAACTGACACTATCACACTGGAAGAGGCGTTGTTTGATGCTAAACAAATGCATGTTTTAGTATACGTGTGATATTTAAACAGTTACAGTGAATCGGATCTTACTTTATGAACAACCCTCGTATATTTTTTTTTTATTTAAAAAAAAACTTCATAACCTAACTCGACTGGCTGTTCGGCGTTTAATTCATTTGTTATGTATATAAGTAGTATTCCTAAAAATATACTAGCCTTTATAAGTAGTGTCAATTAGGCGGATATAAAGTTTTTGTGGCTCTGTAAAAATGGTGAATTTTTTGTTTATAATTGCCATATTTATATTGAATTGAAATTCAAATTTGGCTAAATATTCCATGAAGTATTTTTTTTAATGTCAAATCATGGGATCGTGTGTCGAACTTCACGCCAGCATCTTTTAATCATATTTGTATGTGCACCAGTTGTAAAATCAACAAAAGTAACCGATTGTTTAACTGTAAGATGGGTGAAGCCGTTATTAGAAAGTGAAATGAATTTGAGAAAGAATATGGTTCTTTAAAGATGCCGTGATTTTACAAGAAAATCAAGATCTTGCAACACTTCCATAATTACAACTTAAACTGACAAAAATAGGCAAATCACAAAGTTCATAATTAATGGCAGCCATTTTTTGAATGATGTTTTCAGAACAAAAACTGTTACAATAACTATTTATTGTAAACTTATTTATAAACTACATATTTATCTAGTGAAGCAAATATACAAGCATATCCATGTAAAGTAAACGTGGAAGTACATTAATGCAAAATAAACATCAATGACGTCAGAATTTAGAAATGCAGGTTAGTAATAAATAGGTAACTGTCTAATTTATTGAACATTTATCATAATTAATGCCATTTTCCCCGCCCTAATATCTCTCAAGGGAATTATATAACACATAACAAAAACAAAAAAATCATTAAGATAATGTTTTTTACAAAATGATAAAATTCAGAAATACAATTTTGGGTTAATAATATTGGGTAAATAGTGAAGCATTATAGTGCAAAACTTACCAAATTAACAAAAGTCCCTAAAACTCAGTTTTAGCAGTATTTTTTGTTTAAAATGAATATAGTACTTGTGTTATTATGTATAATCAGAAATTATTCTAAATGAATAACTACATCTTACGAAAGGCCTACTCACATATATGGTAGAGTGGGGTAATAAGCACTACAGAATCTGTAATAGCTTACCTATAATAAATCTCAAAATTTAACCCTTCATAGTTCTCAATACTTACTAGTTTTATATTTTTCGTTAAACTTTTTAAAACAAATTGTTATTAAAGAAATTGTTTAAATTTATGAACATGTTCCAGTGAAAAATATAATAAATAAGTATATTTTATGGTGCTTAGTTCCTCATAAGTGGGGTATTAAGCATCACGTGTTAATTTCAGGGGGTAATGAGCACCAAATGTTTAAAAATGTATTTATAAGATTTACATTTTACGAGAAGATAACATTGTAAGTTTAATAAAAGTTATTGTGTATAGTGGTTAAAAGAAGATTTAAAATAAAAAGTAGGGTATCTGAGTTTTTAGTTAGTTGTACATAAAAAGTTAAATTAAGTAATACAGTTCAAACAAACAAAGTGTGTGTTGACAGCATGTTGAACATTAATTTCCCCAAGTCCTGCACACTCCACATGAAACCACTTTCTGCTTATTTGAGAGCAACACAAAGACCATCATCATCAATGTTACACAATTCATACAGGTTCAGATCTGATTCTTGAGCTTCATCTGGAACAACTGTTAGCTGCTCAAAAGTACTGGATTCTAAAACACTTGTTTCATCGTGATTATCTTTACTACATGAAGCAGCGTTGATAATTATCTCTGTGTGATCAGCTGTCTTAGTTTTTTAAGTATTTTTACTTCTTTCTCTCTCTTTTTTTATTAAAGCTTTTCTAATAAATTGCTATCAGTTAAACATTCTCCATAATTAAAAAGTTTTACTTGGCAATTTTTTTTTGGAGCTGGCTTTTCCTGTGGTGTAAACTTAAAAAAATTAAAAAAAGCTTCCTGCATGCATATGGAAGGGGATGATTGATGATGACAAACTCATATGATTTTCCTTTCCTTTATGTGAAATAATTTCAGCATTTTCTTCTAGGCATTGGCCGTCCGCAATAATTTCGACAGTTGTCTTAGTACTGTTTATATTTGACAAAAGTTCATTCCTTTTAAATTTTGAGTTATCCAGGACATTGAACTTGGGAGCCAAATACCTGTAGCTTTGAAACCACTGACAGGTTTGGCAGGTTTGAAGCCTTGGATCCAGCATTTATTTAGAAGATTTAGAAAATGGACCTTGATAATTTTGGTGAACTGTGTTACCTCTCTCTGCCAATCCATTTTTCACTGCCAAACTATTTTTCACCATGTTTTCTTCAGGGGTGGAGAACGTGCGAGGTGTGGGAAGGGAGCCAAAGTAAAATAGTGTAGTTACTTACAGCAGCTTCTATCAAGTTAATTGAAATATGGGATGTATGACCATAAAAAATGATTACCTTAGATCTAGTAACATATTTCAGTTGGGGAATGACGATTTTGTTGAACCAAGAGTTGAATAATTTAGTCTCCATCCATCCACTGTCAGTAACAGTGTATGAAGCTCTTGGATGTCCATCTTTTGTCCACAAAATGTCCATTATTATGGATCATTTCGTCCTAATAAAGTCATAATCTTAATTTTTATCCTCTTATTGAATTATATTTAACTCATATTAGCACATAACATATAATAATTAAATTTTTTTTTTGCCGGGGAAAAACCAATGTGGTTATTATCGCCGTATAGTAATTCAATATGAAAGTACATATTTGATTACTAAATTTAACCATGGGCCCAAATTGATTCTATGGTAATGATCCATCAATCTTTGTTCAAATTAATCTTGGAAAATAAATTAAATAAAAACATACTAATATTAAAGAACAATCCCTTTCTGATACTCAAGAAACTGATATAACTAAATCATTAACAATTAATGTTAAAATTATTCCTAATCCAACAACATGAAATTATTCTTATATATATATATATATATATATATATATATCAAAATTTAAATTGTCCACATGTCCTTGAGTCTATCACACATGGAACAATAGTTCACAATAAAGGAATTTTAGTCTTTAAAATATCTTATTAAATTAATAAACATAATCTCGGGGAGGGGAGGGCTTAACATGCTGGTCTCATTTAAAGTTTATTTAAAATTTAAGAAAATCTAATCATGGATGTTTAATATTTGAAAATGTTCACTATAGGTATTAAAAACTTTTGTTATTTAAATAGGTATAATCAGTTTCATATCCTTACACAGTTCGATAAAAAGAATTTTTATCCTGGGAACTGATTATTGACCTGAGAGGAACATTAGGTTTAAGAATCATAACTAAACCATACACTTGGGGAATCAATAAGAAACAAATAATTTTAGATGTAACTTGTACTTTACATTGAGATTATATTATGAAAATATTTTAATTTTTCAAAGTTTCATGCATTTAAAATTTATGTTAATTTTAAATTAATATAAATGAATATAAAATATGATAAAAACATTTGCCTCTAAAATCCAAAAATCTATCTTTATAGCTACAATACTTGCAACATATTTATGACTAGGCCTAATATTCTTAATTATTGTATATTTTTAGAGTTGATAAAGATCGAAGTGGCTATATTTCATCAGATGAATTACAATTAGCACTTTCCAATGGAACATGGACACCATTCAATCCAGAAACTGTTCGATTAATGATTGGTAAGAAAAATGTTGTGCTTTTGACAGCTTAGCATTAGATTGAGAGCTTTCTTATTTAGCCCAAGTATATTTAAACTAGAGACACTCGATACCACTTTACAAGCCAATTCTGTTTACAGCTACATATTATTGTTATAGTAATAAACCACTGTAACAGTAATAGACCAACCGAAGCGAGGTCTTCATTTCAACTTGACCATTCCTCATTTGGTTGGTTTGTTTGTTTGTTATACAGTTTTGGCCAAATACATTGAGCAATTGTTTTGAAATTTGTTTAAAGCCCAAACAACTATGTGTGTTAGATTTTTTCCATTAACTTACGTTTCAAAATGGTGGTCTCTGGTTAAAAATGATGACGTGTATCATTTTTGGCGAAACATATTAACCAATTGTTTTGAAATTTGGTATGAAGATACTTTTATAAAGCCTGAATGACATGTGTAAAACGTCATATTCATTTTTGTGTCAAGATAACAGCCTCTGACTTAACAATGACTATTTCATATCTGTGTTGTTGGCTCTTTCCTGTGATAACAAGACCATAAAAGGCAATAAAATTTACAGTGAAGTGGGTTAAGTAACATTTTTTAAAATATTATGGTTATCAGTTAAATTGGCAGAAAAGATTTTAGGTGTATCAGAACATTGGTTAGCAATTAATTAAGAATATACTGCAAGGTCTACTAGTGATAATGATAATAATGTTAACATAATGAAGAAACATGGTAATTTGATATACCAGAATACAAAATGAGCTGATAACAGTCAAAATGGTTTATATCAGCCCATTTAATGAATGTGCTTTTTAAATGGAACTTTTTGTAATAAATTGTATGTAGGTTCTTTTTTGATACTCCCATAATTTAAAAAAAACATATATTTCTTAGATTTGAGCTTGGATACATTACAACTGCTAAATTTTTAATTCTTCAACTTGTAGTTAAGGTACTTTAGTATTACAGCACAGTAGACCATCGATTACTTGTAGAAATTGATAGATAATTCGGATAACCAATTTTGGTTTTTTATCTAGAAAACTAGAGTTTTTGTAAAATTAAAATAAAATTGGGTATAGTATATAACTTACATTCTTAATACACTGTGAGAGGAATTTTTAGAGATGAAACAGATGCATGAATGAAACAGATTCCATAAAAAAAAAAATGGAAGTTATTATATTTTATTAACATTTGTGTACATTACTGACGAAGAAGAATGCTACCAGCTAAACTCTTGTGTGCTCATAAACAGGCATTTTTGTGGGCTTATTAATGTGTACTTACAGGTCTTAAAATTTACATTTTTCCGCAAAGTAAATTGTGTGTTGGGTATCAAAATATTGAATAATGTCAGCAAATATAATCTCAGGAAATTACTATGTTTGCATCTGTTCTATTATTATACTGACAACAGATGATATTTTACAGACCAAGTATTTTTTTGTTCAAAGTACTTCTGTCTGTACATAGTTATTTTTATTTCAACTGAAGCTTAAATAAAACAGTTAAGTTTGAGAATATAATATAAATGTAGATATGTAATAATAATTATTGTCTTCATAAATCAACAAAGCTCAGTTAAGGCCTAACCTGATAATGATACGTACATATGGGTGTAAAACGAAAACCAAACTCAAAACTTTTTTTAATGATACCATGGGAATGATATACAAAACTATTAAATTTTAATTTATATTACACTTTCCTTTTTGGTTTAACTGTATTTCTTTATAATGCAAGCAGCAAGCCTAAGGTCTTATTAATAAATAGGCCTACCATCTATTTATAGCGAGTTGTGAAACAGCTTTAACAAGTAAGAGATAACAGAGGCATTAGTTATATAAGAATACCAGCAGGTATAAAAACATATTTATTCAGCTTTCTTGGTATAAAATATCATACTTTTATTGTCTCTTTATTTGTACAATAATTTCTAATACTTTATTCTCACTTAAATTTGTTTCAGTGATTAATATTAACAATTAATAAAAATGATTTAGCATTGTTCACTTTGGATACCTGGTGTGCTTACAAAGAACAGTTGCTGCTATTAAATTTTGGGCCAAAACTGGATTTTTACTAAACTTGGGGACATTTTTCATTTAGTAATCTATAACATTAAGATAAGAAATATTAACTTTTGAATTAAAAAAGAAAAAAATAGTTTATATTTCTGAAAGTAAATACTTGACATATTGAAATTCTCTTCCTTAATTCTGTATAAATTACACTTTATAATTTTCTTAAACTAGAGACATGTGACTGATAATCAGTGGTCAGACAATAGGTTTGCAAAAATATAAAAGTTCTTCTTATATTCTGAAAAGAGTATACATATTATATAACCGTATCACAATATATAACTGTATCATAATTTATAATAATCATTTACAAAGCCCAATTTAGTAGCTTACATGGCCTTGAACATAAAATTCTGCAAAAATAAATTATTAACTTATGAACAAGAAGTTGAAAACATGTATACAAAATTTTAATAGTTTATTCTAAAGAAAAATGTTTAAAACACTTTTTTTGATTAATAATCCATTAGTACAAGAGTTTTCAGTTACGTTTATAAAAGTAATAAAATAAAAACCCAGAGGTGTTCAGCAATGGTCCTACTTTACGAATTTAAGCAGTGCAAATATGTGCCTTCATAACAGCCACCCCCCCATTTACAGTGTGCAACAAGAACCTAATTTTGTAATGCTAAAGTTAGATTCACATCTGTTAAATTCCAGGAAGATCTAAAAAGAATACATATTACTGATTATATGAACATTTCCAAACTTTTAGGCATAGCATAACACAAACAACATTGCAGAGAACATTACTTTGTACTGCAGAGAGTAATTTTGTACTAAAATAAAGTTAGCAATATTGTTAGCTGATCACATTAATAAAGTAACAAAGTAATTAATTACAGTCATACAGTTTTATGATTAATTATTTATGGGTAAGTAGTAAATATTGGTGGAGGGGGCAGATCGTATAGTATTAATTATTCAGTGCTACATACTGCCACGTTTAACTAGAATACATAAATGGCAATCTTTTGTTACCATAACATAAACCAAATCTGTTATTTTTATTTTTAGGAATGTTTGACAAGCAAAATAGAGGCACTGTGTCTTTTGATGATTTTGGAGCACTTTGGAAGTATGTCACAGACTGGCAAAACTGTTTCCGATCATTTGACCGTGACAATTCTGGAAATATTGATAAAAATGAATTAAGAACGGCATTGCAAGCTTTTGGCTATCGTTTATCTGAGCACATCGTAGATTTAATGGTGAGGAAGTTTGATAGGTACGGTCGTGGCACAATCCTGTTCGATGACTTTATTCAGTGCTGCATTGTATTATATGTAAGTATGATCAACTAGTTCTGTGTACAATTTTTTAGTTTGAGTTTTTACGTTATAAATATATATTTTGTATGCATAGTTTTACATTTATATTTAATTACGTAAATTTTTAAATGATATGGCAGGATAATACATTCGTAGTTGTATCATAGTTTTGAGTGTTTGTGTAGAACCAGCAGTATACAATCATATCCTTATATATAAACTTTCGACTTACATTCTCCCATACATGTGTTGTTGCTGAATTGTTTCGACACAACATACATTCATATTTTTCTTGGTTTGTTGTAGATAAAACAGGATAAGAGAACAGTTTTCTACTTTACAACAGTAGGATACAGGATATAAAAAACACTGTCCAGTAAAAAAATTTATAAGCATGCTCCTTGTTCTGGAGTTAATAATTGTATAGTTTGCACTTTATGTCAGGATTGCAAAGTTTCATAATTTTGCAGCTTTACATGTAGCTGCAGATTGAGGGGAATAGTCTCTGATCTCTGAAATTATATACTGTATAGTTAGTTTTAACAGTTGAGTGATTATGTTCCTTGAGAAAGCAATTATATATACTAGCGTAGTATACATTTTGTGCAACTGGTATTTTGGTGCACTTATGGCATTGGATGCACGTCACATCACACTAACATTTGCTTACACAACATTACTATCATACTCTCAAGGTCTACGATGCCACAGAACACTATCATACTAAATGTTGATTCAAATTCAAATCGTAAGTAAAAAAGCCTGTACTAATTAAGCAGTTATTTAGAACTACCTTCTAAATATTACGGTTTAATATAATACTAAATTTTCAAGATTTCGTTATTTGTTGGCTAAGATTATTTACCGTGAAACCAATTAATGCATAGTTTCAAGATTCAACTGAATGTATATTATGCTGCTAGATTATAGGTAGTACTGAAATGATAACATATTATCATTATTTTTTTAGATATTAAGATAAGTTCTCTAACTCCAAGTTTAATAACACCAGGCACAGTGACTGTAGGCTCTTTTGTGCAATTACACCTCTTGGGGACTAGTGCCCTCAAATAAGTTGGAGTATCCCAGACTAGCTCATTCAGCTAGAGGTCCTTAAGGTCTTGGAAGAAAACACTTCACCTCTGCTGACAAAAGTATCACTGTCATAGATTAAATGTCCTGCAGTTTCCTTGTCCATAGCATAACTTGTGTATGTTTCTCCACGGTATAAATTTCATTTCTGTTCAGATGCAGCCTCAAACTATAGTGCCCCATAATGAATTTCATGGTTCTTCCAAGTTGACCTCTACTCAGAGTCTCTTCTGTCCCTTAGTTAATCTAGAGGAACCTGTTTTAATACATGTTCATGGTTAACAGCCTCCATTATGTCCATTTGTCATCACATGTGTATGACATTTTGAGAGTATGAATCAAGTCTTGTTCTCAAGTGCCTAACCTAACACCACTGTCGTTTACACTTGTATTCAATTCATTGTTTGCCATTATATTTCAGTCTCATTACAATATCATAAATTGAATTGAATTGGACCTGTAAATAGTAATTTAATAAATGAATTGAAATATTTTTGTACACTTTATAAATTTCATATTCATTGATAGTCCAGCCACCAGCGGTTAAAACCGTGGAATTTTGTTAACCAACACTGATTTTGATGAAAATTTGGGTATAAGCTCTACTTAGCTTCTACTTCAAAATCTACCCTGTGCCGAACCGGGCTTTTTATTTTTTAGGGGTGAAAACTACCCCTTATTACACAAAATTAAAAAATCGTAGATTTCAGCATGTATTTGGTTAAATTTTAGTTTAAATGGATTATTTGAAGATCTCTTGACATTTTTGGACAACAAACCAACCACACTTATTATTTTTGAGGGGTAAAAACTATCCCTTATTGAAAAAAATTAAAAAAATCGTAGGTTTCAACATTTATTTAGTTAAAATTAAGTTTAAACAAATTATTTGTAAATCTCTTGACATTCTTGTGTAACAAATGAACAGGGTTTTTATTTTTTAGGGGTGAAAACTAACCCTTATTGCAAAAAAAATGAGCAGTAAGAAGCAGTTAAAAGATGATCCCTAAAAGAGAATCATATATGATTACATTTAATTTAAATTAAAATTTGGGATAAATATTTATTGATAAAACTTACTTGAATTTGAATTGTAAAATAAATTGTATAAACAACTCATCAGTACACGAAAAATATCTTTAAAAAAGATGAGCAGTACACGAAAAGATGATTCCTAAAAGAGATATTTAATTTAATTGAAAATTTTGGATTATTTAAAATTGTGCCAAAAATTTTCATTGTACTTACAATTTTTTTTTATACATATTCTTTTGATATTAACATCAGCAGCACAACTGAAAACAAGTGGTGTCATTTAATACATATGACTAAATATAGACAGACATATTCGCGCGTGTGTGTGTGTGTGTATATATATATATATATATATATATATACAGATTTAAAAATACCGTTATAATACTTTCACTATATGCCAGATGTTGCTCGATCGTATCCTCAATTTTTCTGTCTGCGTATGCCTCTCTGCTCCAAAATTTGTGCGGCGAAATTTTAAAAAAATGCAGTTGGTTTTTTGACGATAACTCCCTTATTTAGTAGAACAAATCGGACAACTTTTATTTGAAACATGTTTTCATATCATAAATATTTGTAGGTCTATTCAAAAAAATGCATTTTTTAAAAAAAATTATAAAAATGCAATTTTCAATTTAATCAATTATTTTTTTCTAAAAGAAACATTCTAAACCGGTAAAATCACTTGGATTATATCAATAACACTAAAATAAAGTCAACTGCTGTATGATTAATTTCAATTTGTGTGGTAACGGCGAGGGTGTAATCGTTGCTTTTTTTTTTTTAAAAAAAAAGAAGTGACATTATTTTTGTTGTAAGTTAGTTAATTCTTATGTAAAAGACTTTTACCGGGGCTCATTTTAAAGGTTTTTTTATGTACTTTAAAAAAGGTTTCTTGAGTTTTTCCCGAAAATTGCACTGGTTTCAAGTTATTTAAGGTTGAAGGTTTCATTTTTGAGGTTCTCGAAAAATAACCATCCTTTGACAAGCAATAACTCAGTCCATATTTGGTTTTCAAGGCTTACTCAAACACCAATCTCTTTGTTTTTTTATTAGCTACATTTTTGTTTCTTATGATTTTTTCGGTAAAATGAAAATGTTTGAAGTTATTTGTGAAAAACAGTTAAAAAAAATGTGTTTTTTTGATGAAAAATGCAGTTTCAATCGTTAAATAACTCGGAAAGTATCAATTTTACAAAAAAACTTTATATGACAAAAGTTGCTTAAAATTGGTCAATCTATCGATTCCCGTGGTTATTTTGATAAAAAAATTTTTCAACCCCTAGAAGGGGTGGCTTTCACCCCTAGGACATAAGCCCGGTTCGACGCAGGGTAGATTTTGAAGAAGAGGGTAAATAGAGCTTATACCAAAATTTTCGTCAAAATCGGTGTTGGTTAACAAAATTCCACGGGAAAATGGCTGGTGACTGGTCTATGAGTCCATTCTTATGTTTACTTTTTTAACATATATGTAAGGATTGAATATTGGTTTTGAAATAAAGAGTATGTATGGTCAAGATGTGTCGTGTAATTGGATTTATTGGGAATAATGTTATGGTTAGGTAAACGTTTTATAAAATGTCTTCCTGTCTGAGCTATATAAAAGAATTTGCAAAAAATTTGATTTTGTTAATGCCAGATTTTAGTTCTAGTGATATCATATAAGGATTTCAATATTTTCTATATATTGATGGTATTGAAAAAGGGTATTCTTTATATTTAATTTTTATTGTATTGGTTCACATGCTGGGTTGGATGTCACCATATTCTGTCATCTAAATGTTTCTTTAACTTGCTCTTTTGCCGGTTTTTACTGGTGTTTTATAAGTTTTCTGAGAATACCGTCTACCGTAGTGTTCTTGCAGACATTCAAATTGTAACTTTCGACTTGAAAATAAAATTTATAAGTCAAAAATATGTTGGGTAAACATTTTCAAATACTTCAGCAAATAGTACAAAGTGAAAATTATTGGTACACAGGTTGTTAAAAATTAAAACTAATTTATTATTTCTCTTAAAATATAACAGACAAAATTATCAATGCTAAATTGTAACAAAAAAAAAAAACTTATTAATATTGAACACTATCAAGTTAAAAAAAATAAATTTGTTAATAATTAGGTGTACAAGTTTTATTTGTACTAATATTTGGTGGTAAGTTTGTTCATTGTATAGTAACAGGTTCACTAAATTGCACGTTACTTGTAATTCACAAGTTCACAAATTCTTAAGGAACCAAAATATGATTGTTTAATATGAATTTAAGAAATACTTTTATAGAATACAATACCTGAAAAGCTCAATCGATGAAATTAATTCTTATGACATAATTTTTCCTTTTATTCTTTGTAACGACTAACTTATGCACAGTACATAGTCCTCATCGAAAGTGACTCTTCTGTTCTTTGTCTTATTTCCTGCACTTAATTTTTCTATTCTCTGTAATTGGTCAGAATAATGATGCTTGTTTAACCCTTTAATATTTCTTCAAAAAGGTAGCTTGGCTTATTACCAAATATTTCAAAGTAAAATTATTCAAAGTTTTACTCTAGTGGTCACAGATCATTATTTCACAGGTGATACATTAATTTTGTACTAATACATACATATTAAAACATGTTATTAAGTTTATATTATTTCAGTTTTGTTTCTTTAAATATACGATAGAATATATTGAAACCCAGACACACAAAACTGTATGTTGAAATTAAAACATTTTAGTTTGGAGGACCTAAGAGAGTAGGCTAATTTTGAAAAAAAATATATTTCTGCTTTTCAGATAAACAATTTTGTAATCTGAAGGAAACACACAGTGATAAGACTGTTTAAAACTTAATGCAGTTTGTAAATTATAATGATTATGCATCATAACTTAGTATGGTGAACTACCAATAAGTTTTAAAACCAAGTAATATGTTGTTTTCAGACTTTAACATCAGCTTTTCGTCAGTATGATACGGACCAAGATGGTGTGATTACGATTCATTATGAGCAGTTCCTAACTATGGTGTTGGGTCTAAAAATATAGTTTTAAATATAAAGAGTAGTAAGTTTATATATATATTTTTATTAATACAAAACAAATATATGGTAATACAGTAATTATTTATGTGTGATAATATTTTGAAATATGTTGTTAATAATTTTGATCATTAATTTTATGATGAATTAATGTCATGATCATATGATTATTCATAGTATATTCTGGTAGTTTACATTTTATATGTTGGAGAAGAATAGTATTTTGAACAGATTAATCGTGCAATCATCTATAATCCATAAAGCTATAATCCATAAAGAATGTGTGCTCATTTATTAGGATTTGAAAATAATTGAAATATTTAATTTATAAATTAGAATTTGTTATGGTCAGTTTTATTACTAACCAGATATAAAATCTAAAAAAAAAAAAAAAAAAAAATTACCAAAGTATTTGCCATATCTGTCAAATACTACCATATCTGTCAAAGTATTGTCATATCTTTTGTTAAGACAGTGTAAACACAATTTAACTTATATTTGTATTTCATCAGTATAATATAAGGGCAGTATACTTAAATTATGTTGTTATAGGATTGCTTTCTCCCTACCTCTTTTCATGTGTATTTATAGTTATGTATCATTAACTGTATTCATAGGGCGATTTGATACAAAGAAGCCATGTTGTGGCTAAAGGGGTCTTTAAAGGAGGGGGGGTTTAAGAGGTTCTTTAAAAGAAGCCATCTTTTAATGGGTTTCTGCTTTAAAGAATAAAGTACTAATACATACATTTGCGAATTTTTTTAAGCCAAATTTATAGGAATCTCAAAGTAGTGACTGTATTTTTATGCACTTGTCTACATAAAAAAAACTTATGATAATTACTGTATTTTATAACAAGAGCCAAATCGCTTAAATATGGATTATCATGAGCTTTCTGTATGCATTTAATATCTCGTTATATCATGTATGAGAATTATACTAAGCTGTAATTAATTGTGATATGGTGCAAAGAGAATAATTTAGTATGCCAAGTAAAAATCTTGCAATTAAAAAAGTGCTCAAATAACATAATATATTTAAATAAGATTACAATTTTTATATATTTTTTTAACAGTTGAAAATATGTTCTTTGTAATTGAATATGGTTGAACGAGGTTATAATGCTATTAAAGTGTTTTACCTATAGAATAAATCTCTTTTTGTAGTACAGGTGTCTAGAATATATCTCAGCTAACTTGTTAATTTTGAAATAAAGCCAGATCTGGAATCGTTTGTATTGTTGTGGGTCCGAGAACATTTTTTTTCAAAGTAATTTTTTTTAAACATTTTTTTCAAAGTTTTACTTTACATTGTACAGCTTGGTGCCTGACCGTAAGAACCTTCGATATCTCACCACTCTCTCCTAAACCTTATACTGTTATCTTAATGACTGCTGCTAATTAGCCATAGGCCAAGTTTTGTGAAGGATACACATAATCAGTATTATATAAGAAGTTAATTAATATTGTCATACATGTACTATAACATGTATAAAGTCTATAATATCAGAAAACTTAAACTGGATCTTCCTCTTGTATAAGAGAAGTCTTGTGCAGTGAAATCTACTGTGGTAACCTAACACCAAATAACTGAACAATTAGTACAGTTCCTCCAATTGGTATGGAGTTCTTGACAAAGTTCCATAGGAAATATAATGGAGATAACATTTAGTGTTGAACCAATAAAACTGCAAAACAAAATGTTTTTGCAATTGTCATGTGGTAGCCATTTTATCAGTTACTCTTATGTTGCATCTAATACTGAAAGAAAGCACCAGTACTTGGTTTAACCAAGCATGGTAGTATCCATTGACTTCTGTCATTTGTTTAGTTGAGTTTTGGCTTGTATCAGGTGTAGCTCGGCTCTCTGTTGATTTTGTGAGGTTTTTATCTATGCATTTACTAAATTTTTTATATTACGAAGTTACCAGCGTGAGAAAGTGAGCCTGCACATTGTTCATGTGCATTCTGTTTGATAGATTTTTTGATTATGATTCACCATCACTGTTCCGAACTGCATCAGTTTTGAGTTATAACAGTGTGACATCACTATCTGCATTAACATTGCCAGATTGTTCGACTCATGGCCAGCTGACCATGGTGTTGCCACATTGACTCTTAGAAAAGTCTTAACTGTGTACCATGTCATCTGTATTCATGTCTTATGTAGTATTTGTATGCAATAATGGTAATATTAATTTATTTACCAGTATATTACGAGAAATATATATAGTTTCTGACACTCGGTACCTGTGTACACAACTCTTCAGTGTCAGGTGCCAATTTTAAATAGACCAACTGTATATTATGTATTATAAAAAATGTTTTACAAAGATTTAATAAATGTATATAAATTTAAATGCAAAACTTTATTTCAATGTCTGATAACTTATTATCTAAAAATTTGACTACGTTTTAGTAGCTACATAATAATATTTGTGGCTTGCATAACAATTGTTCTAATATATTTAATGTAGTATTATTACCATTATTATATTGATCTCCTGTAAGTGGTGTTTAAAAGCATAATCGTAACGAAATACAATCTTGTCTTGGATCAGTTAATTACACTATTGAAAATAACAAATTTATTAGTTGAAACAAAATAATTGAAAAACCTTACCTAATTGTTTTCTAATTGTAGTAGTATTACTTCATTTTTGCAAAAAACCCTATACTTTTTATAATTGGAATGTATTTATTTGATATGCTTATTATATTCAATATAATAAAAATACTGAATTTATTTTTAAATATGCATAAGTGTGCACAATAGTCCGACGTTAAACACAAAAAAAGGGATACATTTACATTCCACTGCTTTTTATTTTTTAAGTTCTTGTTTGTGTGTATATTTGTAATTATTATTTATTTTCTTTTTAAGAGCTTGTTTTTGCAAGTTTTAAAATTAGTGTAATTTATTGATAAATCAAAAAGGCAAACCCATCATAATAATATAAATATTAATTAAGCCAAAAACTACAATGTTTTTTACATTATTTTGATGCTTTAGTCACTGGACCTAATGTTGATGTTATGTTTATTTTATTACTAAAAGTAAATTAGTAATTAAAAATTTAATAAATTAGCTTTCTAATTTTTACACAGAAAATGTACAGCTTGACACAAAATTATAGTTACTTGTATTGTAAATTTTACAGTTAATTGGTTATAATTTTATTTATGGCTAGATGTGAATAAATGTGCATTTTCATCATATTAGTGTTACAGTAAACATTGGGGCACATATTCTTCAAAGTTTGGTATATAGTTGTGTGTGCGTGTGTTCACACTTATATTTAATACCACATTGATGTCATGTTCGCACCATTTGTATAAAAAACTGATCGTACGGTAATACTTAATTTCTAATTAAAATTTACTAATAGTTACTATTGAATAATTAGTTCTTTTATACACTTGAAAAATGTGCTGTTATTTATTTAAATTGTTTATTATTAAATATTATTAATAAAGAAGCTCAATTATGGTGTGAAATATATTACTTTTGCTCCTTTTTTTGACTTGGTAAAACCAATTTTCTGATTACTGAGACCCCACGTAATTTCTAATAAA
The DNA here is from genome assembly GCA_022606455.1 of Callitettix versicolor. Lineage (NCBI taxonomy): Eukaryota > Metazoa > Arthropoda > Insecta > Hemiptera > Cercopidae > Callitettix > Callitettix versicolor. The sequence goes on along the minus strand of CM040185.1, from coordinate 29,799,443 downwards.
TAAATACATTGCTCAATAAGAACGGAATATTTTTTAATTTGTAGGAAGATTTGTGTCAAAAATGAGTAACTTCAATTCATATTGTACTTTTACTGCCATTTTATATTTTTAAATATTTAATCTTGTACACTCAGGACAGTTTCCAGTGTTTGTTGTGGTATTATGCATGTATGTTATTGGTTACAAAATATTAATTTTAAAACTTGCAGCATTATTTTGAAGACGAGATTGTACAATTTAATGATTGGAGGGGAATATTTCAATGAATTAAGTACGTTTGAAGAGTGTAAATGATATTTCTTAATTAAATATACTATTGTAATTATATTTTTGTCAGTTGTTAAGTCCATTTCATTATGCATTGTTATAAAATTCTAAAAATATTTAAATCTTTAGCATAAATTGTATTATATTTGGAAATTGATAAATAGAATAAATTGATATGATCTTTTTTCTTGTAATTTTATTTCTGTTTTTATTACCTCCTTTCTATAAATCATAAGGCAGATTTACTTTATTGTTTAGTCTACTTTTGATTAACAAATTTCCATTCGTAAATGAGTTTTCGGAGAAACCATTACAATAAAACCCAGTCCTTCACATACCTCTAGAACAGCGGCCCCTGACCTGGAGTATCTGCCCCTGGGAGTACAAAGTGGGTTGATATAAGATTAGAGAACTTTTAAGGACTTTTGGTAGTCAGATACTATTTTGCTGAACACAGTAGTGAAAGAAATTAGATTACAAATCCTTTTAGTGAGAATTGTCTTACTAGTAACCGATTTAGTAAAATTATTAGTAATTGAAAAAGGAAAGATTACAACTTACAAGGAAAGGTTACAATAGTTTTTACAAATTGATTAAAAAAAGAATATGTTTGTAAACTTCTGTGAGAGATGATAATGAGACTGCATTGATAAGGCAATGCAGAGAGCTTCTCACCATATGTCAAGAACAAATATCTATAAATATGACAAGAGAACAAAGTTCCCATTACATCTCAAAGGCAAATAAGAATGTGCTTGTGATAAGAACTTTAAAAATAAATTAAATTATCCTGATGATGGTGGAAATATATTCCTTTTTTGTTTTTTGCATTTTTTTGTGACTGCAAAAAAAGGTAGACAAATCTTTTATAGACCACCTGGAGTAGGGTAAGGTCCTGGGTCTGCATGTTACCAAGATGGCAACTTCAATACCTTTTTTTCTAATAGAAATTTGTTAAAAATGTTATTTTGTCGCCTATTCATGAAAACATAAGGAAAATAATATAACATATAGTCCTATTCAATAAGTTTTTAATTAGAAAAATGACATTAAAGGCCGTTAACACAAACATCTTAAAAGAGTTAAAAATTATGAATATAAAATTTGCTAGAATCAAGTTTTACAAAAAAGTATAAAAATACAAACTAAAAGATGAGTAAAAATATTAGTGTATATTTGAAGCACTGAAAAACCAAATTAAGTGGAACCAAATTAGGTGGAAAAAAATTTAATATTATTCTATTAAATATTAGACAAAGTACTAAAAAGACCATCTTGTAACACAAATTAAATATTTTTATGAAAGACAGTTTTAGGCTAATAAAAACTGAAGGCACAAAAGTGAATAACTATACACTTTTACAACTATTTAAAATGTATCGAGTAAGGTTAAAAAGAAATTGTTTTCCTGAATTTAAGTCATAAAACAATACCTTATAACCCTAAAAGAAAAGTAACAATATTCTATTTCAAACTATCCTAAAATAAATGCACTTGTTTATTTAGTTTAGTTTATATTATTGGTAGCCACTATAAAGCGGCTAGAAAACATATTTTATACAATTTAAACTAAAACTAAACTGATAGTATAAAACTTTTAAATTTATTAATAAACAAATTTTGTATAGAATTAGTTGCATTCCATTGCTCCATGAAAAAATGGCGCTGACTATAATGCATCAGGATTTAATGACCATGACTTTGTGAACCCAGTAAATAAAAAAATAAAATAAATTATTATAAACACTAAAAAAAATAACAAGAAGCGGCTAAATAAACATAAATGGCATAACAGTACTAAAACAGAAACACAAGAAATTCAGTATTGTGAAAGTATATAAGGAGAAACAGAGATGTAATTGCTTTAAGTTAGGGATGCACAGACCACGGCCCGCGGGCCGCATGCGGCCCGCCGTCACCAAAATAATACTCTCGTACATTCGAAAAATATTGAATTCTGTATCAGAATAAAACCAAAAAAAATTTGTTCAAAAGTAAAGACGTCCATAAAACTTATGAAAATTATTCAAATACCGCGCCAGTTCATGAATGAAACGCATTTACGTCCGAATTAGTCCTAATAGTCCCGAATAGTGTCAACAGAAAAGCAGTTTAATAGTGTAGAGGGACCTAGGAGCTGTGCCTAGCCCAGAGGAGTGGGAGGTGCAAGGTGGAGGGGCAAAGGGTAGCCCTTCAGTCCTGCAGTCCTGACCGAGACGTGGCAGACTTCTCAAGTAGTGTTCTGTGTTTTGTCTGATCTTCTGTACCGCCGTAACTGTTTGTTTCTGTGTTGTTGTTTGTTAACCCTTTTTTATTTTGAAGTCTTATTAAAGTTTTTTTTTATCATTCTTGCATATAGTTTAATCCAAATTCAACGTAGATCTACTGTTGCAGTGTTAACCCGTCAAGTGTATAATTGTGTTGTGAAATCGTAAGTAAAACTCTGTTATCAATAAATGTTTCCCTACCTATTTATTCAATTATTCTTGGTAATTTAAAAAGGATGGGTAATTTAAGTAGGTACTGTAATTGTTTTTAGGTGCAGTGTTAACCCTAGACAGGATTATAACGCAAACATGGACAAGCCAGGACCTAGTAAAAACGTAAGGCTAAAGATGAAAATCGGCAGTTTCAAGAAATATGGACTGAGAAATATTTTTTTGTATGGTTGCATAACAAAGTCGTTTGTTTAATTTGTAAGAATTCTGTTGCGATTGCAAAGGAATATAATGTAAAAGGCACTATGAAACGCAGCATTCTTCTTTTACCAAATTTACAGGCGAATTAAGAAAGCAAAAAGTGTTGTCTTTGAAACGGGAGCTTATTGGTCAGCAAACTGTGTTCACAAAACTCATTGAAGATTCAGAAACGGCTACAGAAGTTAGTTTTGAAATTTCTCGAATGATAGCAAAGCGAAGTCGCCCCTTCAATGATGGAGATTTTGTAAAAGAATGCATTGAAATCGCCGCTAAGAAAATGTGTCCAGAAGCAGCAAAAAGTTTGAGAAAATTCAACTGAATCGTATGACAATCCAAAGATTTAATTATGTCTTTGTCAGCTAATATTATGGAACAATTAACTGAAAAGACTAAGATAATTGAATTTTTTCATTGGCACTCGATTTAATCAACTGATATTAGTTCCACAGCTCAACTACTCATATTCATACGAGGTGTGTTACTCAAGATTTTGAAGTCGTAGAAGAGTTATTAGGAATGTGTTCATTGAAAGGTCAAACTAAAGGAGTTGATATACTCAATGTACTTTTGGATGAGTGTTCAAAAACTGGTTTTGACTTATCAAAATTATCGAAATTGTGACTGACGGTGCTCCTTCTATGATTGGTGTCAATTCCGGGCTAGTTACTTTGCTAAAAAGTATCTGCAAGAAAAAAACATAAACGCTGAAGATCTCATGCAGTTTCATTGCATCATACACCAAGAAGCCCTTTGTTCTAAAAAAATTGAATTTCAAAATGTCATGAAGGTGGTAGTTTCGACTGTAAATTTCATCAAATCACGAGGACTCAATCACAGGCAATTCAAACAATTCCTTGATGACATCGAAGCGAATATGGAGATTTGCTGTTTTATACAGAAGTAAGGTGGCTAAGTCGTGGATTGACACTTGAACGATTTCTAAATTTAATAGAAGAAATTGGAATATTTCTGGTGGAGAAGCAAAGGGATGTCCCGAACTTAAAAATCCTGATTGGTTGTGTGATTTGGCTTTTTTAGTTGACATTACAAATCATTTGAATGTCTTGAACACACGGATTCAAGGCAAAAATCAACTGATATCCCAGCTCTACGCTCATGTATCATCCTTTCAATGCAAGCTGACTCTTTTCAGATCGCAACTGACTTCTGAAATTACAATCATTTTCCGAATTATAAGAAAATGGCCGAAAAATTCAACAAAACTGCGATTAATTTCAGTTATGTAGAAAAGCTGGATATTCTGATTCACTCTTTTCAAGACAGATTTTCGGACTTCAAAAAAGTGAAACCTCTGTTGGACATATTCAGCAATCCTTTCTCGATTTCAGTTGAAAATGCGCCAGAGTCAATGCAGTTAGAAATTATCGATTTGCAAAACGACCAAGATTTGCGCAACAAATTCAACGAGGGAGACTTGTTGAACTTTTACCACTGCATTGACAAAAATATGTACAAAGAGTTGCGCATAAACGCTCTGAAATGTGCCAGCTTATTTGGTTCTACCTATATATGTGAACAAACTTTTTCAATACTGAATAATAATAAAACAAAAATCAAAACCGCCTTGCAAATGAAAGTTTGGAAGCAGTTTTACGTGTTGCTACAAGTAAATTTGACCCAAATATAAAAAAGATTGTAAGCACTATGCAGTGCCACGCTTCAAATTAATAAATTATTTTTCAATTTTAATACATTATATGCATTTTTTATTGTCTTTAATTACCTATACTTCTGGCGGCCCGCCATCAGTTCATGATTTGCCCGAGTGGCCCCTAGTTTTAATAAGTCTGTGCATCCCTGCTTTAAGTATTCTACGCATGTAAGATCAATGTACTTGAACTGTAATTCAGTACTAAACAAATATTACAGAAGTAGTTACAAATAACTACACTTGTTTCACTTATAAGGAAATACTAAAAAAATGCATTATATAATAAAATCAAATAGTGATATATATATATATAACAAACCTTAAAGGTTTTTCGCCGGGGAAAAAATATAACAACTGTTTACAACAATAAAAACTTATTTGTAGTTAGTTGGTAACTGATTATTAACATTAATAAATACAATATAACAATTAAGTATATAATACCTTGAGAATGTTTTACTTACTTAAAATAAATAATTAAAATAATATTAAAAAAGTACGTAGATTAAACAACAGACTGTTGTCTGTTTCATTTTAATGTTCGAGGATTCTGTCGTCATTCTACATTTTAAAATTAACAGCAAATACTACCAAATTAAAGAAACAAATTGATTAAACAAAATAATTTGTTAACCTAATTTTAATTTAACATCTATAAAATAGCATTTGTAATCACAGACAAAATAAAATTTAAATTACTAATTAAACACCTTTAAAAAAATCAAGAGTTAAGAATTATTAGTTTGCATGTAACAATAATTTTTGTAAAAAATTATTAAAATTGGAATTACAGAATCAAAAAATGAATAAAACATTATTTTTTACAAACTTTTTTAATGCAAAGATTTCTAACTTCCAAATCTTTTGTAACAAATTGATTAGTCAATGATTAATTATGATCAATTATAATAGTTTATATATATAAATTGTTTACATAAATATTTAAAACAATTTACTGGTAAGTTTAATCTCAAGTGTTTGGTTTTAAAAAGTACTTTGGAAAGTATTAAAATTCATTTAAACTTACAATAATTTAATGTATACAACCTACATTAAAACTAAATAATCTAAATAAATAAATAATAAATGTCAGTTTTGCCATGCTGACAGATGGAAGCATATTTCTAACATTATGCTAGATGTATTTACAATCATTTAAAAATCAGATGTTACATTCATAATCAGTTTAAAATCTGATTTTACATTCATAATCAGAAAATATGATTTTATATTCATAATCAGTATTAAAATCTGATTTTACATTTATAGCCAATTACACTGATCTGATGTTACACTCAAAATCAGTATTAAAATCTGCACATATTATCATACTGATAATAAGTTTAAAAACTTAAAATTATTTTATAATGTTGCTTTACGAGATTATGTTATGTAATGAACTTGTTCAAGCTATTACCGAAATTGATTTTTTTTCAAGTTTTGAATAAGTTGAACCAAAATTATAAATATGAGAATACTAACTCACATGCACATGCATGCACACACACACACACACACACACACACACACACACACAGTTATGTAGTTGTAAGAAATTGCTAATATTAAAGTTTTTTAAATTTGCAAACTCTATGTTTTGAATTGTATACTAAAACTTGGTATCCCAGACTGTGAGTAACCAACCAACCAAATATGCTGTGCAACAAACTTGTCAAAGCCAATACCAAAATCAATTTTTGTGCCAAATTTGTGTAAAACTGAATACTAGATTGATAATATAAAATATACAACAATAAAAATATTATTGTAACAATATAATGTGGTATTATATAAACTAGTAATTCAGTAATTATTCAGTAGTTATTCAGTAATAACTTGAATAAATACACATACAATTTTCATTTTATACAGCACATTCATGGTTTCAGATCTGGGTCTTACCATAATAGCCGGCTGTTCCAGTAACTCATTTTCAATGAAAATTTGTTAAAAATGTGATCAAATCTTAACTTTTATATATAAATAAATATATACAAGTATTATAGTAAGTAAGTTTATATATAAGTAAATACAGTCAATAGGCTTAAAGAAAAGCATTAGAATTTCATAAATGAAAGCAAAACATTAATAACTTGTGTTGTAATTATATGTTTTGTGTTTAGTTATACAATTATTTATAGTGCAAATAAATTCCCTTTGCTATCAATAAAACATAAGTAGAAATTTTTCTTGAAATAAGTTACTTAGAGTTGATATCTAATGTAAGAACTACAACTGCAAGATAAGTTTTATTTTTCAATTCCTACTATTAGTTCACACTCTCCATATATATATATAAAATCCGCCTCGGTGGCCTAGTTGATAGCGTACTGTGGTTTCACTCCGAGGACCCGGGTTCGATTCCCAGCCAGGGCTTCGCATTTTCATATACTATAAATCATCCCATCGTCTGCATTAGCCCAAGTGTGCATAATAATCGGACGTTAAACACAAATATATATATATATATATATATCTTGTTCAAATTTTCAATCGTTAATAAAAAAACTTTCTATTCATCCCCTTAAGTTCAAATACATTTTTTGCTGCCTCGGTGGTCTAGTGGATAGCGTACTAGGCTTTCATCCCGAGGACCCGGGTTCGATCCCAGTGAGGGCTTGGCATTTTCATAAGCTATAAATCATCCCATTGTCTGCATTAGCCCAAGTGTGCACAAGAGTCTGATGTTAAACACCAAAAAAAAAAAAAAAAAAAAAATAAATACATTTTTTTAAACTTGTAGTGGATGACGACACTTGATGTTACTACAGTTTTTTTGTCAAACATTAATATCGCATATTTGTTCAGACTATAAAATAGGATTTGATTTAAATAACATTTATATTCTATCCTATGTTGGTTTTAGGAATCACAGCATGCAGCTATCTCGCTGACGTGATGGAAGCGCATGATCTAAGTAGGAATTGACTTAAATTTTTTTTTATATTACTTGTTTATTGTTAAAAAAATGGTTTAAATTGCATTAAAACATAAATATTTTACTTCTAGATATGTAACAAAAATAGGACAGAATATATTGTAATATGATACATATGTTTCCATTATTATATGGAATCTTTTATTCACTTTATGTTTCCATTATTATATGGAATCTTTTATTCACTTTAGCATATTGTAAAGACTCAATATTTTACATGTTTCTTTCTTATCGGGACACCTTTCGTCTCCCTTTAAATATCTAACTGCCACTCTGGTATCTTTGTTATGAATTTCTAGCAATAAAGGGAATTTAAGACAGCACATTCCTTGTGGATTAGAATCTAGGCACAGTTGCACATTGCTGGTTACCTTAATTTTTTTACTATTGAATGTTGATATCAAGAACATCTAAAGAGTAACTATGGTAAAGGAATGTTCAGGATGCCATATTTTGTTTGAGTGGTACTGACTGAGTACTATAAAACAGTTAACAATTTCCTATATAAATTCATCCACTAATGACTAGTCATATAATAAATACTAAACAATGACAAGTATAAAAGGCACCTTGATATTTTAAAACTATTTACTTTTGATGTTAGACTCTAGTAACGATGTCGTCTAAATCTACATTATTCTTTTTACGTCTTCTTGCTCCCAGAATTTCAGCATCCGAATATGCCATTTCTTGTGGATTAACGGGTGAGTTTACATCTGGAAAACAATTTGCAAAATAAATACAATGAATTAAATTAACTTCAGTAACTAAAGTGGAGTACACATGAGGCATGTTTTTTAAAATAACTATTATTTCTTAATCTGCTTTTCAACATAATTTCTAGCAATAATTAAGGTACTTATCATATCATACATCCAACTTTTGAATTCCATCCACATGGAAATCTGCCATCTGATTTGATAACCTATGGATATACCTGTTTTGACATCATCATCATCGTGACACTGACCAGCAAAATATTTTTTTAAATGCAAGGACATCTGGTAGTCACCTAGTGCACGTTTTTGTGATTTTTCCATACCAAAATTGTTTGCTTGACTTTCAATTTTTTAAGTGATATCAAGCCATTTCACGCATTGTTGTTTTGATTCTTATGTAATGTAAATCACCCATGTTTTGTTACCAGTGACAATTTGGTTTAAAAAACATTAAGCAGTGTGCATTGCTCAAAGAAAGTCAACACACTGGCTAGAAGTTTGGTTTAGTGCACGTCAGTCAACCCAGCGTCAGTACACAGCAAAAGCACAACTTACTATAATTTGAATGTTCTGCTAACATTTCATAATAAACACTTCTTGAAACTTGAGGAAATCGATTAGATAAAGATGAAGTTGCAATGTAGTGGATGTTCAATTGACTGAGGCATTTTAAAAACTCACAAACAAACCTAAACAAGATCAAACAAATGTTTCCATATTGGCATCTATCGCTATCTAAGAGATGTAGGAACTCAGCATGCATACATGAAATGACAGCGGTCAGCACTGCAGTGGCCAAATTTAAAAGCAGTATATACTTCAAAAACACCCTTTGTAACTAAGTAACTGAGTTTAATGATAATCAGGCACTAAGAACTTTTTTTGATAATAGGATACTGTAATTAATTACTATGCATCTAAGAAATTTTCATAAATTTTTCCTCAAACCTTCTGTATGTATTCCTTAGGATTGTAGGACTTTTATTTATGACACTATAAATTTGTTTTCATAATAATTAAGTCTGAAAAAGTTCATCTTGATTATAAAACCAGTTTTAATTTAAATATTTAAAAATTTTGGAAATTATGCTGAAATTTTATGTTGCTTAAAAATAAAGAGGCATAAATAATTTGCATTTTTATCACATAACATTATTAATCTGTTAATATATAACGTGTGCGTGCATGTGTGTGTGTGTGTGTGTGTGTGTGTGTGTGTGTGTGTGTGTGTGTGTGTGTGTGTGTGTGTGTGTGTGTGTGTGTGTGTGTGTGTATACCCTTCCATATTTCAAATAAGTAGAGAAGTAAAATCCATATAAACCTATATATGTTATTTATATGAATTTTACTTCTAGTTATTTGAAATATGGAAGGGGTTAAGACTTAATTGCTTTTATTCAAATTAATTTCATATATACATGATTGCAGTTTCCATTATCAAAAAAAAGTTCCTAGGGCCCAATTATCAGTAAATTAGTACTTAGTTACAAGGGGTGTTTCTTAAGTAAGTATTGCTTTTAATAAATTTAGTTTATATATATATATATATATATATATATATATATATATATATATATATATATATATATAGCCACTAAAACCCAGTTTGTGAATGTTTGAAAGTAGATTTAAAAGTATGTAATCAATCTGAGAACTATGTACAGCTTTATAATGTATTGTAAATTCGGTAATTAGGTTATTAATAAATCTTATCTCCATTAACTCTGTATACATTCAAAACATAAATAACAAAGTGCAACATTCAACAGCTTACCAAAAGTTCCACGAGCTCGCAATGTTTCTTGTTTGATTATGATTTCACTGGTCAAGTATGCTTCCCTTTTGATCTGATCTCGCAGTTTTGGTGACATGTCTGGTATACACCACTGGACTGCGATCATCACCAGCGATACTAAATTCTAATACAACAAATAATTAAACTCTTCCTAATGTAGTGAATAGTTTTATTCTACTATACTGGAATATTTACAACTCTGTGATGAATTAAGAGACTGTCCATCTTGTAAAGACACATTATCAACTGTTTTGGAAATAATCTACAATTACATTATACATTTATATTTTTAATATTGTTATTTAAATTTTTAAAATTGCTATTTTAAAAATTGTTGTATAATGATGCTCTATTCATGTTATTATTAGTTTATTTGGACATTCATGTTATTATTAGTTTACTGGGCTCATTCTCAAATCCCTAACTTTAAACATAAACTTAGCAACTAGAATATAAGCCTAGAACTATGTTAAAATTATTATAAAATAACAAAACACTCAGGGATGATACCCTAAATCACTAAGCTACACAATATCTGAGAAATACCATATCAAAACTAAAATGACTGTGTTTCTCAACACTTAATGGAGAGGACAGAACTGGTTACGGTAATGATACCTGCTATTTCCTTTTTCAAATTCCTAGCCTGGGACCTCTTCTCTTTTTTAACAATTAAAACTTCAGCCTTAATTTAATTATCATCAATTTTAAGATTATTTTTAATTGTGTGTTTGTGTGTGTAATTTGCACCTGCTTTACTTTCTTATTGAAGTACTTGAAATGTTACCCTAAATAATATTTTGAACCAAATAAATTGTTATTTGTACCACAAAAAAGGCTACAGAATTTTATTTAGCTTTAAAAAAAGATTTCTAAATGGAAATGTACATCTATAGAAAAAAAAGATTACAAGCTCTAGAGGACGTAGATCCAAGTATTTGTAATCACCTTAAAGTTGCTAGAATCGATAAATGACATGATGACTTTTGTATACAATGAAATATTCTTAAAACGTCTTTAATATATTCCTAAATCTAGTTATGGGGACAATTGATCTGTTAATTGATCAAATTAAGGTAGCCACGCTAGAGGGATATTATGTGTAAATTATATTTAATTGATGTATAATATTTTTTCCAACCTGGAAGATGACAATGAAAGCCAGCCTTGCTGCCAGGATATGCCAATGTAAAACTGTTCTCTTGTATTTAGGCATTATTTCTGGTGGGTTTCTGTAAGCTGCGTACCTGACAAACAAAATACAACATTGGCTAGCACATAATACAATATATATTATAAGCAAAAAAATTGTGTATCCACATATTCTTACTCTTTATAACTCTTTAAGAACAACCTTTTATTTAAAGAGCTATAAATAAAATATTTTGCCCAGAGGACAAGCATTACAATTAATGATGTTCATTTACATTACCAATTATTCTTGTATTTATTGTAATAATTTTAATCTCATATGACACAGTTAAGTCCTTGTAGCACTAAATCTTCACTTAACGATGCCATAAGAAATATTTCAATATCAAGTTTATATACTGATTGGCAAGTTATTATTCATGATATCTTGGTATGCTTCACAAATAATAGATGTGGTAATCCAGATATTTGTACTAATTGATTGAAAACAACCAATTTTGACATTAGGCCTACTAAACTGAGAAAAATCAGTAATTTATATTAATCTATAATAACAAATATTGCAGTTATTTTATATTTTATTATTTTTATATTTAAAAACATACTTTTACACATAGAAGTAAATAAAGCATGAAAAAATAAAAAAATTATTTATGTATATCATAATACATATAATCACAATGAAACAATAAATTAAGAGCGATTTTACCATATCTTGTAAAGTGAAAATTGAAAGGTTTAAGAATTATTAAGTTTCAATATGGTTGAAAGTACAGAGAAAGGTGGAAAGAGAATAAAACAGAGAACATACAGGAAAATAAAATATATTTGGGATAAAAAAGAATGGATAATATCAGGAATACAGAAATAAGGAACTACTCAAGGAAATGTTGACAGAGGAAAAAACAGTGAGGACTTGTGAAAAAATGGAGGACTAAAAGAATTCTGAACAGAATGGAAAAATGTATTGTAAGAGAAGAGACCAAGGGAAAAAAAGCAAGAAAAATTGATAATGAATGAGTAACGTTAAATATAAGTTTTGTGAAATAAGTACCATGTTGGGAGAAGAAAGGCGAAGGAGTAGATATAATATGTATGTCTTAACATCTATATACAGCAATTTGGAGTGTTACTAAGCCAGGAGTATACATTATAAAAAAAGGTATGATTGAAAATAATAATGAAAACTCTACCTGCATATTGATACGTTGAATGTTGGATTTCGTGGAGCAGTTCCGATAGGAAAATCACTGGTATTGAAGTAGGCCAAAGAATTATTAAGAAATCCTATGTCTGTGTGGTCTGGGCTCACAGTTGACATATAAACTAGGCGGGGAATGAAATTTGATGAAAACGCTATGATGAAGCCCTAAAGTCATCCATGGTTATAAATTAAAATAAATACCATTCTGTAACCATTTTAATTAGAAATTTTATTTAAGATTATAAATTTTATTATCAAGAAGTTATCATAAAGAAGCAAATGTTGTCTAAGGTCAGCTGTTTGCTAAAGCAAAAGTTGTGTAGTTGTTATTACACAACTATCGCAATGGTATATCATTGTGTAAAAATTTTGTGGTTTGAGATAACATTTTATAGAACCTGAAGAAAGTGAATTTCTGATTTGCGCAAAGAAAATATAAATCCTACTTGATGAAAACAACCTTTTAAGTTATGTAAGTATCTATTTATTCATTTGTTTTTCTATTATTATTATTATTTTTTAAAATTTATTACTTGTGAATTTTTGTAATAATTTCAATCTTTTTATTAGTTCAACTGAAAAACAGTTTTTTTATTTCAATTATTATTTTGTACATTTTGTTTTGAAATTAAAAACACATTACATAAATAAAATAACTTTTTTAAAAATACTTACATTCGATATAACAGCTAGTTTACCCAAAACATCTAAAATTCGAAACCAGACACCAATATTTGGAGCTCGCCTAGGCACAGGCCTCCTATAAAATGTTAAGAACTTCTTAGCATCCAGTCTCATTTCAAAAACATTGTTGAGCAAAGCAAACACAGGTGCCAATGGAAAGGCTGACACAAAAATGGTGACAAACCCATACTGCATCACTAGAACCAACAAAAAAAAATAATATACTGTAACTTGGAACAATAATATAGCAGATATTATAATGAATTTAAAATAACAAAAAACTGCATTAAATTTTGTTTAAATCTTTATAAAAAGGGTAAAACTGAATTATACAAAAAGCTTTTCGAACAAACCATACTATGGTTAAATCAAATTTTCCAAAGATGAACATAAATTCTTGAAAAAAACAACAGCTTACCTAATTACCATAAACTACAAAATTAGAAAATGTAATAAAATGTTCTGAAAGTTTATTTTTATATTAAAAAAAAAAAGAATACCAACCAAGTATGTCAGATTATACTATCTACCTACCAGATTGTTTGTTAGATGAATTCATGACAAACATAAGGTAGATGGTAGATATAAAGATACAAGATAGATTCATAGATACAAAGAGAACAAAAGAAGTTACATTTCTGCAAATAAATAATCATTGTTACTCATGATTGTGTTTACATAAGTGAACAAACAAATAAATGGTGCAAAAAGAAAAAATACACAAACTTTCTAACATTTAAAATCCAGCTCTAAAGTTATTGATTTTGCTAAAATTTTAGTGGCATATGAAGATTTGTACTCATTGTACTGAATTTTAATTATTAAAATGAAGTAAACTGAAAAAATAACACCTTAATAATGGACAGGTTTACCTTTGAACAGTAAATTTCTATTTCAAACTTGCTTCTCCGATTTAAGTCATGACTCTTCATGCATTATACCAAATTTGGATAACATATACCTCATCCTCAATTCCATTGAATTTGATCAATTGGATTTGGTCACTGTCTCCAACAATGTACATATACATACAACAACCGCCTTTTTGAACTCAATAGAACTTGAAAAGAATATACCCATGAAATCTTAGAAGTACTGTTAGAGCAAAGGTGATGGGGATGTGGGATGGGGATAATACACTGTGTCATGTTATTGTGAATCACGACTTTATTTGGTTGTGTTTTCTGTAGTGTTCCAAATAATGTTAAGTCAATTAAAAATTAAAGAAAAACTTTTAAAATACTAAATGCTTATAGGGATGCCTACTTAGATGGTCCAAATAATTCAGTGAGGGGCTTGAGAAGATGAAGAATATTTTGGCCGACTTTGAATTTGAAAACAGAACTGAAGAAATGTGAACAAAATTAGTAAGATTGTTAGAAAAGACAGAATGATAATTGAATCTGTTAACATTTAAAAAGAAATCTTATGAAAAATTCTGAGTTAGGATTTTAACATGACAAAGACTGTGTAAAGATGGTTTCAAAAGTATCCACATCAAAAAAAAAAAAAAAAAAAAAAAAAAAAAAAAAAAAAAATGATAGTTTGGAACAACTTGACACAGATCCAAACTTATTTCAAAATGTGATCACTTGTGAAGAAGATCTTCCAGAGTGACTATGAGACAGAAAAATACCATCAATTCACAGGAAATCACAGTCATCAACCTGTGTATATGAGAAGCCATAACTAAAGTCAGAATATATTTGTATTAAATGAAATTTATATCTCAAGAGTAAATTGAAAGAAAAACTGTCTGCTTTTTTTCAATATAATCAAATGCGAAAAAGTTTGTGCCATGTTTTTAGACCATTTATTTTTAAACATAATTATATAAAATTGGTTTCTTTAAAATTGCATTTATTAAAGTTTTTGAATGAACATTAATGTTAATGAACAACATTACAGGCACAATTAAAATCAGTTCATTAAAAGCTCTTTAAACATATAATAAAACTAATAAAAAATTATTTATTTGAAATATTGTTTAGCTACAGTTTCTTACCCATTTCTAAATATTCAGAGAACAACCCTCGGTCACCCCAGTCGAGCAGTTTATAGTCTTCCGTCCACTGTTTTGCTACACCTCTGGATACATCTTCCTCTGATTCTTTGTTGGACTCTAAGCCAGTGGCCAGCATAAAAGAATTCCACATCTTGTAACAATAACTAAAACAAAATAAAACTTACTATATTTCCTCACTACTCAAAGTACAACAATACACATTGTACTGGATCTACACATTGTACCTTACTTCGGTGAAACAGTGTAACACCGAAAGCTGTGTGGCAAAAGTGGCAGCTTAGCAGACTCATTTGCAATATTTTGTTGGTTGGGAAACTAGTCTTCAAAGCCTAAATAATTCTGGAAAACTGGCAAAAGTGAACCTGGAGAATGGAAATTGCATTTAAAAGGAAGAAAATGGAAATGGAACCCACAAGCAGGGATGTTAGATAAAAATAACTAATCTGCAGTGGAAAAAGTGAGAGATGGCGTTAAAATCTCAAATCAGTAAAGCAGGCAGCCTAACATGGTGATGTGTTTAAAAAAACCTTTGTTTTTAAAAAAAAGAATACTCCATAACCTAACTGACACGGTTGTTGGGCCTAACACGGTGATGTGTGAAAAAACCTTTATTTTTTGTTAAAGAATACAGTTATTCCTAACTGACATAGTTGTTGGTCCTAACACGGTGAGCATGAAAAAATATTTTTTTTTTTTTAAGAATACGTAAACCTAACTACTGACTCGATTGTTTGCTCTATTATGGTGATGCGTAAAAAAAGAACTGATAACAGTTTTTGCTTCCATCATACACGATTTCAATAAAACGATAATTTTTCTTTATTAATAATGCAAATATTGCCGCACTTCATAAACGAATATGATTCTTTAAAGATACCATGTTTAATAAGAAATTCGAAAACACAACTGTAATTCCAACCTAAAAACTCAAACAGAGACAAATCGCAAAGTTCACAAATAACAATGTTTCATTAAAAGCACAAAACAGTAATAAATCATAAAATTTAGTAATGCCTGTGAGATTCTGTATCACGCATGAGTAATAAGTACATGTACATAACAAGAATGCTCATGTCCAGTAAATCAGAGAAGGAATAATAGTATCTTCAATGCAATGTAAACAGTAACATCGTGTGAGTATAGTTCTGTAAAAATTGGCTTAAAATCACATGTATTCTTTTAAAAAAATGTTTTCCGTGGGTGATCAATTACAATTAATAAGTCGCAGGGTCAGACATTAAGAGTAGCAGGAATACATTTGGGAACTCCGTGCTTTTCCCATGGTAGTTATATGTTGCCTGTTCTAGAGAGTCAAGTAGCAGAAGTTTATATGTATTGGCCAAAAACCATAAATCTTACAATATTGTATATAGAAATATATTAAGCTGAAAAAAAGTTATTCTGATTTTCAAAATCGACTATAAATTTTATTATCTTTAATGTATATTATGATTGCGGGCAAAGCCGTGACAGGTAACAGCTAGTATATTAGTATATATATATATATATATATATATATATATATATATATATATATATATATAAACAAGGCAACAGTAAATAACTGCCAATAGGGGATAGAGTTACCTATTCAAGGTTACTGATACCTGGTATTCTCACTCTTTCTCTCACTCTCACTCTCAAACTCACTCACTCTCTCTCTCTCTCTCTCTCTCGAGGAGGAGGGGATTGACAACCAATTATACACAACAAATATTTATCCAATCCAATGGAATTCCAATCCAAATAATTTTTTGGATTGGGAATCCCAAGAACTAAAGTCTAAACAAACACATGCATGTGTACTTGTGTTTTGTTTGGATTCTTACTGTCAGGGTTTATACTATTTTAAATAATGTAACTGACTATGATAATGTTTATCTAATGTTTTTTTCACCATCATTTTATTTTTTTTAGTAACCCATTCCTCAATGTGTAATTCATTTTGTAATTTAGGGTCTTCTGATACAACTTGTAACTGTTACATACTTCTGATACAACTTCAAATTTTAAGAACATGAAACTCTTTGACTGCAATACACAATATCAAATGCCTTGGTTATTTGCACGAGTCATTGCCTCAGATGCCAGGTCATCACTGCACAAGACTAATCAATACCATCATGACCTATATGACTGTTTTTGACACAAGTACAAATAAATAATCATAACTTTGCTAATATGCTAATTTACTTATGGAAAACACTGTACTTTAGCTTTTATCTTATTTTCTAACAATTTATGAGAATAAATCCTGTCAAAAGAAATATTTCTATTTGACAGATAAATAAATTTATTCACCAATGAAAAATCAATGCAAAAACTATATTTTTTAGAAAAGTAATTTCTAAGGTAATAAATTATATTTTTTCCAACTGAAAATACTGTATCATTTTATCTAAGCCCACATTTGGTCTCATCACAAAAACTGACTAAAGCTTTGCCTCAAATTAGTTGATACATAAGTAAAACTAAACAGATAAAAATGTTTTTTTATGTATATAGACCTACATTGGTCATAACACATATTACTTAACCCTTAAATGAGTGCAGGTGTTTGTGTATAAATAGTACTGATGTTCTAGAACGTGGAATAATGTGGTTCTGGAACATTTGATCAAGATCTGTATGATTTTACTTTTTACAGTTTGTATAATAAGCTAAAATAAAGTAAATGTTTGGCTTGCTAAAACAATTGGCTTGTGAGTTCTAAATAGGAGGAGGGTCAACGGCCCACCTGCAAAGGAGTAGGTTATCAGCTCCCTGTGACGGAATAGGGGGTTCCTTGCATAGGAGGAAGGTTATCAGTTAAGAGGGCAAAAAGTCGGTGAAAGGAGTGGGTGCATATTGGTGACAGACTGTGAACATCTGTTCTGCATGCTCAATGTCAGTACACCCTGTGTAAACTGCTGTCATTACAGATTTATACTAAAACATTATTCTTTATTCTGATATAGTTGGTTCCTTCACTTTAATCTTGATATATTTTCTAGTTTTATTATTTTGTGTTGGTTTTCAGTATTGTGTTAGTTTAACTTTTTTTTATATGAGTTCATTAGTTGATTTTCTCATTCCTTTGTATCCAGTATCGCAGCATTCCAGAACTGCTGACGTTTGACGTTAAGCGTTTGAGTATAGACATTATACTCCTCAAACGGTTACCACTAGAATTTTCTTATTTTAATTACAAATATTTGGTTTACTTGTTATGAGTTAATGATATGTACATGATTGTAAATAAGTATATATCATCACAGAGAAGTGCATACAGCCTACTGGTAGTCATGTAGGCTTAGTAGGCTTATATACAGGGTTTCAATGGCACAATTACTAAACCCTACAACACTGCCCTAACTAGTATTTCTTTCTGATCTGGCTTAGTGACAATTACTTAGTGTAAAGCAACTCTACTATATATGCCTATACACAGATAAATCAATACATGATTGACGAAGGCACCACAGCAGCATGTAGTAGGACAGGCTAAAAAATGTGTAAAAAATGAAATAAATTTTTCTGTGCCAATTATTATTTATTTTAAATAAGTATATCTGCTTGTATTAATTGGTTTAGAAATTAAAAAATACTTACGGAAGAACCATTTCTAAGACACTGTTAAGAGCTTGCTGGCCGACCATTATGATAGCTAGCTGAATGAATAGTTCCATCAAACATCCACCAGGGTTGCACTTTAAAAAATAAACATATTCAAATTTAAAGGTATTTCTTTCACACAGGATATTCAGACAGATCTTTTTTATGAAATAATATTACTTTGTAGATTAATATCAACTCTTAGATAAATTTGCGTACAGTGCATACTAATACTAATGTAATTGTATTAGTTCTAAAGACCACGATCCATATCCTATAGTGATCATTATTAAAATGGCAATGGGAGTTGCTAAGTTTTGAACTGGGTTTATCAATTTACACAAAACTTTTATTAAACAAAATATCAATGTTGTAGGTTCAATCACTCCAGGCAACTACAATTGTTAGGAAGGGCCTACTCAAAGTTTTTTTTACACCTTAGGTGAAAACAATTTCTATGCCCCTATAACCTCCCACACCTTAAATAAAAATGAGGCCTTGTCACCTCTGGCATCTTCAACAATGTATCATCCCCACTGTTACATTTGTTTAAGCATTAAATAAAATATCCAAAAAAACTTATGTCCAATGTTATTGATAAAAATCTAGAATGACTACTTTCTGAGCTCTGAAAACATTTTTTTTTTCTGTGGCATTTGGAAAGAAATTTTAATATGAAAACCATAGAGAAACAGGATCAACTGAAGTTTTATTATTATAGAAACCATGTCAATGTCCATTTTAAATATAAATCAAAAAAAAAAAAAAAAAGTTATTAAAGAGATTCTATAGAAAACCTGATTGTCTAAAACATAATGTTTGTTTTGAATATTACAAATAGCTTTATGTTTTTAATTAAATACAAGTTATGTTTAACTTCTTATTATAACTAAAACATGATGTGAAATGCAAAAAGAGCAAACACAAATTGGTATGTATAAAAACTAGGTCACTACTCACTATGGAAAAATAGACATCAATAGTTGAATTGTTAGACCTCATGTCAATTAAATGCAGGGCAGAGTGCATGGTCACCACACTGTACATTAACAAAAACTAACCTACAATACCTTCAATATCCACTTCCTAAAAATGTGATGGTTTTGCTTAATTTTGATAAAGCATATGTAAAAAAAAAAATCACCTGCCATATGGTTGGGGCACAATGGTAACTGCCTCAGTTGTTATATGGTTGTTGTTTTGGCTCTGATGAAAGAATATAAGAAGTTCAATGTCTCCTTCAGTTCTTTTTACCCTTATTTTATGAATACTAACAATTTCAAAAACATATAGTGCTACAGTACAGAACTAACTTTTTCTGTTACAACTGTTCTATATTAATATTATTACACACCTCTTCTTGTCTCAGGTTAGCTATCCTATTGTATTTAGCAGGATAACCTACAAACTTTCCTTTAAGAAATGCAATATACATTATAGAAGTATAGTAGTTGACAAATTGGAATAAATAGATTTTCACTGTCAATGATTCATCAAACTCAGTTTGTGTTCTCAACAACTCCATTTCAGTCAGCCAAACAGCCAGACGATCGTACACCTGAAACAAATTTCAATTAAACAACCTAACTTCACTTTCATTCAAACTCATCATCTTAACTTCTAAAACCAATTTTAAGTGTAATAATATTTTTACAATTTTTACAATATTTTGAGTGGTATTTTACAAATTTAATATTTTATTAATTATTATTAATACAATTATTAATACAATTATTATTAATTTTATTATTAATACAGTGGTACCCTGGTTAATGGTCTTAATTCATTCCAGAACTGAGACTATTATCTGAGCAGACTGCTATGTGAGACAGCATTACAACAGACTTAGGGAAACATTTTAATTTGTTGAAAAATTGAAAACAGGATTTAAACAAGAATTTAAAATGATAATATTATAAATGTGTAAATTTTTTAATGGGCTAACAAGTTAAACACACAGTAAAAGAGTTGACACACTATGTAAAATTAGGTATGCTGACAGAAAAGAGCATAGGAGGGAGCATTCTGAGAACAGATAACTAAGAAATATCGTGTAAGTTACTGCCCTACAAAAACCAAACACCAATCAATCAAAGGCTTGTTTGTGTTAACTCAGCAGCTTGTACTTTCTGTAGCACAGCACAGTGTTATCTCTATATTTACACATCTGCTCAGAAATAATTTAACAAAATGAAAACATTCTTGTAATATGTTCAGCCCTTTACATGAAACCTAAACTGTTATGCAGGTAATTTTTCATTCCATGAATTGGAATGCTGTCTGATTTTACCATTGTTCAGGTCGACCATTAGTTGGGATATCACTGTATTATTATTGCTGATAATATAATCTAATGCTATTTTAAAATTTTAGCATACCAAGTTTTAATTAGTGAAAAATATTGAAATCTTAAAGATGAGATTCTGAAATAGTAGCTTTAAATTTAAAAATGTATTAAATTTAAAGTTAGAAATTTTAATTTTTTAATGTTTGCAATAAACAAAATTATACTTATTTTTAAAAATAAATAATGTAGCCTATATTGTATATAAAGTAATATAAACTAAAAAACCTATATACACTAAGAGTAACACTCACCCAATTGAGTGTAATAATGCAAACTAAGTTAATGACAGCAGCAGTGATGGGTATGATAATATCTGAATACTTTTTGGCCCAAGCATGATCTCCCATCACGCTGATAGATGTCACTACAGACATTCGGTATAAAACCACTCCAAACACAGCTCCCACAGCTAATAAGATCTAAAATAATAAGAAAAATATAAATGAACTATTTACCTAATCAAAAACCACCCTGTGGTAAAATAAGTTACCTTTGAATTCTACCAAGAACTTTATGCAGGTTAATCTGCATAAATTAGATGGCTAATTTGATGAAGGTATTCATGCTACTACCAAGTGCAAGACAGATATGGTTCAGTAACCTGAGTAAGCAGGTGACTGCCCTTGGTGGAATTTAAAGGCGATTTAACAACTTTTTTAACTGTAGACTTGATGGGGATCCTTTTTACCACTTGGTGATTTTTGTTTAAGTTGGGATATTTTTTTGTAGAAGGTCACGGGTGCTAAATATTCGGATGACAACTGACTGCTTTATTTGTAAACAAATATGTCAAAACAAGCCTTTATTGATCAAAATTAGTTTAGTACTTGTGTTATGCAGACCCTGTACTATCAAACTTTTGTCAGCTGTTTGTTTTAGTCTTTCTGAAATTATGGATTTAAATTGCCGAATAAGTGCCTGGAGGAATATCATACTACAGTATTAGTAATAAGACATCTCTCCTATGACTTGTTCAGGACTTACTCAGCTGTTCACTTTATTAAGGTACAAAATACCAAAATCAGTAAATTTATAAAGGCAGTTATTGTAATTTTATAATTGTAAACATACTTATTTCTAGAATGTCTATACAGAGTGCATTCTGCAACCATGACATTTAAAATGGGGTAACTTTTTATGAAGATAAACAGTATAGGAAATGGGTAACTGTTCAGTAGTTTAGGTTGATATACGATGATGTAAAATGATTCGAAGTTTATAATTCAATCGTTATTTTTTGAAGGTTTTTGCTATTTGATAATTTTTAAATTTTTATTATTTTTATGCAAAAAGCACATAATGCAACCATGATTCATAGTACATGTAACGTAAAATGAGTCATAGTAAATTAAAATTTGTAAAGTAGTTCAGGATAAAACAAGTTATTTTTGATCAAAATCGATTCAATAGTTTAGGCTGTAGACACGACAATGTTAAGATGAAGAAGAAAATGGAGAATTGTTAAATGTGTCATTTTGAAATTATTTTCAATGCTTTGAATTGACTGATTTACAATTTTTTTTTTACTACTTCATATAGAAAGCCAACTCAAGGAGTTATTGTTTTTAAGTTATGAATACTTGAAAGCCGGTATCTGTCACCGTGTGTGTGTGTAAAATTTTTACAATATGTAAAAGTTGGGATATTTTTTACATAGGTAAAACTGTACATGTATATATATACATATATATATATATATATATATATATATATATATATATATATATATATATATATATTATACTGTAGCAGCACTGGGTGACTTGATGGGGTGGAATGCTGCCGCATTCACTGATACAAAATACTTTGTCAATAAAGTATCATACTGCACCTTTGCACGTACATGTTGCAAGCACGTATCAACTCTAATTTTTTTTATCCTCATATCATTGGCTAAATTCTAACATGTATCAGCATAATATCTACATTACATATGTGTGATGTTAGAATGTACCTCATGATATGCTGTCTTACAAGTCAATATTTTTAACGAATGTAGACAAATTCTGAAGTTAAGCATTCTCAATGCAAAACATTTAATCTTATTGATACTTAAAAAAAGCTTCAGGCTACATTTAGAATACAATCTTTTGCATTAAAAATTTTTTTGACAATATTTTTATCGATACATTTAGGCTGAAGTTGTGGTCTATTTTTAGGTTGAGCTGTAGATGCACAGGAAGTAAAACTAAAATGTAAGCATTCTACTACAGTGCTAAATATATTACAGACAAGTTTAACGTAAAATGTAACAGTTGGTTCATAACATGGCAAGTTTTAAAACATGAAGTAATTTATTTACTTTATGACATTTATTTTAAAAGCTATCATTGTAGCTTTGCGTTAACATAGCTCCTCTTTGTTTACACATCCCTTGCATTGCATAGAACGATAGACTTTTTCATACATTCTATTAAATCTGTGTACACAGAAAGAAGTGCTAGTACAGTGGATGCTGTCAAGCATTATTGGAAATGACCTACAGGACATCAAAAACTAAATGATGTTAACAACGACTGTCACTTCACATGGTGATAAGACAGAAAAAATATGAGTATGTCATTATGTAGCTCATTGTATCAGTTTCTGTATGTGTTTTTGCTTGCTAGATTTTGTGTGGTAACAGTAGTCCTTCTTTATTGATATTTAAGATCAGGGATGAGCATTGATAGAAAAACATCAAATAAAATGCATTCATGTCGTGTTATGTGAAACATCGACATTTTTGAAAAATTGATTGTTTTGCTTGTAGAATAGAGCGTGAAAGTCAAGTCAGTATTTATGATGCCTGAGAGATAAGGGGAAAACTGCAACTAACATATTGTTTGGTAATATTTTCTTACTATTAATACCACATTACTGTTTCCTTTACAATTTAACTATTTTGACTTTAAAAGGTGAAAGAATGTTGTCTTAATATCAAGCATCTACAAATCTGTATTACAAAACACTTAAAATCTCCACAAAAGACTATGTGAAAAATCTAAAACACATTATAAATATAAATAAACATGTCCCTCATCGAAGTTGAAAACATTACACATCAATCTTAAAAAATTATAATGTCTTGAAAACATCCGACTGACTCTCAATGATCTTCCCTATTTAGGATCAGTTGATCAATTGTTCTGTTCCAGTTTTTGCATGAGGTTTGTTGTGACTGTTATAAAGCTTACATTGTTTTGTTTTTAAATATTTAGGACTACAGGAGTTGTCTTTTTATAAGGTACAAAATCAATGGACTTGAAAGAAAATATTTTTGGCTTAATTGACTCTTTTTTTGTCCAACTTGGGGTCCGGTCATATGGAGGTCAGTTAAGAGGGCATCCACTGTACTTTAGAAATTAATTAAGAATAACTTAAATGATAATGTCTTTTATGAAGATGTCAGAGAAGAGAGTATATACATATGTACATGTAGCCTATAATAAATAAACTTAATACTCACAAGCAAAAGAACAACGGAAAATGAGAGACAGATGGCAGGCAACCTCACAGTCCAAAACGGAGCATAAGGTTCTTTTGCCCCTGTTACTACATTTATTTTAATTCTTTTTCTCTTATTTTTTGAAAGCCTTGCTAAAAACTGAGGTCTAGGGTGTTCCGATTGTGCGGTGAAACCGGTGAGACCCCATCGGTGAGCTATTGAGGCAGAGTACCTCTTCCATAATTCAAGGAACAAAGTTGCTAAAACAGTGTAAAGGTTATGTTGCAAAATAGAAACAAAAGTTTTAATGGAAAGGTACATTTCGTTTGAACACATAAGGAATACTTTAAAAACTGTAGCTGATCTGAGATAATTGAATTTTGATATTTTTTTTACAAAAAAAGACTTGAAAATGAATAAAAAAAAACTGTACAAAGATATGGGCAAAAACTACATTTACATGCCAAATTTAATTAAAACAATTAAAAGCAATGTATGCCCTTAACTCAGTGAACATAAAAACAGATAAATAAATCAAAATTCAAATAAGTAATTATTAATTTTTTTATTATCACCATACGATCACCCAAACACTTAATTTTAACTTTTCCAGGAATCAGCAGTACTTTATTTAACACTGTAATTTAACAATGTATGGCAAGCGAGTAAACTTACCCCAAAAAGACATGAACACAGCAAATATCACAGTGACAGGATTGTCAAATAAGTACGTAATCTTTGCGTAAATACAGGTATCTGAGAGTCTCCAGTAGTCACATGTGATGTCACACCTTGGGCACATAATTATGTCTGAGGACTTGTTACAGATGTCCGCACTGAAAATAAATCAATAAAATAACAACAAAAAGTATTAGGACTTTAAATAAAACTGAATACTCCAGAAAACAATCTTAAGAAAATTTTGAAATTCACCAGTATTGATTAGTTTTTTAAATAAATTTTCTTGGTTAATTATTTTTTTTAAGTTTTAATGTTAAATTTTACTATTATTTACCAACATGATCCTATTATTATTACTATTAATATTATGAACGTTTTAGTATATAATGTTTTTCTCTGAATACATTTTACAATATGAATATACTTTGTTGTTCTTAAATAATGAAAGAATTGACAACAAAGTTTCCTAAAATGAAATCAAGAATAGCTGGAACACTTTATGAAAATTTATTTTTAATAAGCAATAGTTGAGAGGGTGATACAGAAAATGATTAAAAGGAAAGAAGTATAGAATAGTTAAAAAGTGAAGACTTGATTGATTACCAACCTGAGTGTATCGCTAAACATGGTAAAGCAACCATACAGGAAACACAGTAAACCAACAATAGATGCAGGGATCAGCATATGTGTGTAGAAACCCAACCAGGCAAAGTATAAAGCATAAGTGACACCAAAGTATTCTTTAATCTGGTCTATTGGTTGATACATGATCCACTTGCTTACTTGAGCCCATTCAGTGTACAACAGATTCCTCAAAGATCCTGGTACATTAACATCTCCCTAAAACAATATCTTTGTAATATATATATTATATACTACTATATATATATATATATATATATATATATATTGTTATTTTAAGGCAAAGAGCACATATAGGCTATTATCGCCTCCATAAATGTAAGTGTGAGTGTAAAGTGTTAAAGTCGTAAGTGTAATATTGTAAGTGTAAGTGTGTGTTAAGACTCACGTACCGCGAGGGACGTCTAAATCCTCTCTATAGGTGCAGCTAGTCTGCACCCCCTGCGGGGATATACTTATATATATAAAATACTTATATATATAAAATACTTATATATACACTTGTATATACTTATATATACACTAATCCAACTGGTACAAAGTATGGACTTTATGAAAAAAAGAAAAGAAAAAATGACTAAGTCACCTCATTATCTACAACTTTCTTACAGGATATTTTCTTTGTAACACTAAGCTTACTTTGCTATTAATAAAATAATATTTATAATGAAAGAGTAATTTCTTTAAAATAATATTAATTTGAGGAACAATTTTATTCAACCTTCAAATCTAATGTGAAATAGCCTGTCGAGCTGTGCACTGGATGATAACACATCTCTCCCACTATAACCAATGTTACTTCCAACTTCATAACATCATTTTGTGCTGAGTTTCAGAGTTATAAACATGGCCATTTTTTTTTTTTTGGCTACTGATTCTCCTTCCAAGAGCAAACTGTGAAGTGTAATTTGTTTTCTTCAGGCACAAGGGAATAACAAAACAGTGCCGAGTACAGAGTGAGAACTTCACGAGTGATAGTGTTATGCAAGGATGGTGAACACAAATTCTCTAAAGAAATTTAAAAAAATTTAATCAGTAACAGAAAGGTCATAACTAACACATTATGGTAGTCATTACCATAACTACCATGTGTTGTTGTTGTTGTTGGTGGTGGATTTCATAGAACAAGGGTCTATGATCAATCCAGATGTGCTTTTTTTAGACATTACTTTCACTATGAAGAGCCATTCCAAACAAAATAAGAGGCTTGCTATCTTCTGGAGTTGTTTTCATTCATTGTAACTGATGATCACATGTTGCTACCCCACCCAATACCTTCCGATGGGAAGTTGTTGTTCATTTGCCATAAATAACTGCTGCTGAATACTCCCTTTTACCAGAAGAAATGATGAAGAAAATGAGACTTTACAATTTGCACTTGCAGCTCCAACTCGTACTGCTTGGCAGGCCACTTCAAGCTCTTGTATCAACATTCCATCATTAGTAATAATTTTAAAAACAGAACCTTAAACTTCTTTAAATTAATAAAATTTCCTTATAAATTGTACCTTTAACTTTCACATTATTTATTTTTTTTAAATAGATTAAATTCAATTTAAAATATTTGTAAAATTTTCATAATTTATTTTCCTTGTAAGAAATTCCTCGTGGGCTAAAAACAAATGGCAAATAGCCTGCACAATTTCTTGCGTATGTAGGATGATTCCTCTCTAGCTCCCTCCATCAGTCTAGTGATACAGAGTCTGCCAGTCTGGGTCTACAAACTGTTACTACTTAGTGATAATGAAGGAGAAGGAGGGAGCTATCTTGAGAGAGTGAGGACACATCTCTCATTCACTGGTCTTAGCAGGGCGTTTTCTAAGCGGCTGACCTATAGTATCTACCATCACCCACTACAATGATTACCAGAATGACACTGTATGAATTTTAATTTCATTAAAAAAATAAAAAATATAGTATTTAAAAATATATATAGTTTTTAAAAATACTTGTATAATATTTAAAAATATAGAAAAAATATTTTACAGATATTAACTTTTTAAAAATTCCCACAATAGTAGCACTCTTTAGACTCACTTACTGAACTTAGTTGACTTACATAACCTCATTATTAATAATTTGTTTTCTAACAGTTTTTTCATAATCTCTACTGGACTTACACTTTATTAGCTGTATGTTTTCAATAACACACAAAGTTACTTGTTGACATTTTTAACATATTTAGATTTTTTTTAATTCAAAAGAATGTACTAAAAAACTTAAGTATTTGAACAACAAATACAAATATTTAAACAACAAAAGTATTTGAACAAAAACTTAATTTTTTGAAAAAAATTAAAATTTCTTTAAAGTACAAATTATTAGGCCATAGGCAATTATACACAAATCAAGGAAACTTACGTCGTGGAGAGGGTAAGCTGCTTTGTAAACACCATCAGCAATAAGTTTTTTTATCCCAACAGCTGCTGCATCTTTAGTATCCTCGCTGAAGCTTTGACGTTCTAAAATAAAATCAACAACAAGTGTCCTAACAGTCGCAGAGAAGAAGTCTTCTGAATACTCATCAAACCTAAATATATTTCAAAAAGTTTAAAGTTTTACTAATTAGGCTATGTTGAAGAAAAACTGGAAAAACTGAAGATAGATTTTCTGTAAATTATGATTGTTTACATTATGACTTATATTGATGAAATAGAAGAAACTTGGTAAGCCAAAAAAAAAAAAAAAAAAAAAAAAGTATTTGTTGTATATACAAGGTGAAATATACATATAAGCAGGTCTGTATTTAGCATTGCATTATGCTGGCAACAACCTAGGTAGCCAAAAAGTATCTATGCTACTTATGTGAACAGCATTGAATACTTGATTTCACAAATCATTGCAGTTAAAGTGAAAAGTATTGCAGTAATTGATTCCTATATTAATTGTTCAAATGTTACAATTATTGGTGACAAGAAAAAATCATTGCCAGTGTCATTTGTTTCCAGTAATGCTTTAATTACAGTCTAAATAAATATCATTTTATTGTGGTCTAAAAAAATTCCAAAACTTTACCACCCTGCCTAAATACAGGGTTGATTATAAATATTATGCTTTTAAAAAAATGGGAATAATGATTTCTAATGTTTTAAGTGTTGTGTACATCTTTGAATACACACAATAAATTAGCATTAATATTTCCGTACATACTTGTATACCCTATTGTATACATCTATTTTTTTATGTTTGCAAAGCATTTAAATCTTAAACTTCATGAGTATATACCAAAAAAACATAACTTACAAATAATTTTTGTCCCTAGAGTATTCAGCAGACGGGCGGAACTTGTCTGGGGGGAAAACAGAGGAATCTAGTTGTGCACAACGCACAAACATAGAAAAGAAGGACTTCACTTCAGTAATAATGTTAAACTGTGATCCTAATAACTCATCATAATCTGGTAACTGAGAAACAAAACAATAAAAAATAAAAGCATGTAAGATTTATCAGTTAATAAGAATATAAGTACAGTAGGGACTCAACTTACGAATGACCTTACTAATGAAAATTTCAACTTACAAAACGGGATTTCGGAAAATTTTTGCATTAACTTACAAAACATGCCTCAACTAAAAAAACGTGCCTAACTAACGAAAAAACACCCCTAAAAGTGTTTATGAATAGGGCAGTTGCAAATTTTGATGACATTTGCCTAACCCATTTGAGAAGCATTCTTAAAATTCAGCAACAACAACCTGTTGCTGGACTGTTATTTCACCAAATGTATGTCAGAAGAAACGGAAGGTGAAAGTGAACCCAAAAAGGCAAAAGAAAGTAATGACAATTAAAAATTAAGTTCTAAAAAGTGTTAAAAAAATCATTAAAAAATTTAAAAGTGTTCATTTTTTTCAATTCTTAGTGTTAAAATGTTATTTTGTAATACACTGTGTATGCATGCATGTACTCTTTCAGCTCTCCACGTTCATCTCCTCTTCCTCCATATCCACAACCTTTACCACCTCTTTCTCCCACGAACTTCACTACATATCTGAATCTTTAAACGTAAGAAACTTTATTACGTACATTATTTCGTATTAGTATTATGTATATGTAATTAATGCATTTTTTTATTTCAGGTTTTATCGGTGTTTTATTAATGCTATGTCTTCCATATTTGACATAAATGTATACTTTTTTTCATTATATGGAGGGAGTTTAGGGGTTGTGGAATGAATTAGGTAATTTACATGTAAAATGCGCTTTAACTTACAAAATTTTTAACTTACGAAAAGACTTTCAGAACGAATTAAATTTGTAAGCTGAGTCCCCACTGTAGTTAAACAATAATTTAGCACAAATTCCATCATGAAAAATGTTTTAAAATATGTGATGGAAACACAACATACGATAAAAAAATTATATAATGAAAAAAGGCCATATTTTAATACTATATTAAAAAAAATATGTCACACAAATTTCTATATATAGTTAAACAGGTTCAAATATAGACAGTGTCACACTGACAAGATGATGGCAATCATGCGATCAACAGTGTTAAATAACTACTTAGTACATATAGCAAGTGATAACAATTAATTAAAATTATTTTATTTAAAACACAATATTCAAAATGATGGGTTACATTACATTATTTATGTTAATATAATTTTTATTTTTTAATGTTTTTCAATAAACATTTCTTCTAGCAACTCTTCACTCACAAAGAATTACTATAATCACTTTAAAAAATCTAAGAACAATTTATTTATAATAAAAAAGTACTATAAAATAAATAGCCTAATGAAAAAAATATTCCTGTAACATCCCTTTGACACACAGTGCTTCTGAAAGCACATTATCAATAAATTCAAGATTTTCACTATATTTTACATAAAGTTTGGAAATTTAATAAATTTGTTCAAAAAAGATCAAAGGATTATCCATAGTTTCATGTCACCTTCATAACACTGTATAATTAAGAGTTTATTATAAATTTTATAAATGTAAGTAAATTATGTTTACGCACCTCTCGTATCGGCATTCTCATCTTCATGATTTCACAGTACCTAGACAGAACTTCATGTGGGGCATGTATTTTTACAAAATTAAGTTTATCTGAAGATTCTCTTTCCAATTCCAATCCTTCATTTTTCAAGTGATTTTCAAATAACTCACGCTTCCTTTCGACTTCTTTGTAGTAGTTATGGGCTCCATTTTCACTAGGTGCTTTAGGTATTTGTTTCCACCAAACAAGGACAAAATCAACAGTGCGCTCTCCATCATGAAACATCATAGGACATGGCTGAAATCAAAATATACCTCGAGTGTGTATGTTCAGAATTAATTCAATGTAGATGCAAAATATTTGTAGTTTATATTGGGGTCAGTGGTAGATGTGGCTACGGTAGAGTCTGCCTGCTGTCTCTCTGAATTGTGCACCTAAAGGTTGTGGGTTCAAGATGTTATTACTTCTTATTTCTTTACCCTTACATCAACATAGTAATTTCTCATCCTCATTGGATGGAGCAATGTATAGACATTAAAAAAAAAAAAATAAATAAAAAAATAGCCTACATTATATATTTAGAAACCAAAATCCATAAGACAGCTGAATTACACAAAATTAATAATTTAATATAAAACATAAAGCATATTTGTTTATTTGAAAAAATTTACATAAGGATTTTTTTCCCCAAAATATTGAACACTGACTTGTGATATGATTTTTCACTAGGGATGTGATTATCTGAATAACATTTATCTAAAGTTCTGATTTATCCAAATTGATTTTTAAACAATTTAGTATTTTCACGATGACAAAAGTTTGCCTACTGTACAGAATTTATGGTTTTTACAACTTCTAAATATTTCAAAATAGTAAAGTAAACATTTTAAGAGGCATCACTAACTGATACTGCTCTCACTTAAGTGTCAATAAAGTAGGGTCTATCAGTGTTGAAGTAAAACAGCAGTGTTGTGATAGTTTGTTTTACTGTAAGCAAATAAGTTAAGGTGCTTTGTGAATTTGATGTACAGACTCTGGTTTATACTGCATCATCAAACTTGTTTTAAAACAAGACTTTTAATTTTTATTTATTATTATTATTATTTTTTTTTTTTTTGAGAGGGAGAGTTTAAAAACAACACATTGGACTATAAAGGTGTACAGGTAACTTAAATGAACAGATATTTTATTTTTAGTTTTGTTCAATAAATATTACCTTCATATTTACATGTTATAAATTTTACTTCTGATGACTCTATAGGCAGGTTATGTTTTTGGCCTATAAACCATGCTTACCTGTGTGGCAGCTCATAACAACATTATTTGATACTTTTAAGCCCTATAAAAAAAATGATACTTTATAGTGTACTTGTTTATCCAAAATTTTGTTGATCTCAGAGGGCACTGATTCCATCTAGTTCAGATAATCAAGTTTCTGATAATACATTAAAGTTTTAGAAAACATGTTCAGTTAGTTTTGAGATATCTGGTCTTCAAGATTCTCACTATTGTCATTCATATTAGTTTGTTGATAGGTTCTGAACCAGAATTATAGAAGACATACCGAACAAAAAATATACGTTTGGGTTTTGAAAAGCTGTATGTGAATAAAGTTTGATCAAAATTGCTAGAGCAATTTTTGAGAAAACTTATTTTTTTAAATTTCTGTTATAGCAGCTACCTTTATTTTGGACTAAAATAGCTTATTCCACAACCTTTGGTAGAAGGTTGAAGAGTTTACTTTTTGAAAGATTCAACTGAATCTGAGCAGGAGTACAATAAAATCAATTTTTTGGTTTTGGTATGAACATGAAATGTTAAAATTGTAGTAAATTTATGCTTAATATTAAAATAATAACCAATAAATTCAACTACTACAGAACATCAATAATAATAATGTTCACAGAAATAATTAATCAACATCATTGTGTAGGGCATTAAAAGATATAATAACAATGAATTTCAACAAGCTGCGTGATTGTATAGATTAATTTTGTAATAAGTCATAAGTTTTATTTATCGTGTTTACATTTAGTTATTCTTATGAAATCTACTTACTGTGGTTTACTAACAACTTTAAAATATTCAGTTATGAAGATCTCCCGAAAGTATAGAAAATGCAATATTTGTTAATTATTTGTAATTACCATATCTTGGAAAGTTAATGATAAAATTAGTTACAACAATATTTAAAATGTAGATGAATTAAGGCATCATTAATAAGATTTAGTCGAACTTATTATTGTATTATGTTTATTACACTTTGTATCCTATGCAATAAAGTGAACAGTTATGGCATTTCATACAGAGTAAAATTTCTTGAAGAAAAGTGTAATCGTCAGATCTGTGAACTATAATTAGGTCCAGTTCAACCTTCATATATACAACAAAGTAGACTTTTCATTTAGGTTGACTGCAAGACAAGTATTTATAAATGTTGCTTCTTAAATACAAATTAATTGCTAATTTTATTATCACAGATGTTTATCAGTGGTTATGAAAAGCTAATATATGTATTTGAATGAAATAGTAATTTTATTTTGTTTTCATCATTAGAATAATAATTTATTCTTTCCCAATTAGGTAATTAAATTGTATCATAATTATTTTAAAAGGGAATAAAAACATATTGTTTCTCTTAAAAAATTGATGAGCAAAAAGATAATAGTTAAAGATCTTCTTACCACTGAAGAATAGTATAGAAAGTTATCGAATTTTTAGGGGGGGTGGACTGATTTTTTGGGGTAGCATGCACCATAGCCGTTAGTGAGCATTGGTATCTCTGTTGCTTTATAAAATCTTTTTTTAATATAGGGTATTTGCCGTTATTTAATAATATTCTATAAAATATATCAATTACAACAATTATAATTTTATACACTATTTGAATGACTGTTATTAGTTAAATTTAGTATACATATAATTAGTTGCACAATATATATTAATATAATTATAATGCAACATTTCAGAATAATTTAGTTAAAAAAAACTATGTAGCCTAATTTACCTTGATATACGATAAAGTCAGTATCAGATGTAAGGTAGGTTTACACTTTCTAAACTTAAATGAAAGAAACTTTCTAGACTTATGATAATGCATCATTACGTTAACTGCTTTGTAATACTGGGTGATAAACAAAAAGTTAAATTAGAAAAATGTTGGTTGGCATAAAATGGTCTATCAATGTTGAAGCTGATGTATAGTTGGTCTTTACAAATTGTGAAATCATGAATAAACTCACACATGTCTAATAGAAAAAAGATTAACAATTAAGATAATTTAAATTACAATAAAATAAATTAATCTTTGAATAAAGATTAAGAATTAAAAATAATTTAGTAAGTTATTAAATAATTTACTGGTTTGTATGCTATAAATGTTTTAAATTCATGTTTAAAATACATATTTTTTGTTTAAAATATTTTTGTAAACACTAATGAATTGCAAATGCAAAATGATGTTTATAATTAGATATATAAAATGTTATAAGAGCAATGCAAAGGACAAATTAATTACATTTCTTTAATAAAATTATAAACAATTTAGCACAGTGCATTTAGTTAATTGAAAAACAGGATGAGTAGACTATTGACAGAAACACTAAATAAATAAATAAATAATTAATAACTGAACAATTATTTGTGTAACTCATGATCTTAAAATAAAACCACCAATGTTAGATTGTTTAATTTGATTACCTACAAAGAAAATCACTTTGAAGTTTAATACAAAACTGGGCACATCCAATTCCCCTTCTATTTCAAGACAGAATGGAGCATGACATCTGGAGCACAATGTGACCAACTTCACAACACTAAACTTTTCCACAGTAACATTAAAGGCAAAATACATTTCAATTAGGCCTACTTAATGTTTTGAATAATTAAAGGAATGTTAATTAATTGGCTGTCAACAAAACTGTTCTACTGCTGTATTTAATTTAATTGTTAATGTTACAATTAAACTAAATATTGTGTGAATGTCAATATTTTCTATTGATTAAACAAGGTTTAGGTGTCATAGCAACAACAAAAAAAAAACTTATTTCTAAAAATTGTGTGAATAAAAAATAGTTTAGTTATGTTTATAATTAATTAAGAAAGTGTTTTTATTTAATAAAATTGAGCAGGTATTGTAACTACAATATATATATTTTTGGCTGAAATTCTAAGTAACAATAAAAAATTAGTGCTAATCATTCATATGCAAATAAAACAACACACCAGTCTAAATTCTAATTTAATTCTAAACTTTAAATAAAAGTGTAAAATCTAAAAATCCATTACAATTATTATAGAAAATAATTACTCTACCACAGAGTATATATATAAATTTCTAAATATGTCCAATAATAACAAAGTGACAACATAATTACATATTTTCATTTTGCATTACTGAAAATTTGTTAGTACAGGGAATTAAAGTAGTACAGTGAATGCAGTTTAAAAAAATATTTAAATAAGAATAGAAATTAAATATATAAAGGCAATTTATATTCAATTCCTGGAAAAAAATTATATTTTTTCCTTTTTATTCCTATTTTTTTTTCAGTACTAATCTCAGTTCTTGTCAACAGCTGTTACAATGAGTAAGTAATATTTTTAATTATGGTCTAACAAAATAACATATACTGAATCACTCACTGGAAGTGGTCCGAAATTGAGCTTAGATTTAACAAATAAAAACTGAGGAGGAATGATTAAATATTTCTTGTAACTATTGACAGAAATGATTATGATATTCACAGTTAATCCAGAATGTGTGGTACAAACTGTAGGATGTTTGGCTCTATTCAGAGAGTAACAAAAGGTCAGTGTGTCCAACTATTGAATGTCAAATTTAACAGAATCATAATTTGAAAATTCAATAAGAGAAACACAGCTTACAATTTTATTGTTTAATGGTTCAATGCCTACATATTTATTTTGATGAAGTAGTCAGGAGGTGGTTGCTGAATAAAGTTCAGGTACTCAGAAAGAGATTAAAACAAATAATACATAACAGATAAGACAACTCCTTGGGTGTTGTTAACAGACATAATTTTTATTTAGTTTTTATTATGTTAGATTGGTTAAATAATTTTACCAATTGTTAGCTCTCTATGTTTTATAGATGTTGTAGGATTTTGTTTATTTTTAAATAAGTTTAACTTCTACTTCATACCTGCTATTTACAAAAAAAAGTAATTTAAACAAGTAACTATAGCCTCAGCAATAAATAACAAAAAAAGGCAAGTCAAAATGAAAACTTGCAAATTTATTCTTGCTGTGCAGAGACTTATTTTACAAGCTGCTTAATCTTAATTTTAAAAGCATTAATGGTAGGTAGACATTGGTTAGAATGTGTTTTAGATTACAGCAAAGCAGCCAGTAAGTGATAAATTAATCTCAGGAAATGGTTTTTTATTTCCTGTAAAACACTGTTTACTTAATACAATTTGTAATTATAATTTGTGAAAAAAGTTTTATATTAGTACTGGTACATGCATTTGGTACTTATTATCTCCATAAAACTTAATATTTATTTTTAAATAATAATGGATTTTAAAAATGAAAGTCTGTAAAATGCCTAGACCTGAGTACTTCTGACTAATTTTGATAATATATACAGAGTGTTTCAGGAAAAAATGAAAAAAATGCATGGTGTTCCACCAGTGAAAATGATGAAAAAAGTTTATATAAACATGGGTTCGAAAAAGCTTTGTTAGTGAGTTACAACTCGTGAAAAATTTCGCCATGACTCCTGGAAAAAGAGGGAAATTATGCCATACTGAAATTGTAGAACCTAAATTAAGAGGTAATCTTGACGGTTTCTTATGGTTTTTAACCTGAAAAATTGAATAAAACTGGTCCCAGAGATCTAATTTTTAAGACTAATAAATCAAGTCAGAGCTGTAAGTGTCTTAGAAAACTTATGTAAAATGCAAAAATCACAGCCAAAACAACACATTTTTTTACATTTAGCTTACAATAACTGTTTTTCCCCAATAAACAAATAAAATTTTTAAATAAAACTTGTAGAAAATTTAACTCTGAACAAAATTATGTAAATGCAGTAAATTACACAAAAAACATACACAAAAATTAATGTCTTTTCTCCACTATGCTGTGAATATTTTGATGTAAACAAACATATAACATCAAAATATTCAAAGTATAGCAGGAAAAAACATTAATTTTTAAACAGAAAGAATAATATCTTTTACATTCAAGAATATCTAATAAGAAATTCTTCAAAAATAATTAAATAGTAAAAATAAAATACTGTATACAAATAAAATCAACAGACGTCACTTGAAACACCAGTTCAAAAGAATTAATAGAATGATTTTTTAAAAATTCCTTTAGTTAGCAGCTGATCAACAATCATAGTAAGCTGTGTACAAAATTTGAATAGTTTTATATATTTTTAAAAGTTGTACAACATTTGGGAACAACTGGATTGGACGAGATAGATCAATTCATTGTCCTCCTAGAACACCTGATCTGATTTGAATGGGCTACTATTTGTGGGGACAAATTAAATCGATAGTATACACTGAAATGGTAACTACAGAAGATGAAGATTAATTGCAAGAATTGATTTTCAAGGCATTTGAAATTCTAAGAAATAATTCAGACAAAAAAAAATTTTTTTTACTACTGTGTTCAGTATAATGATCTGCCTTCCCTAGCTTCGTAAATTCTTCTTTCGTTGACACGTTTCGGAGAACCTCCATCTTCAAAAACGATATCTATACTGGTCACCAATATTATGGCCCATCTATTTATAATTTTCTATCTCCACCTCGTACCTCTCCTCTATTCAACATGTGTACATTAAACCTGACATGCTCTCTTCTGATTGGCTCTTCAAAATCATACGTTTTCGCTCGCTTCTGATTGGCTCCTTTCAAACTTTCTCTTCAACGGTTGTCCCTCTTGTTAATTTTTAAAATTTAAAAATTTTTAAACGTAATATCTGCTTACGATGATATCTGTTCATTTATTATGTTTTCTCCCTTTAATTTAGATTTAAAAATTTCCAAGTTCTCCAAAATGTTCATACGTCTTCTAAAAAAAGGAAGTCTTGAAGAGAAAGTTTGAAAGGAGCCAATCAGAAGCGAGCGAAAACGTATGATTTTGAAGAGCCAATCAGAAGTGAGCACATCAGGTTTAATGTACACATGTTGAATAGAGGAGGAGTACGAGGTGGAGATAGAAAATTATAAATAGGACGGGCCATAATATTGGTGACCAGTATAGATATAGTTTTTGAAGATGGAGGTTCTCTGATACGCGTCAACGAAAGTAGAATTTACGAAGCTAGGGAAGGCAGATCATTATACTGAATGATGAATATATATACTGAATGAATATATATATATATATACATACATATTTAAATTAATGTACAAGTACACAACAATTTGTGAGTATGGATCAACTCTCATTTTCAAGTGCGTAACTTAAAATTTAAACGAACAACTAGAACATAAGTCTAAATGTCTAAGGCTGTGTTAAAATACTTAAAAAAAAGAACAAACTCCAGGGCAGGTAATGACAAAGGTCAAACAAAAACGGAAGGTCAAAACTAAAATAAAACCAAAACTAAAATGTGATCAGAAAACCATACATATATTTTTTTAAGGCGAAAAGCACATTAAGGCTATTATTGCCTCCCTAAATGTAAATGTGAGTGTAAAGTGTTAAAGTCGCAAGTGTAGTGTTGTAAGTGTAAGTGTGTGTTAAACTCGGGTACCACGAGGGATGTCTAAATCCTCTCAATAGGTGCACCTAATCTGCACTCCCCTGCGGGATCAGGAAACAATATGTCACAATAGCTTGCAAATATGAAAGCGCTGCACAATAGCTTACAAGTACTGCATCTGAACAAGGGTGTACAAGACAACAGTAAATAACAACATGTAAACATAATTTATTCAGATAGAAATTAAAGGTTATTCACTGTATTGGGAAGAATTGATTCAAATGATTTATCAAATTAAAGCCGTTTGTTAATTCTGTATCTTTTTTTTGTTTTTATATGTGTAACTTTAAGATATATCAATTCTAGTAAATATTATCAATAATTTGTGGCTGATCAATAACAATTTTATGAATAGTCACATTAATAATAACATTAATAGTAATAATACTATTAATAATAACATTAATAGTAATAATCATAAATTTTAATAACAGGAGGTAATTTAAAGTGAAACTTAAAACAAAACATTTTTTTGAGTGCAAAAATTTATTTAGTAAATATTCTGTTAATATTATTTTAGTTTATTTTGTTTATAAATTTTACAATATTATGACAAGTGGCAGTATCATTATTTTGCCTCTTCCTGATTAAATTTATGTTCAGCTTTGATTTACCTACTAGTAGTATGTTTAATAAGAAAAAGGTCTTTTTTTCTCATTTATATATTGCCTATTGTATTCACATATTATACTGTTAATAAAGTATTTAATGTCCTATGTGCCATTTAAGGTTTTGCTTTGATGAGATATAGAATAAAAGTGTGTTTTGTTTTCATATTTTCTAGTACAAATAAACTTTTACAATAATACTTTGGCACATAACAAATCATCATAAATGCTAAAGTTTTCATTTTCCTTAGACAGTTTCTTAGTATTACCCATACCTTTAATACATATTCAAATTATGGACTGTTTGATATCCACTGATCTTTTTTAATGTGATTAGTTCTATTTAGATCATCTTTATCAGAACATATATTATTGGCTCTATCAAGTATGGAATGAATTATTCTTTCCTTAACTTAATTAGGATGATAAGACACACAGTTAAGTACTGGTGTGTGTGTGTGTGCGCACGCGTTTTTTTTTTTTGTGTTTAATGTCCGACTATTGTGCACACTTGGGCTAATGCAGACAATGGGATGATTTATAGCGTATGAAAATGCCAAGCCCTCGCTGGGAATCGAACCCGGTCCTCGGGGTGAAAGCCTAGTACGCTATCCACTAGGCCACCGAGGCGGCAATTTGTGTGTGTGTGTGTGTGGGGCGAGCGCATGCATGTGTGTGTATTAAAAATAATTCATCGAGAAAGTAACATATATAACAGTGAAATAACTGAAACCATATACATAAAAATAATGGACAATTCTATCAGTCAAACCAGTGTAGAAATAAGGCCTCTTTGGCTACTCCTTATAAAAATGAACTTGAAAATAACCATAATTTTAAATTTAAAAAGGCTGAAATTTTAATAGTTAAAGAAAAAGGGGTTGTTACTAGATCCCAAGCTAGGAACTTGAGAAAAAGGAACGGGAGGGGGTTTGGCAAGCTCTCTCCACCTAGTGTTGGTAGAGACAAGCATCAGTTGGTTATTTACTGTTGCCTGGTACACAGTCTTTTCAGAAATGTTATTTGTCAGCTACTTTGTGAATTTTTTTCATTTTGTTTCTCTTGGTGACTTGTGGTTTCCTGATTATAGTTCCCAGTTCTATGTACTGGTTCCCAGTTCTTTTC
Organism: Callitettix versicolor; assembly: GCA_022606455.1. Classification (NCBI taxonomy): domain Eukaryota; kingdom Metazoa; phylum Arthropoda; class Insecta; order Hemiptera; family Cercopidae; genus Callitettix; species Callitettix versicolor. Next base: position 29,759,168 of record CM040185.1, on the reverse strand, counting down.
TTAGTTTTTAAGTATTTTGACATAAGCCTAAGCATTTAGGCTTATGTTCTATTTGCATGTTTAGGTTTTAAGTTAAGCACTTGTGAACAAGAGTTGATCCTTACTCTCAAAACAGAATGCTTCTTAAACACAAATGATGACAAATGTCCAATTAAACTGTAAATATAAACATAAATATTCCATCATTAAGTAACAGTTTTTAAAACAAAATATAGTTAATTTTCCTTAGAATAACATAATAAAAATGTATGGTAATATTTCTTATAAGTTTAGAATAACGGGCAAAACTCTCCCAATTCATTCCTCACTAATTTTGCTTGTTTAACTTTCAAATAGCAACTCAACACAACAAAGAGCATTCTATATACTTAAGTTAATAAAAATAAATTTGATAATGACAATGCAATGTGTTTCCAAAAATAAAGTTTCTGCGAAATGACAACCTCAATCTCTCAGATTTTAATAAAATTTGCCGCACAGGTATCAACTGTATATACTAAAAAAATACCAAATTTTATCATTATTTGTGAACCAGTTTTGAAAATAAGGCTACTTAAAATTCCAAAAAAGGGCCCAAAATCATATGATCAATTTCTTTTATTACTGAAAGATACTCACAACAAAACAACATGCCTCTGCAGTTTGAAACAACAACATTAAACTTGTAAAACTGCTTTACACAAGATAAGAATGGATGCAAGATAAACTTTGACAGATGATAATACTTCGAATTATGATAACATGTTTAGAATTTAAAGTGAAAAAAATTAATCTTATTTTTACAATACTGTTTGAAATAAATGCTATGATTTTGTGTTTTCTACATGAGAAGACAAAACTAAAATCCAAAATTCAATGAACATATTAACATATTTAGGGTAAGTGTATGGATGGTTCATAGCTAGTTTAACATAGTCGAAGAAGTATATGAATGGTTTATGGCTAGTTTAAATTAGTAGAGTAAATGCATAGATGGTTCATGGCTAGCTGAACATAGTCGAGTAAGTTTAACATAGTAGGGTATATGTATAAATGGTTCATGACTAGTTTAACAATGCTGAGGAAGTGTATGGATGGTTTATGGTTAGTTTAAATTAGTAAGGTAAATGTAGATATAGTTCATGGCTAGTTAAACATAGCCAAGTAAGTATAACATAGTTGGGAAATGTATAGATGGTTCACGACTAGTTTAACACAGTTGAGTAAATTTATTTAACATACTAGGTTAAATGCATAGATGGTTTAACAATAAAGTAAGTGTATGGATGGTTCAATGCTAGTTTAAAAAGTGAGTAAATTTAACATGGTATGGTAAGTGTTTAGATGATTCATGGCTAGATTAACATAGTCATATAAGTGTATGCATGGTTCATGGCTAGTATAACATGTTTGAGTAAGTTTAACAGAGAATTGTTCATAGCTAGTTCAACATAGTAGCATAACTGTATGGACGGTTCATTCTAGTTTAACACAGCAGAGTAAGTATATGGATGGTTCATGGCTAGTTTAACATAGTTGAGGAAGTGTATGGATGGTTTATGGCTAGTTTAAATTAGTAGGGTGAATGTATAGAAGGTTCATAGCTAGTTTAATATAGTTGAGTAAGTTTAACATAGCAAGGTATGTATAGATGCATGGCTAGTTTAAAATAACAGAGTAAGTATATGGATGATTCATGGCTAGTTTAACATAGTCAGTGCATGGATAGTTCATTGCTAGTTTAACATGGTCGAGTAAGTTTAAAATAGTATGGTTGGTTCATGGCTACTTTAACATAGTAGAGAATTAAGTGTAGCTGTAACTAAAAGCCATAAGTATATGGATGGTTCATTTAACATAGTAGGATAAGTGTATAAATGGTTCATTCTTGTTTAACATAGTACAATAAGTGTATGGATGGCTCATGGCTAGTTCAACATGGTGAGAACTAAGTTTAGCTGTAACTAAGAGCCATAAAAATATGGATAGTCTTCGGTTAGTTTGACATAGAAGGGTATGTGTATAGATGGTTCATTCTTGTATAATATAGTAGAGTAAATATATGGATGGTTCATTCATGACTAGTTTAACATAATATAATAAATGTATGAATAGTACATGGCTAGTTTAAAATAGTTGAGCAAGTGTATGGAATGATTGCAGCTAGTTTAACATAGTAGAGCAGGTGTGAAGATGACTCATGGCTAGTTTAATATAGTAGAGTAAGTGTAAACTACTCTATTACACATGGCTAGTTTATCATAGCAGGGTATGTGTACAGATGGTTCATGCCTAGTTTAATATAAAAGAGTAAGCGTATGGAAGGTTTATAGCTATTTTAACATGATCGAGTAAGTTAACATAGTAGGGTAAGTGTATGATGATTAGTGGTTAGTTTAAAATAGTCAACTAAGTATATAGCTGGTTTATTGCTAGTTTAACATGGTCATGTAAAAGTACAGATGTTTCATGGCTAGTTTAACATATTCAAGTAAGTATATGGGTGGTTCATGGTTACTTTAACATAGTAGGGTTAGTGTATAAATGGTTTATGGGTGGTTTAACATTTTCGAGTAAGTATATGGATAGTTTAACATAGTCGAGAGTAAGTGTAAAGATGTTTCATGACTAGTTCAACATTTTCGAGTAAGTAGATGGTTCATAACTAGTTCATCATAGCAGGGTAAGTGTATAGATAGTTCATGGCTTAGTTTAATGTAACTGAACAAAAAATATCCCTTCACTGTTTGAAATACTGCTACTATCTTAAAAATGTCATGTCATTTTTATCCAGTCTACACATCTTATGACCATTAGAATTAAAAAAAACCTATTATCCTACAGCAAAAACTCTTCAAAGGGTTCATATTTTATAGCGTTTCTCCAACTTGAAATTTATCTGAAATATATGAGTATAAAACCAAATGGTCTTAAATACTTGAACAATATTATCTTTCAAAAAAATTTTGTTTTGATAACAATGGGAACATGCCATACAGTAATAAAAATCTAAGAAAAATCAATTTCTCAAAATTAAATGAAATTAAGTTTTATTGAAATTTTAATTGGACAGAATGAATTTGATGTTTAGTTGGTGTGAAAAATTAAAATTAAGTTTTTGACTAATTTTTGCAGATTTTTTACAGTTCTTATTTTTATTTCAAATTCTGTATAACAAGTTATAATAGTTATAATTCAAATATGAATAAAATTTGAGAGAAATCTATATTGCTAATTTTGAAAAATTGAGTCAGATTTCACCAATTCCAAATTTTTTGAGATATAGCAACTAATAGGCCTAAGTGTTACTTAGCCTGCAACTTATACTATGTCCAACAGCTTATTAGGTCATGCTCAGAGTTGATGACTAATGCATTACAATAAAAATGAACTCATCATATTGACAACAACTGGTACTGAAAGTTACACCTACTTATCCAATTTAAATAGATTGCTTTATCCTGCAGTTTAATAAAAATGCATTACAATTTAATTTCAAATAAAAGAATTAATCTTATACAATTATGCAATAATTACAATCTTATATAATTATACAATTATTCTTGATAAATTATTATAACAGATATATAGTTTAAAACTATTCCCCACTACTTGTTTCTTATAAAGAATAAAAATTAGACTTCAAGAATATAATTTTTATTACTAAATGTATTAAAGAAACTTCCCCAAAAACGATGTTTAAATATATATATATATATATATTCTTTCTTTTTTTTTGGACAACTGCAATTCATAAATTCACAAATAATGGTAATCCCTGGATAAAGTAGTCTCGCTATATTTTTCTTAATCTTATCCTTTCTGAAACTGTGCTTTCACTGTCATAATCAGAATTAAAATTAGATATATTAGCATTTTAAACCTTCAAATTACATTAAAGATACAAAAATAAAACCTAACTGCCATAACAAATTTCTTGATCTCTATAGATTTTAAAAATTCAAAATGCTAATTTTGCATTTTTTAAAATCCTGATTAAATTATGGTGATACTGGATTTTCAAAAAAATTTTAAACAAAAAATTATTAATTTTCAAAGATTTGTAATATTGTCACTTTGAAACTATTTCAAATGAATTTTGCTAATTCACGAACTTGTTCAAGCTATTACCATAACTGATTTTAGAGAATATTTTTTCAATCAATAAAACAATCACTTAATAACTGATCTAAAGGTCCGGGACTGGTGCTTGTTTCAAGGTCCCAGATTTGGTTTTACCATAAAGACCGCTCCAATAACTCATTTTCCAATGGAAATTCACTAATAACATTCATTAATTTTTGTTTGAACATTTTTGCACCTATAATAAGTTAATTGTATTGTAAAAATAATAAATTATACTTACAATACCTATAAAATATTGTTATCTAGTAATATTTTTTTATGTAGTTAACATAATATAATAAAGGCCTATAATTACATTGTAAAAATGTAATAATAATAATAATAATAATAATAATAATAAAACAATAATTCTACAGCAATATATTTGTAAAAGGTGTTAATATACAGTAAATATCAGAAGAAAATGTGAAAAGTTTATCTTATGTCATTACTGTATCTAATTAAAGAGATTAGTTAATTAATTAGATTAAAGAGTATTAATTAATTACTGTAGTCTAAAAGAGCTATATTGATCATGGTTTAAAATATTAATTATATTTTATAAAATATTAATTTATTATCAAAATTTGAGAACTTTAAAAAACATATTGTAATTAAATTATACAAGTTTTCTATTGCTCCTAAACCATTTTTTTAATGAAGATAATGACTTGTACATTTTGGTTAGGTACAAATACTAAATTTTAATAACATTTGAAAAATTGTTAGGAACGATTTTACGGAAAAACAAAATTTCTTAATTTTTAAAGTTTTTCAACTCAAAAAGGCTTGATAGTTAGGCACACAGACTTAGGAGACATGAAAACGGATGTTTAACAAAAATGAATTGTTCAAACTACCATACTTTTTCAGCCTACATAGTGCAATGCAAAAATATACAAAAATTCGTCCTTAAGCAACCAAATTTTAGTATGGAAAGCCCATTATTACCTTGGGTGAGTGAGGTTCGCTACTCCTTCTGGAATCTGCAGAATTAACCAGGTTGTCATCATCTTCAGCCATTCTTTCATCTAAATCTGTGGCGCTATGATAGATTGTAAAGCGTGATAAATTCATATAATTTCCTTTGCTTCTGCCAGAGTGTGTTGAAATTGTGTCACTAAAAATATCTTCTGCTGAATCATCCATTAACTGAAAAAAAGAAAACATACTTAAAAAAATATACTAAGAATCATATACTTTATTAAATGATACATTTTTTTTAACATCCATACTTTATGCCAGTTAGACTAATGAGATCAAGGGATCAGTGTTAATAGTAAGAGTAAAGCAACAGCAATCCACTACCATGAGCACCCAGTTTCAGAGACTTTTATCAGATTATATTAAATGTGTTATCTTGTAGAAGGTGACTACATTTACATGCTGTTAAATATTCCTTTTGCGCAAGAATTGAGAAAATAAAGAAAAACAAGAAATAAAGTAGACAGTAATGAAGTTTTGCTACTGATCATCTCTCCCAAATCACCTGTGTCGAATGACCCACACCTATAGCTGAAAAGGGGCACATTAATATTATTTAATACAGGGTGGGGCAGAAAAGTATCCCTACTTTTGAGATGGCGTTGTGTGTAGTGAGGATGTGTTGGAGGAGTGGGGGTAAGCTCGAATGACGCTGTGGCCATGGAATTTTCCGTTAGTACTGCCGTCAGTTGTAGACATGGCTTGGTCGAATGAGCAATGCGCTTTTGCAGTCGAAACGTATTTCTCTCAAAATAAGTATATTGTTGCGGTGCAGCATGCGCTGCGAACTCATTATCGGATTCCTACCCGCAATGCTGTTCCTGACCGCAAATCCATTTTGTTGTGGGTGGAGAACTTCCGTGCATGTGGTAGTGTAGTGCGAAAGAGAGTTGGGGCTCAGAGGACCGTCCAAACTCCAGAAAATATTGACCGTGTCAGAAGATCGATCTTGCAGTCTCCTAAGCATTCTGCTCGCAAGCACGCATCCAGCCTGGCGTTGTCTAATCGTACTGTGCGTCGTATTCTCCACGAGGAACTACACTTCCATCCATACAAGATGGTAATCGTTCAAGAACTCACACAACGGGACTGGCAACAACGAATACAGGCATGTGAAACTTTCATTGCTGACTTGCCAAATGATGCACGTGTTTTGTTCAGTGATGAGGCGCACTTCCACATTTCTGGAGTTGTAAATAAGCAGCATATGCGTTATTGGAGTGGTGCAAACCCTAGGGTAGTTCACGAGAGGCCTCTACACAGTGACAAAGTGACGGTTTGGTGTGCAATCAGCAGTGAAGGCATAATTGGGTTTTATTTCTTCGAGGAGGACAATCGTTGTGTTACCATCAATTCTGAACGGTATGTAAACATGCTCCAACAATTTCTTGAACCACAATTGCAACAAAATAATTTGGGACTAGTGTGGTTTCAGCAGGATGGTGCCACAGCCCATACTGCTAGAAATTCGATGGCTGTTTTGAGGAAATGTTCCCCGGCGATTGATCTCCGGTATGGTGACATTCCATGGCCTTCGCGGCCCGCGGATTTAACTCCGTGTGATTACTTTTTATGGGGCTACCTCAAGAGTGAAGTGTTTAAACATCGACCCAGGACCCTAGAAGCCTTGAAGCATGCAATTCGCCTTGAAGTTGGCCGCGTTCCACAAGAAATGCTTCGCAGAGTTATGCAGAACTTTAAAACCAGGCTACAGCAGTGCATTGACAATGAGGGACATCACTTGCGTGATGTGTTATTTAAAACAAAGTAAAATTATTATTACAATTAACTTCCATCTGTACCCTTTTGATGCCACAATAAAGTTTTGTTCAAACATTTTTGGTTATTTTTTAATTTACCTTTAAAATTAGGGATACTTCCCTGCCCCACCCTGTATTTTGTACATCATTTTATTAGTCTGTATTTTCTGGGATTTTACTTTAAAAATTAGTAAACAAAGAATAAATATTTTCGTTTATTGTTAATGTTTCATGTTACTTTATTCATAATTTATAAATTTTAAATTAGCATTTCTCTCAATTTAACCCTACCCACTATCCTTATGTGAGTAGGTTGTACACTGACAGACATTATGGATAAGGTTAGTCTTACATAAATTAAATCACAAGAAAATGTTAAAACTTGTAATACATATCTATAAAGCTTAATCATACTTTCAAACTGGCAAAAACTTGTTTTGTAGGCTAGCTCTTCTATTAAGATTTGTTTTTATAATATACATATCATAAAAATAGGAACATAGGTTAAAGAGGTTTGATTTTGTTAGTCTAAAAGCTATATCAAAAGTGATATATTTTTCTAATGTTAATTGTTAATATAAACCATGAGGTAATAATATAAAAATAGATAGCATATTTCCAAGAATAAGATCATCATTTCAGAACATCTTTTCTTTCATACATCCTAAAAAAGTATTCTTTTGAACAAGGTTAATCTAAAAATTAACCAGAAAATTTGAACTTACACTAAAAATCGAATATACGAAGTTTGTCTCAGTTACCAATATCATACACAGAATGACAAATGACAAAAACACGAAACACGTTTCATACAATACACTGAGTAAACAGCTGACATTGACAGGACAGAGAACAGACTGTAAACTTATACACTATAACACTGTACTATACAACTGGAAAGAGCCCGAACTTTCGGCGGTTTGGTGGGAGAAGAATGAGTAATGCAGATATGCTCCTTTTTTGAAATTTCAAAAAAAAAACTTGAGTAGCCATCCTGATATATTTTTGTGTAGAATATAAATTTGTATATTACTTGTGCAGTAAAATGATTTCAATTTTATTTTACTTGAAAAACAGCATAAAATTATATTGCCATGACCAAGGCAATCACTAAATACCGCCGAATATATATATATATATATATATATATATATATATATATATATATATATACACACACACACACACACACACACACACACATATAATCTAAATTACTTTAAATTTTGTAGGTAAAAAAATAGAGGGAATTTTTAGTTTGGAAATTTCTGTTTTTGAGTTAGAAATGGGCGGAATTAGTAAACTTGTATGACAACAGTGCTATATTTGACATTTGGTCATTTAATATTTAATCGTTGACCTTAGTTAAACACATCGTTATTATTCCACTACAGTTAATTAATTGTTGGAAAAAATGTTATTGACAGTTAATTTTTAGCAGTGACTATATAATAGTGACTTCATTGATTTAAACTAAATATAACAGATTTAAAAAAATTATTCATTTTTGTTATTGGGAGTTTATAGGTTATTACTACTCTTTTAATTTTAAAGTTGTTAATCTGTAATGTGAGATATAAATTAGACGGCATTTGCAGCTTTGTCAACATCAATATAAATATTAATAATTGCATTGGTTATATTTTAGAGTTATGGCTTCTGCTTCTAGCACAAGTGCTAGGTCATTATTTGGAGAGTCAAAATCGAGATTAGCTGATAGAGTTCAAGTAAACGTTAATAATATTGCATCTGTTGTTCGCCAGATTCAGAGGGGTTCAAAATCTAATGAGGTAATGTTATTACTTACAAAAAACCACATTTCTTTCAAGGTAATTATTAACTCTTCACTTATCAGGAGCAACTGTTTCAGTTTTCTTGCTAACCAACCACCAACCTAGGTTACAATCTGGCTTACCTAACTTAACATGGAATGGCTATGTTTGTTAAAACAGCAAAGATGGAGGTTAGAAAAACAATTTTAATTGTTAATTTGTAGATGTTATATATATATATAGCATATAACTGCTGAGGACCCGGGTTCGATTCCCGGCCAGGGCTTGGCATTTTCATACGCTATAAATTATCCCATCGTCTGCATTAGCCCAAGTGTGCACAATAGTCCGACATTAAAAAAAACTGCTTGTAACATAAAGGACATCTTAAATCTTAAAATTTAAAATCTTAAATCTTAAACACGATTCATAACCACTTAAATATGAATCGTTCATTTAATTTTATTGACTGTGATACTAGAGCGCACACCCTAAAACATTGAAGAGATGTCAAGTTGTTCTGATACAGCAACCAGAAATCTTTTGAAGGATTCATCCTGACTATTATATGCACACAGTATTTTTTTCAAAATTAGCAATACAGAGTTTTCTCAAATTTTAGGTATAGGGACTACTTGCCCCCATTTATAGTTGAAGGATTATAACTAAAAGTTGATGTATAGAATTTTAAAAGAATAAAAACTGTACAGAATAATGTAAAAGTAATTCAAAGAAAACTTTATAGCATTCATTTGTGATTAATTTTGTATATAACTTTTAACATGTTTACACCATATTTTTATTTATCACACCAACTATGGGTTTCCTTTACAATGGTCAAGACTTGTTGAAGCAGCATTTGCGGAGCTAGTGGTGACATATAACAATTTTTTAACCATGCTTGAAGTTGATGAACATAACTGTAGGGTTCAACAAGATGTATGACCTGTCACACATCTAATAAACATCTAACCATCATGAAGATCAACATTATCACCAACATGATCACCATCATTGATCAAACTTGAAGAAGCTACAAAGCATGATTTTTTTTCAATTGGTCTCAAAAAAATTTGTAGGCATATGTTTTAAGGATAATTCCAAAATTAAAAAGTATGAATTGTTGAAAATAAAATGCACATTGATTTGTTGTATGTATTTGTAGCCAAGTTATTATTCTAACACTTTTTTAATTTCATTAACTAATGTTTACTGCTCTTGTTGCAGATAATATTGCATAGTGCTCGTAATTTTGCTCTACAAGAACATGCTATTGAAAACACTGTAAATGTTAGTACCTTATGTTATTTTAGATAATAGTTTAATTATTTATAGGATCAGTTCTATTTAAAAACTAGGAGAAGCCCTATATTTAACAGGTGTTAACATTCTTTAACACTGTTGGGGCTAACAGTAGTTTAGGTTAACTGCAATAATTGTTTTATAAAATGAATTATGTCTTAAAACAAATCTGTATCACTTTATATTATGAATAAAGTACTTACATCATGGTAAATATGTAGAAAACAGTTAGGTTGTTTTCGATTTTTCTGTAATTTTTTTGCTAAATGCTTTATTACTTGCCCAAACAATATGTTAGTTGATCACAGTGCCTGGGGTTGAATTATCCCTTCCTATAGTATCTAGTACTTGCCCAAAAGTAATAAAATATAAAAGCACAGAAAGCTTAGGAAATATGATAAAAATTGAAAATACAAGTGACTCGCATAACCTTAAAATTGCTACCATACAAAAGTAGGTAACATCTTTTTGATCGCTCTAACAATAAAAACCTTTATTTTTTTTTTAATGGACTCAAATACCTAACAGATATGGTTGTTGGGTGGTGATGGGTGGTGAACTTGAAGACACAATAAGAGGCAAATCGCAAAGTTCATAAATAACGTAGGCTATTTTAACAATGTTTGCATTACAAGAATGAAGAAAGCAATAAATCTTAACATTTAGTTATGGCTGTCAGAATGTGTAACATGCATAAGCAGTTAGTACATGTAGTTAGTAATAATGTGCATGACTGGTAAATCCGTGTAGAAAATTTAGTCTGTTCAATGCAATTTAAACAGCAATGACACCACAAAATAGTTCTGTAAAAAATGGCCTAAAGTCAAGTAATAATAATAAAAAATATTTTCCTTGGGTGAAGGATCAAATTTTCCTTGGATGAGTTTGTGTTAATTATCTATAATAAGGTGTAAGATAAAACAAAAAATATTTAAAAATCACTGTTTGAAAAAACTACTACCTACACTGCATAAATACCCCAGTTGCTATAAATATTATCAATAATTAATTCATTTTTAACCAATTAATCAGTGACCAAGTCGGATTATCAATGAACACCGCCAAGCGAGCATTGAAAATAAATTGCAATTTTTTGAAATAAAAATTTAATGCAATTATTAGCTGTAGGCTTGTTACTCATTTGTAAATCATGTATAGATTAGATCAAACTTTATTAGTAAAAAATTCATGAACAAAAATCCTAACTTTTTGAATGTACCAAACTTACCTAATTACAATGTATTAAATATTTATTCTTTACTGTAGCATTCATTTAGTTTCGATATGTTAACAACAGTATGTTCACTGCTAATTGTTTTCACATTAATATTAAAAAAAAAATCATTAGGACATAATTCTTGATTAATTTGTTTTTTGGAGTATTTATTTCCCTCTATGTGTACCTTATTGTAATTAATCTTAGTTTTTAAGTTATTGTTTTTACAGTAAACCGTTATTTCTCACTGGAACGGTTGAGAATGTTTCATGTATGGTTGTATATGTTGATTGTGGTTTAGTGCCTACATTTATTCATTTAAGGGAAATACTGGGGTATATTCTCCTGGCAAGTAGCTGTATAGATTTAGTGTTATTGGATTATCCTTGTGAACACATAGTTGCACGTTAATTAATTAAATATGCAAAATTCCAGACAATGTGATAAAATCAGGTAGACTCTTATTGGATGTGTATTACCCATTATAATTAAAAATTCTGTTTTGGGTAATATGTAAGTTAAGGTTTTTATAGTTAATTAATAACACCTTTCTTAAGCTAATTAATTCATTAAGCTAGTTCTCACTCCAGTTAAAGAAATCTTAGCTTTAGGCATTGATCTCAGATTAAATTTAATTTTATTACAAAAATTACAAAAATGTTAAGTTAAAAACCTTTACTATTTTTTTTGATTGCAGAATGTAAAGAAACTACAGTTAATAGCTACACATTTAACTTATCAACAAGAATCAATTTCCAGAAGCTCTAATTTAATGGAAGAAGTAAAAGAACAAGTGCAAGCAATGCAGAGGTAGCATTCGGCCTCGCATGGAGAAATCCATGTGACTCGAGAGCATTGGGTTCGCTTCGATTGAAAGACTAGATTTAATTTAATGAAATTTTTAATAGAATTTTCTTCCTTTCTGCTGAGAATGTTTATTATTATGTTGATTACTTTCAGAATCAGTTTTTTTTATTTGTTGACATTTTGGATTACCTCCATTGTCAAAACCTACTAATGTACTGCTTCTCCAGACAATCAAATCAAAAATTTGCAATGCTAGAAAAGGCAGGTGAACATAATGAACATGTTAATTTAGCGAGTTATTGTTCTGAATTTATTTTTAATTAATTTTGAATCAGTGTTTATAACCTTTATGTGTGTAGGTAGACTTCTGCACGATAGACCTATACATTTTATAATTATTAATAAAAAATATTTTCATAATTTTTATTATTATTAAAATAATTGCAGTAGCAACAATTATTACTTGCTATCTATCATACCCAGTTGATGAAAACTATAAATATCATTTAATAAAAGATGTTCAGTTTAGTCCGCACTGTAATTGCAAGAATTCAAGATTATTAAAAAAAACAAAGACTAGTTACTTCTGGAATTAGACTTAAAATGTAGAAGCCTTCAGTGTTAAAATTTTTGTTATCGGAATAGGTAAAATATGCGTGTAGAAAATTTTTAAATTGATTTTTCCCCTCAAGTAGGAAAACTGCATTTATATTTTGGTACCATAATTATTACTGTATATTCATATTTATTAATGAAAACTAACCCTTAATACTGGAATTAATTTTGTTGTACATATACTTGTATTACATGACTGCCAATTTTATTGAATATATATATATATATATATATATATATATATATATATATATATATATATATATATATATATATATATATATATATATATATATATTATTCATGTATGGAAATCAATATTATTCTATATGGTAGTAAGTTGTCCAATTAATTTTACAATTACAATTACCAATTAATTTACAGTACAAAATTTGAATATTAATTTAATCAGGGAACTGTATATCTAGTCATGATGTACTCCTAGATATTAAGCAGTTTAACTAAATGGAGGGACTAATTTACATTTTATTTACAGTACAACTGAAGAAAGTTTAATCAGTAAAAAGGGATTAATGTTTAAATTTGGTAATGTTGAAAAAAAAATGAAAAGTTTGGGATAGGAAAATAAAAATGGGATATGAAATTAAAAATTGATTTTCTTATAGTTTATAAAAATTATTATCTTATAAAATATGCAAAGCTGCTAAGTTTTTAAAAAAAATTACTGACATTTGTTTTAGTTCTATAGTTTTATGAGTTGTTTTATGTTTTACTGTAGTTATATGAGCATATTCATTAAATACAAATGTATGTATGAAGTCAAACATTGTTTATAAGTTAATATAAAACATAATATCTATAACTCTAGTTGATTTCATTGTTGATGTTTAAGATCTTATAATGTAGTTAAAGTCTTTTGTACCATATAATATATATATATATATATATATAATCCTAGTCATTATTATATTCTGTTATGTATTATTTCAGTTTCGTGAGATAAATATGATTTTTTATTTTTGTATTGTACTTTTTTATTAAGCCTAAATAAAGAATTTGACAGCACGGTATAGGTGACAAACACTAGGAATTTAAAACATTTATTTCAGTACCTTTACCTTAACCATAATATACAATTAGTTGTTAAATACATTTTTACTATTATGGTAAAAATCATGGTTAAAAAACCATACTTTTAAATATAGTGTGGTTAAACCATGTTCTTATCCTTTAAATGTGGGCTGTGAGCAGGAATTATAAAGTTTGTTCAACAAACATTGACTTACGATCCATCTCTGAATAGTTAGACATACAGAATAAACACACAGTGGTGAGGGTAATAATAAAATAGTCAGAAGCTATTATCATATTTATTTGATATGTTTTTAAAAAAAAAGGGTCATTATGTATCTGTTGAGCTTGTCACCCTATCAGATTAATCTGAATCCAATACAAGTAATAAAAAATAATAAAATAAACTAGACTTATATCTAATAACTTTCTGTACATTTTAAATTACAAATGATTTTATATTTAGCATTTTGTTTGTATTTTTAACTTTGCAATATTTTACCTTTAATTTTTATGTGAAAATTCAACAAAAATTACCATTAACATATTTAACATTAACTATTTGTTAATTGTTAATAGTTTGCTTTGACCACAAAAAAGGGTTTCAAATTTTCAACTTTTGTATTCTTAAAGAAACCTAGTGACACGACCATATGTGTCTTTCTATTTGAGTGGTTGATTGATTTTTATAAGCTGTGTTCACGTAGATTTTATTCCATCCAAACAAAAGTTATTGTTCTGTTTAATTTCTTCTTTTGAAATTATCTTTTTTTGATTGTAGAAGAGTTACATTAGTTAGACATTTGGAACTGGATTAAAATTACTATGTACGTTATCGCAACACCAATAACCTGAAAAATTATAACATTCTAGTTAGATATTTGGTACTGAAGTAAAATCACTATATTATTATATATATTGTTAAGTGACTATATTACTATATGTTATCACAACTCCAGGTAAACGTGGAACACATAGCACTTAAAATTTAAACTTTTTAAAATGCAGCACTTAACTAGTATAAAATTCTTTTGAGCGATGAATAACTTAGGTAGTTAAATTAAATTATACTTTTGATTTATTTAATAAGTTCAGTTTTCATCAAGGGATATTCAGTGTAGATTGTAGTTTTGTTTTTTGTTATTGTATGCAAATTCTTATGTCCCATGACATTATCAGTGTTACTTGAGTAATAATATTATTTATGTTTATAGCATGCTTTATTAAATTTATGCTTTTCTCTGAATCATGCAAAATAACAGACTATTGTACTGCAGCAATGGAAAGAATCATTGCTGACATTCAAATGAATCTGGTGGTATAAGTGAATTGATGTTATCTTCCAGGATACTGCTGCCATTAATTTTTGTGTTTTAGTCTTTAGTTTGTTTGGCTTATACATAACAAATCATACGTAATAAAAGTTACCTAAATAAATTCACTATGTCAGTGGTGGCTCATAAATAATGTCATGGGCCGGTCCAGTAAGTAAATTATGGATGGCTGACGGTCTATATGTTAACATATGTCTGCTGATAGCCAACATATGTCTTTATATTGAGATTATCATTAAAAAACTATGTATAATTATTGATAGCCATGGATGTAATGACACGGAATATAAATGTACTACAATGATAATTCTTATGAGTGATATGTAAGTGCTCATGCTTGTGGCAGAATTTTCAACTACAGTTCAGTAGATAATAGTATTGTCTATTGTCTCAAACATCATCCCCCCTTTCCTTGCAACATTCATAGCAACAAATATTCCAGTTACTTAGACTTTAAGCTGTGATGTCAAGCATGCTTCTATAATGGTGGTTGTACTTCTAGTCCATTTATATTAATTGGTAATGACCTTTATAAAAGGCTGTAAGGAAAGTCTATAAAATTAGAAAGTAAATTAATAATAAATTTAACAATTACAAGATTATATTTATTAATTTACAAAAAAAAAATGGCTGGCATTTCTATTTACTAAGATTTTTTAAACTCAAGTTTACTGAGAGGAAAGTGAACATTTTCAGCCTTCTTTGGATTAAGTCGGCTCTGTTGCTTATTGGTTATGTGACTTGCATCAGAAAATATAGCTTTGATGAACCAGAAGTGCAAAATTATTCCTTAGCAACCAACAGTAGATGATTGAATTGCCCTTCCCCTTTGTTATATTTCCAGAACTTTACAAAATCCATACCCTTATTGTTTGGCAATTGAAAGTCTTCAAAGTAAGTCCAAAAGGTCACAGTGCCAATCCATTCCCTGTTCTTTTTTTGTCTTTGTTCTTTTTTTCTATTTTCCAGTATTTGCAATTGTCCAGTTGTCAGTACTTCTTCCAATACATGATAACATACATCCAAAGTAGTGTCATTTTAATTTCGAAGGTGAAATATCTGTGTCCTGCAACAATTTATTGGCATTTGGAATATTGGGATGATAACCCAATATTTGGATAATTGGATTGTATAAAACTATTGATCGGCCATCCCTAAAATAAATTGATTACAAAAGACGTAATATGTTTTAACCATCTTTTTATTTTAATATAAAAATTAATATTTAGCCATTATTAAAAAAACTTATTACTACAGATATTATATTTAATATTTGGTTAGTAATAGTTTTAAAATAATTTTGGATTACTGTACAGTACTCTCAAATTTGGGTACCCACCTGCAAAAGTCATTATGTATGTAAAGAGAAAAAGATCTAGATTAAAGAATTACAATTAAAGATGTTAATTTTTGAGAGGAAAGTAATATTGTAATATTACTTTACAATAATGTACTTTGTAAATAAAAATGTAAAAAAGTAATACATTTTTAGTTGAAGCACCCGTTGACAGTAGCATTTCATTGGAAATCAGTTATTATACATGCTGTCATGAAAGTACTACAGAAAGTGTATTATTATTTGATTTTATTTTGGAACTGTATAAATGAACATATCACACTTACTTTGTTTGGTTAAAACACATTAATAAATTAACTTTTTTTTAACTAGTTACCTAATTTGTATTAAACCAAATATTTATGTACAGGAAAATTCAAAACGATTTTGCGATTTTAATAGCATATTCAAATATCTTTATGTATAAAAGAAGAAGTCCTGACTGACTGACTGATTCATAATCAATGCAGAGCCAAAACTATTTTAGCTAGCGACTTGAAATTTTCAGGGTATATTTGTGTTACCATATAGGTGTGCACTTAAAAAGGATTTTGCAAAAATTTGATTTTAACTCCATTAAACTACTTACCCAGTCCAAATATAATAATCAACGTACAGCCAAGACTATTGTAATTAGTGACTTGAAATTTTCAGGGTATCTTCTTACAACCATGTCAAGGTGCAATAAGAAAGGATTTTTCAAAAATTTGTTTTTAACCCATTAAACTACTTACCCAGTCCAATTTTATTAATCAATGTACAGTCGAGACTATTAGAGACTTGAAATTTTCAGGGTACCTTCTTACAACCATGTCAAGGTGCAATAAGAAAGGATTTTGCAAAAATTTGTTTTTAACCCATTAAACTACTTACCCAGTCCAATTTTATTAATCAACGTACAGTTGAGACTATTAGAGACTTGAAATTTTCAGGGTACCTTCGTACAGAAATGTTGAGATGCACTGAGAAGGAATTTTGCAAAAATTTAATTTTAACGCCATTAAACTACTTACCTATAAGTCCAAATTTAATAATTAACGTACAGACAAGACTATTATAGCTACAGATTTGAAATTTTCAAAGTTACTACCACATGTAGGGGTGTGCTGAGAAACGATTTTCCAGTATTCTGAAGAGGTAAAAATGAAGTACAACAATTTTTATTGAAAAAATATGTTTTTCATCTGACCTGAAAACGTAACATAGTTACTCTTAAATATAAGTAATGAAATATATTTTTCACCATTTCCCAAAACTCTTCTCCTACAGAGATTGAAAGGGGGTAGAAATGTAAAAAAGAGGTATACAATTTTGCATTGAAAAAAATATTTTTTTTGGGTATTTATTCTAGAAATAGTAATGCAACACAAATAATGAAACACATATTTCTACATTTTTCCGAATTCATTCCCTAAAAGAATAAAAATGTAAAAATTGGAGAAAAAACTGTTTGTATTGGAGAAAAATATTTTTTATCAGATTTTCTTAAAAGTAAAAAATGTTCTAATACACAAATTATGATAGACTACACATAATTCAGCATTTCCCCCCTTCCGAATTCATCCCCCAAAAGAACAAAAGTATAAATATTTCTATTGGAGAAAAATATTTTTAGTCAAACTTTCTTAAATTTGAATGGAACACGTTTGAAGACAATAAAACAACATATTTAGGTTATAATATTTTTTCATATTCACTGTAAAATAGTCATGAGTTTAGATGATCACACTTTTATTAATATATTTATCTTTCCAAATTATTGCATTCCCGAAACAGTTTAAGTATAATGGGCGAAGCCGCGATGGGTAATGGTAGTATTCATATAATTTACAAAATTGGTTGAGGTGTTATTTTAAAAGCAAAATACAAGTTTGTCACCCAACATTCATTTTTAATTGTTATGCAACATATATCACATTCCAGACTCTTCTTACTAAATTGGATGTCAGAGGCTGGTGAAAAATTTGAAATTTCACAAAATCCAAATCACTATGAAATTTATAAATGCTATTGTTTATAGCATAGCATGAAATTTATAAATAATAATAATCCAAAATCTTAAAGCTGTAAATATGATAAAACACAAGTTCCAAGTTTGTAACTCAAGAGTATACAAAACATATATATATATATATATATATATATATATATATATATATATATATATATATATATATAAGGTTTTTCAGTTATTTGCCCTGAAGTATTTACATTGAAACAATAAAATTATAAAATTGTTCCATCTCGTGAAAAAATTCAGTTCTAAAAGACTGAAGTTTTAGTCTTTGCCAGCCAAAATTTAGACTTTTAGATAAAATATTATTTTCATTGTTATTCAGAGGGCATTAGGACAGATTTTGCACTTACACAGATTACACTGGTTTTGCAACATCTTATTTATTATTATTATTTTATTATCATCATTATTTTTATTATTTATCATTTACTTTTGAGTTTTAAGTTAGGTACTCGAGAGTCTATTGTATGATACAATAAACTAGTGGCATTGAATATATATGGAAGTCTATATTCAATGATACTGGACATATGAATAAGAAATACTGTAATAGTATTAATTTATTATTTGATATACATATACCTACAGGAACCCAGTTTAGAGTTGTAATCAATAGTAACCTATATAATATTTGTTGTTTATTGGACAGGGACAGATTGCAAATGTCCAATTATAAAAATAATAATTCATAGTCATGATTATGATACAGTATATAATGTACAGTATATTTTAAAAATTAAACTTTGTTTCACGTGAAATTGTTTTGTTTTTTAATTACACCTGGTAATTTGACCATTTTCATAATTAAAAACCCCTCTGGCAAACATTTAATATGATTTAATTAATAGATTATATAGATTAATATAACTTTACTTCAGTGGTTATCTAAAGATGTTTAATTTTTTACCAGTGGAAGAATCAGTTTAGAAAAATTAATATACTTAAGTTAGTGGTAAGAAACTTTTCAGCACTTTTGTAATTATATTTTGGGCTGCTGTGCTTATGTATAAGCTAACAGTTAATGACAAGATGAATACACATGTATAATGTATTTTTACAGGGTGTATGTAAACATGAGGCATCTAATAGTGTGGCTTGCCATGGTTCTACAATCCGGGATATCACTTGTGCTGCTGTAGTGTTGATTTGAATTCAGCCCTGCAAAATCAGCAAAGAACTGATATAATAAAACTTCAAAAGAAAAAATTTGCCACAGTAAAATCTGGTGAGATAGGCAGCAGTGAAATTAATTGGACCTGCATGACTGATTTACTGATCAGGTTTAAAAGAATCTTTTTTCTAAGTGATAAGTTGCTTTTATATTCCACATTATGTTGCTTATTATCTTCATCTGAGGAATTAGGCTACAAAATTTCTATCAGATATGGATACAGGATACCATTTACAGTTTAAGAACAAGTAATAACCTACATTTTTGTCTAGAAAGTTTCTAGTGGAGGTTTTCACTACTCCACTTATATTCAACAGTTATTATCCACAGACAGATATGAAATATTGAATCTAGTCTGGAATTTTAACAAAAATAGTGACAAGCAAATTTTTCTTTATATTTAGTTTGTACAATTTTAAGTTTAAACCACTTATTGTAGATTAAGTCATTTATTCCAGTCTCTATTTTTGATTAATACCATTTATTGATGTCGATATGTAGCTGTGAACTTGAGGTTTGACATGAATGAATAGACCTCAGTAGAGGGGGTAGTATTTTTAAATCCTATGGCTTATTTTTTTAGAATACTTTTGTGTTCCTGAAGTTGAATCTTCAATCATCAGATTTGTTTATTTGAGGTTGTTAAAACACTTTAAAAAACTTGCTGTGTAACATGTCAAGCAGTTGGAGTGACGGATCCTGGAAGTTCAACATAAGAAGAATAAAAGTGAGCACACATGGGCGTACCCAGGATCTGAGCTGGGGTGTTTCCAAGAGCAGGTCATGTCATTTGAGGGATGGGTGGCTGGAGGTTGGGAACTGACATAAGGTAAAAATGTAACATGAAATTCAAGAAAAGCTTTTACAGTCAGTTATTGTGGATTTAATGTAATAATGAACAAGGAATATAATAAAGAAATGACAGTAAGTCTATATTAGTACCAACCTTCTTCGATTTGCTGGAAATCAGTCTAAAACAATATTTGCTATACGATCTTAGTTTTGTTTTATGAATTGTTAATGTACACTCATTAAACACAGCCAACCCCAGTAGCACACATTGTTGGCCCAATGTTGGGATTTTGCCGACAATGTTGGGCAATGGTTAGTTAATACGCCAACAAATTATCTTCAATGGACCAACGAGCTATTTGTTTGCTAGGCCAACTGTTACATTCATGAAAACCTCGGCTGTTGGCCCAACATCAATTCTTAGTTGGCAGAAAATATAAGAAATATTTTGTTAAAATAAATATCTCGTAAATTAAATACGGTATAACTATTCCAAAAGTTTAAAAATAGTGTCTTATTTGTTAGTATAATAGTATTATATCGATGTTGTAAAACTTATTGCAAAGTGCAAATGCACGTGATGACTTACACAGAATTGCCAACAACAGAACAAATTTTTTTTAGCATAATTGTGAACAGAATAATATTATATCTTTAATAACTATAATAACAATAGTGTTACAATGATTACAAATTAAAAAAAAATTCTTATTTTATTTCTACTTAACTATAGTTATTTACTATGGATGATTTTATGACGTACTTATTATTTGAAATATTGCCAGCACTGTGGAAAAGTGAAAGTATGTCCATTACTCTTTTAGTTCTTTGTTGTCACGCCATCAGGTGTAATTGCATGATCCTTTGTGTACAGTACAGTTATAATCGTAATCTGGTGCTGTAGTGCTTTTTTTAACTTGGTTTTTCAAAAGTGTTATTTAAATAAATTTTGTTTGTATGCATTTTGTCTCTTTTTATAAAATAACCTTGTTTCAGTAACAAAATATGCTATGTTGGTTACTCAACTAACTTTCAATAGTAGGCCTAACTCTACTAATTACCAATATGTTTAAAATATTATATTTTATTTAATTGATTAGTGAACTTAATAGCAATCATAACTTCTCTACATTCATGAACACATTTGACTACTTTTTCTCATCAAATTCAATATGTGTTCTTACTCGAAATAATATGTACATTATAATATATAATTAAAAAGCTAAAGTAGGCTACATATTATATATTACTTCGAGTAAGAATATTCTACATTTGATAATAAAAGGTATTCAAATATGTTCGTGAATGTAGAGAAGTTATGATTACTATTAAGTTCACTAATCAATTGAATAGAAATATAACACTTTAAACATGTTCGTAATTAGAAGGGTTACCATTGAAAGTTAGTTGGGTAACTGTTGGGAATAAGTTGGGCCAACAATTTCTTTGTTGGTTTTTGGTGATGTTTAATTGTTAGCCCTTTGTTGGGATTTGGTTCATTATTAATTGGTAGGCATTTGTGCCAATTTTAACTGTTGCCCAACCGTGTGTGAAAACAAAATACCAACAATGGGCCAACAGAAAATGCTACTGGGGAAGTTAGCCTGCCTTCCCCCATTGTGTTTCTCAGCCATGTCTACACTCTTTGGAGTGTGCTCGAAAATGTTTTATTGTGACTATAGTAGATGGGAGAGATAGCAGAATGGATAAGACTTGTCTTGTTACAAGATTGAAGATGTTTGTTTCTTTGAACAGGTCTACTATTTCAAACTTTTTTAAGTTTGCTCCCCTTAGATGTTTTATTTTCCACAGATGTTACCAGAGATCCAACTCAGCCAACCGATAGAACTCTGTAAAAGTCTTGGATATTTTTTGAAAATCTATGATGCTCATTTTTAGCATCACAAATGGATGGAGTTTTTTTAGGTGAAGGCCGGTGTGTTTTCTATTGAGAATCAAAACTTTAGAGGTGCTATAGTCTAATTAGGGTATAATCAAAGACTGCCTCCAGTACTCATTGTGTAGTTGATAAGCAGATTTTCTCGTACCTTGATTACCAACTTCAGATAACTTTTCTAAAGTTGTTGACAGTTTCTTGAAAATGTTGAGAAAACTTTCTGATATTTTTATATTTTGTAGACCAGTCTCACCACCAGTTTTGCTGGGAGTGGTGGCGAGCTCCTAAAACCAGGTGATTCTCTGAAGAAAATTACAGTATCTTTCACAGTTGCTACTGTGTTTCTAATTTCCACTATTATGTTGGCATTATTTACTAAAAAATTTAGTTTGCGGCTTGAACAGTGAAAAAATAATGATCAATAATATTTTCTTCTAAGAATTTCCTGCACTCCATCTTCATTGCCGGCCATTGTGAAATAGCCGTAAAAAAAAATCCTACACAATTTGGTACAAGATTTTGGCTGACCATAAAGCTGTTGGTTTCTTCAGCATTGCATCTTTTGCCTCATCTCATCTCTTGCCTCATGAAGCATCTTTCTACAAAATCCATGAATTCTTCTCTGATCTTCTCTTGACTTTCATCATAACCTGACTGAAGGCTGCTCTTTCCCTACTAAATCTGCTGTTTCATCAGCCAGGACAGTATAAGCCTTGGCTTTTTTTACAACTGTAATAATATTATCCTTGATTACATCACCATATAAATCTATCAGTTCATTCTGTATTTTTGGTGATGTATGACCTGCATTTCTATCACATTTCTCTAAATGGTTTTTCAAATTAATATAACAAATATCAACTCTAAAATTTAAGGGAAGGAACTTTTAAACTCTTTAAATTTAAATTTAAATTAAATTGAAAAAAAAAACTCCTTTATTACCTTCTTTGCCTCTAGAAGGCTTATCATTGGTGCCGCAGAATAACACATAAGAAATTATTGATGACAATACTTGCTTATTGTCAACAATTTTTTTATTGACAGGTTTGTATTTGGATATCCACAGGAACATTTTCAAGAAACGTTTTTGCAGAAATTGTAGCAATTTTGCGATATTTGCTGTTAACATGTTTCTGACAATCTTCATGTACATCTTTGGATTTTTGGTGTGGTCTTATCATGAATGATCCCAAAACTCCATCAACAGTTCCTAGGACAGTAGGAAACAAAACACAACACTTATGATGAGCCCTCTTAAGTTGACTAGAATAAACTAGCCATGGTGAATACTAATCTAACCTTAAATTTCCTTTTCAAATGAATTGCGTCCACTACAAAATCATTATTTTTCAGTGACTCCCTGAGTTTCCAAAAGCTTCTTCTTACATTCAACAGAAATATGGGAAGCCCTTCTATTGTAAAACCAATGCCATTGGCATTGTAGTTAATTTGCATTATAATTTCTGAATATATTGTCAACAGCCTTAGAAACCCTTGATCCTGGCAATACAGCTGCAGTACTGTTATCAATACTGTTATTCGGTCCCATTGCTTCCAATTCCACTGTTACTTTCTTCTTTTTTTTCTTTTTAAGGGTTTAGTTGCTAAGTAAAGATACATGTAAGTTAAATATAAAAATAAGGCAACATTAAAATTGATTGATTGCAGTTGATATAACTATACTATGACAGCCTACGCCAGTAGCACACATTGTTGGCTCAATGTTAGGATTTTGTCGGCAAAGTTGGGCAATGGTTAGTTAATATGCCAAAGAATTATCTTCAATGGGCCAATGAACTGTTTGTTTGCTAGGCCAACTGTTACATTCATGAAAACCTCTGCTATTGGCCCAACATTAATTCTTAGTTGGCAGAAAATATAAAAAATATTTTGTTAAAATAATTATCTCTTAAATTAAATAGGGTATAATTATTCCAGAAGTTTAAAAATAGTGTCTTATTTGTTAGTATAATAGTATTTTATCGATGTTTGTAAAATTTACTGCAAAGTGCAAGGGCATGTGATGACTTACACAGAATTGCAAACAACAGAACAATTTTTTTTTTAGCATAATTTTGAACAGAATAATATTATATCTTTAATTACCATACTAACAATAGTGTTACAATGATTAAAAATTAAAAAAAAAATTATTTTATTTCTACTTAACTGTAATCATTTACTATGGATGATTTTATGACATACTTATTATTTGAAATATTGCCAGCACTGTGGAAAAGTGAAATTTTGTCCATACTGGTTTACTTCTTTGTTGTCACTCACTAAGAGTTGCAGGATCCTACATGTACAGTACAGTTATAGTTTTAATCTGGTGCTGTAGTGCTTTTTTTGATTTGGCTTTTCACAATTGCCACTTAAATAAATTTTGTTTGTTTGAATTTTGTCTCTTTTTGTAAAATAACCTTGTTTCAGTAATGAAATATACCATGTTTGTTACTCAACTAACTTTCAATACTAGGCCTAACTCTACTAATTACCAATATGTTTAAAGTGTTATATTTTATTTAATTGATTAGTGAACTTAATAATGATCATAACTTCTCTACATTCGCGAACACATTTGACTATTTTTTCTTATCAAATTCAATATGTATTCTTACTCAAAATAATATGTACATTATAATATACAATTAAAAAGCTAAAGTAGGCAACATATTACTTCCAGTAAGAATATTCTACATTTTATAATAAAAGGTATTCAAATATGTTCGCAAATGTATAGAGAAGTTATGATTACTATTAAGATCACTAATCAATTGAATAGAAATATAATACTTTAAACATGTTGGTAATTAGTAGGGTTACCACTGAAAGTTAGTTGGGAGTATTTTTTTTTTTTTTTTTTTTTTTTTTTGTGTTTAACATCTGACTATTGTGCACACTTGGGCTAATGTGGGATGATTTATAGCGTATGAAAATGCCAAGCCCTCGCCGGAAGGAGTAAGTTGGGCTAACAATTTCTTTGTTGGTTTTTGGTGATGTTTAATAGTTGGCCCTATATTGGGATTTGGTTCGTTATTAATTGGTAGGCATTTGTGCCAATTCTAACCGTTGCCAACTGTGTGTGAAAACAAAATACCAACAATGGGCCAACAGAAAATGCTACTGGGGTAGTAACATAAAATTTGAAATCAATAATTTGTCAATGTGTCACCTCTGCATATTTAATTCACTTATTATATCAAATGACCAGTTAAGCCATTAATGCACAACACAAGCAGACCGTACAGAATCTAGATCCAAACAAAGCTATGCTATGTCAGTAATTGAAAAATTGAAATACCAAGGACAAGAGTAGAGTAGTGTGCAGACACTGTAAGAATGCACAGTAGAAACCAGACTCACATCAATAAATTCAGAAGTGTAGGTTTTACACCTACTGATTGTTGATATAGGTTTTGAGGTTTATTTACCAATTTACCACACATTGTAGAAAAGCAATATGAATTATAAGCCTAAAGAGCTGTCTCTATATACTACTAATGTAATGTTTAAATTAGACATTGTTGTCTGTTGTTAAAATCTATTCCAACATAACCTAATAAATTGGCCCAACCTCAGTTTAACATGAGAATTATAGTGTGTGACAGAAAAAGGCCAATAAAATGTTATTTATATATATGAAAAAAAGTTTCTGATATCATTTTGACTTTTGATAATACACTAATTAAAATCACATTGTTGTGATGATATTAACATTGAATTGTGAAACACTTGAGATTTTACTGGACTACAGTAGTCACTAGGTCAGAATCACTAAGACACTGAGTCAGGCAATATATGTCAGTTATACCTGTAATCAACTTTGAGGACTAACTATTAAAACTTCTAATAAAGCACATTAGAAAATGCTATATGCCAGCATTGTTTGCACCTCAATACATGCTCAGTACTACCATCATTGTCTTAATAAAGGAGTATCAATATTAAATTCTCGATTTTTTTGTGTGTAAACTATGTTTATCTAAAAAAAAATTATCCAATTCAATATATTCAATTATTCAATTATGTCTTCAATTCACTTATATCAATTAAATTGAATTATATCTTGAAAAAAATATAATTTAAAGTTAAATTATAATTATATTCAACAGTCTTTGTGAATATAATTAAAGTAGCACTTTGCAATGGCTGCACAGAAAGGAATTAGATAGCTGACCTGATCAAATTATAAAGACACCTGATTATGTAACATACACCTTATTGCGAGTACTGTGTTAATTGTATTATGTACTTATGTAAATGTACTGTGATATGTTTGCTGTTCTAAATAAACTTACATGGTAAATCTGGTAATGAATGATAATTTCCAAAAATTCTAAATAAGTAACAACAAGAATAATTAAAATGGAATGATGACCATAATGTTTGTGACTTGATAAAATTTTACTTACTGAATTTATTAATGCAAAGTCAAGAGTAAAGAAACCACATGCAGAGAACTCTGTGTTTTGGTGCAGCAGTTGTGTGGAGAAGAGAAGTAACTGAAACAAAATTAATTTTTTTCAACATGCGTAGCCTCTTTTGAAAAAAAGAACATTCTGTAGTGATGGCATCAAACAGTAAAGTGAATATTACACAAACATTACACAATTATTAAAAACAAATTAAGCAAGATTGGTGAAACAGTTTTGAGAAAATAAGCTGAAATTTCCAGATTTTTGTCAATATTTTATGAAATGGATCTATGGAGATATTATTAAATGTGACAAGTTTAATTTTTTTAAAAACTGTATTAGTCAAAAAACTATGGATAGTGGATTCATTGGGTTCTGATGATATCAGTTTATAGAATTTAATGCAATACTAGTTTATGATATTATAGCTTAGCCTTTTATAACTTAACTTTGGCAATAGGGAAACATCTGAAAAGCTTCAAGAACCTGACTGTAGTCTGTTTTGGTTTCATGTTAGTTAGTGGATATTTTAATGCTGATTGTGATGGCTAAATCAAATTTCAGTTCAAAAAACTTGAAAATAAAAAAGTTATGAATTTTTAAAGATTTTAGAGGTCACCATTCAAAACAGTTTTAAATAGATTTTATTGTTTGAATGAAATCAGACTAAACCTGAAACATTACTGGCAGTTACATATAGCATGTGCAAGTAACATACACTTATTTAGATAAAAAAATCTGTGATTTTACTTACATCTTCTCGTATAGCCCAAAACTCATCCTTATTGAGAAGGCCATGAACTAATACTCCTGAAAATTTAGCCTGAAAATAAAGTTAAAATAGACTATTGGTCATCACTTCTATTACAATATATTAAATTTCTTTAAGGCTATTATGTCAGTCAATAAAAATTTCAGTAATAGGAGTTACATCAAACTAATATTGTTGAAATACTTTAAGTAAAATAACAATCATAAATAATTAACATACATCTACTAGTATATAGATCTAAAAAGACTGTGTTTTTACGTACATCTTCTTGTTTATTACTCATTACTATAGAGAAGGTTATGAAGTAATTCTCCTGAAAATTTAGCCTATTTTAACTGAAAATAAGATAGACTACTGACCATCTATTACAATATATTAAATTTTTTTAACACAATTATGCCATTGAATAAAATTGTCAGTAATAGGAGTGTCATAGAAGAAACTAATATTGTTGCAATACTTTAAGTAATCTAACAATCCTAAATAATTAATTGTTTAAGGTTATTATGTAAATCAATAAAATTATCAGTAATAAGAGTGTCATAGACCAAAGTAATACTATTGAAATACTTATTTTGGTGAACTAACAATCCTAAATAATAATTTTTTTAAGGTGATTATGTCAGTCAATAAAAATATCAGTAATAGAAGTGTTCAAGATCAAACTAATATTGTTAGAATTCTTTAAGACACAGCAATAATTCTTTAATACTCTAAAAGAATACTTAAAGTGAAAAACATAATCCTAAATAATAAATTTTTTTAAAGGCTACTGTATCAGTCAATAAAATTGTCAGTAATATTAGTTTATTGTCGCATATCAAAGTAATATTATTGAAATAGTTTAGATGAACTAATAATCCTAAATAATTAACCTTTTTAATGCTATTATATCAATCAATAGAATTGTCAGTAATAGAAGTTTTGTATATCAAAGTAATATTATTGAAATACTTTAGATGAACTAATAATCCTAAATAATTAATCTTTTTAATGCTATTATATCAATCAATAGAATTGTCAGTAATAGAAGTTTTGTAGATCAAAGTAATATTATTGAAATACTTTAGATGAACTAATAATCCTAAATAATTAATCTTTTTAATGCTATTATATCAATCAATAGAATTGTCAGTAATAGAAGTTTTGTATATCAAAGTAATATTATTGAAATACTTTAGATGAACTAATAATCCTAAATAATTAATCTTTTTAATGCTATTATATCAATCAATAGAATTGTCAGTAATAGAAGTTTTGTATATCAAAGTAATATTATTGAAATACTTTAGATGAACTAATAATCCTAAATAATTAATATTTTTAATGCTATTATATCAATCAATAAAATTGTCAGTAATAGAAGTTTTCTAGATCAAAGTAATATTATTGAAATACTTTAGATGAACTAATAATCCTAAATAATTAACCTTTTTATGCTATTATATCAATCAATAAAATTGTCAGTAATAGAAGTTTTTTAGATCAAAGTAATATTATTGAAATACTTTAGGTGAACTAATAATCCTAAATAATTAATATTTTTAATGCTATTATATCAATCAATAAAATTGTCAGTAATAGAAGTTTTCTAGATCAAAGTAATATTATTGAAATACTTTAGATGAACTAATAATCCTAAATAATTAACCTTTTTATGCTATTATATCAATCAATAAAATTGTCAGTAATAGAAGTTTTGTAGATCAAAGTAATATTATTGAATTACTTTAGGTTAACTAACAATCCTAAATAATAATTTTTTAAGGTTCTTAAGTCAGTCAATAAAATTGTCAATAAGAAGAATGTCACAGATCAAACTAATAATGTTGAAATACTTTAGGTGAATTAACATAGTAAATAATTAATTTTTTACTTAAGAAATGGGTTTATTAACCCTTTATTCATAGTTTTCTTTCTAATGAAAAACGATTGAAAACTTACTTAAAAAATCAAGTAGGCTTGGTTTTAAAACGCAATAATTAAAGTTGCAGACTACACACCTCTTTTGTTGTTGAAGAGCAAATATAAACTGTCGTCCACAGTTCTGCAAATGAATACATAGCAATCGCTAAAACTGTAATGATACTAATAAATAGATAGTGGTGTGGTTTGTCTGACTGGTCTATAACCAAAGCGGGAACATAATAACAAATACTTGTAACATTCAAAATGTTCACCAACACGCTCAGCAGCAGTTGAACACTGAAATAGTTGTTCAGATCGTCGCAAACTTTGGACATGTTGCGGTGTATTTCTGTGATACGTTTTATAATGTACTTAGATTCTTTCAATGAATCCGAATATATTCTGTTAATCTGATAAGAAAAGTTTTTATTCGGTACCGGTAACTTTGAAATGTTTCTGGGAACTCCATCGCGTCGGAAATTTCCCATTACGCACAACTGATTGTTTAACAGTGCGTAATATTTATTCATCATGAGAACCGGTTGCAGAAAATGGCTGAGCGTTAACTTCGCGATTGTATACAAAATAAAAATACCAAATGGATTTTCATTCAGCAAAATATTATCAACGAAATTGTTTAAAGCGATCGCGGCGATAAAAGGGAGCAAGTAATATTGAAACCGGATGAAATCTTTGAAATTTATTTTGATGTTTAAAGACTGTATCATTTCTTCGATGTCGGATATGGAATCTAAAATTTCGATCAGATTTTTGTAGCGACGCTGATTGGTAAACCAAGAAGCAAGGGTTAGAGAGCTAGTGGCAGTTAATTGCAAAAATAGCATCAGTTTTTCAAATTTTGGTAAAATCGGGTTGAAATAGAAAGACTGAACTGTCTTTCCGGTCCCGTAGCACAGCACTATAAACAGAGTCAAAGTGATAACAGAGTAGCTGTAAACCATTCGTTTGGTTTGTAAAGAGAAAGGAATCAAACCGAACACACGAGCAGTGTAAAGGCTTGGTGTTAACACAGTGTAGATACCTTCCTTTTCCATTGTAGACTGCAGGTACTAATAACAAAATTCAACATCAATTTAGTGGCTATTATCCAATTATCTCTTTCCAGTTTATTGAACATAAACATACATTTTATGGCCATCAACTAATTATAATGAATTAACGACGGAGGACACACTGTCCACCCATTTACGGCTTTGTTTATGTTTGTTTTTATTAAAAATTCCTGCAAATTGAAAACAATAGGCTTTAGGCCTATTGTAATTAAAAATTAAACAAAGTTCGGAGAAATCTTAATGCAGAATCGTGTCAAGGATAATGTAATAAAAATTCTTTGCTTGTTAAATATTATGATGGTGAAATCAGATAAAAAAAATGTTAGATAAAAAAAGTTATGAATTTTTTGAGATTTTGAGGACTTGATCGAGCTATTGCTATTTTGAGTCAGGTGTAAATACATTATATATATATATATATATATATATATATATATATATATATATATGTGTGTGTGTGTGTGTGTGTGTGTGTGTGTGTGTGTGTGTGTGTGTGTGTGTGTGTGTGTGTGTGTGTGTGTAAAGTCAAAAGTATACGTTTTTAATGGACTAAAAATTTTAAAATACTGCGTGAATTGTGACGAAATTTTGAACACGTACACTTTAGATACTAAGTCAGAATTGTTTGCAATGTCAGTCATCAAATTGACGAAATAATTGCTTAATTATTGTAATGCATCTGTCTATGGGCAATCCAGCAGAAGCTTACAATGCCATCTACAATATGCCTGCATTAGTATGCTATTGACCGAGCTGTGGTATTCATAGATCATTCGATTATGTACAATGTTATGTTACATGTTGTACATGTTATTTGTCCGATGTAACGTTATCTCAGAACGTTTCATTTAGTCTGGCAGACAGTGCTTACGCTCTAATCTCAAATCATTTGTTAATCACTTTCTAAACATACCGTAAAAGAACCGTAGTGAATCTTGGACACACAGTTGGGCTTAGTATCATATTATAAATTAAAGTAAAAAAAACAACTAATTATAATCTACTAATGTATTATTCACTAATGGTTTCGAATTATACAGATTTACAGATCATTGTCAAGTAAAACTAAGTGATGTGTGGCGTTTGTCGAAAAAAAATTATGCGAGTTATTCATAAATTATATAAAAACATATTTTTCGAGGAATGGAAAAGTATGTCTAGTCCAGGGGTCTGTTGAACTTTGAAGGGGGTCGATTGAATTCAGGGAGTCGATGAAATACATTCCATTTTTGTGCAGGTTATTTAACGAGAATAATTGAAAAATTGCAGTGCGTCGGCAGTATTCAAAAGAATATTTAGAATTTGGTTTTATTGCGTTTCCCCTCCCAGTATGTTTAATCTGCGAGAAATTCTCTATCGATTGTATGAAACTATCGAAAATGAGAGCCCATATGATAAGAACGCATCCTACTAAACAAAATAATAATTTGGATTTCAAAAATCTTAAAGAAAAATTTGAAAAACGTTCGAAGTAAATTATACAGGGGGATTAAGCAAGTGGAATTTTGGAGTTGCAAAGACATTTGCACAAAATACGTCTGATTAACAAGTATCAACGAACCAATATTGTTAGCATTTCCTAGTTCTTACTTGGTTGAGGCAGGATTTAGCTATGTAAATAAATTATTGCGAAAGGCGAGAAATCGATTCAAGATATCAGAACGTGGTGATTTACGATTAATATTAACAAATATTTCCCTGGATATAAGTAAGATAGCCTAATCGAAGGACATCAACCGCAACCACTTCGTTAAAATTTATGTATTTATGTGATTTATATTTTATTTAAATTTCTGCTTCTACAAACAAAATTATATCTTTAAAGTATATCTAATAATACAAAACAAAAATTATAAAAAAATTGTATTACCGAATTGTTTCTAATAAAGCTTCATTTGCGGTGATATTTGCACAACACATTGTAAACATATTGGGGTCTAAGGAATAAAAAAAAATATTTAGTGGGTCTAAGCAGAAAAAAGGTTGAGAACCCCTGGCCTAGCCTAAATATAAATTTACTAGTTTTTTTATAAAATTAAAAATTTATCAAATACAAAGGTACACTATCAAAAGGAGATATAAAAACCTCAATTTGAACACACAGTACTGTACAAGCCGAAGATAATGACTGGCCGGTTGCCATGACTACAAAATGCGACGCGCAGTTGTCATGGCGACCATCCACAGTCCTGGACCAAGCATTCAGTAATCAGTAGCGTGCATGGCAGTGCCGAGATAAGTGGAAAGCATCGCTTCTCTTATACTCAACGGTAAAATTATTTAAACTGAATTAAATTGCTTTTAGGTTAGAAAATACAAATACAAATAACTGCATTACTTAGCTCATGCAATGCCATTAATTTTAAAGTTAAGCAGTTTTATGTATGTAATATGTAATACCTTCGTTATTTCGTCAAATATAATAACATTACTTTGAAACTGAACCAAGCTGTACAGTGACCATGTAGTCTTGTAATTTAGTTTCATAGAAAATTAACTTGACTGTATCTGAAATATCTTTTTAAATTATAAATGTTTATAACATTAAAACTTAATAATATAATCAAACGGAGATGTTACATAGGTAATGTTATAAGATCAAGTCAAAGCTATGTCTGCCATCAGTTTTCAACCTTCCACATCTGAAATAAAGGGGAAAACCAAAAACCAAAAAAAAGAGAAATTTTTACGGATTTTATTTCCTAATGATTTTTACGGACTATCAGTGAAAACCAAATTCATAATTGATCGATAGCTGGTAATTATGACATTTGCTAATCTTCCTAATTCTTTCTGACTTGATGCTCGACCGCATTATTTCCAGTAAAACCCAAACTGTACCTCCGCCGCCGGTTTTTACTTTTTAATAATAATTCAGTTTTTAAAATACCGTTTTTCGAAATAAATTATCACTAAAATGTAGAGACTAGCTGAATTTTAAACGATTATTTTCGTGCAAAAACATGTCAAGAAAGTCAATAGCTATAAAGTTAAGCATGTCGGTACTGTTACGTGTTCGAGATATAACGAATGTTTTTAGTGAATAGGAATTAACTACACAGACAGGGTGTCCGCTCAACCGAATTTTCTTGTAAAACTTTGAAAATGCAGGAAATTTCAAAATTAATAATAAAATCTTATTAGATGTTTAGATTAGGTTTGATTTTATAACGAATTAGACTGGCGCCTTTTCGAGGGTGTTTATGAGTTACTGTCAGTACTTTCTCTTCTGGCATACAATTTGTTGACAACCTGTGGTTTTTGTTAGCGAGTTTGTTGTGCTTAAAAGTTTGTATGTTGATAATAGAAATTATTAACATACTTATTGCTTATAAACATTTGGCTGATAAGTTTATCCTTATCTCACTTAGACCCTTATTTACATGAGCAACTCAATCTAAATCTAAAACATGAAGTAAATGAATTTATAATATTTATTTCTTGCATGCCTGACCTTGAGTAGTTCAGCAATGCGTAGGGGTTATAATTGTAATTTCTGTAATTATATTATTATTATTTCCGTAATTATGTTATTGAAACGAATATAGGAACCTAAGTAGGAAGGGCGACACTATATTCCAGCCTTGTAATTTGTGCAATCATGGTACGTGCCCAGCCCGAAGCTTTCTGATTGGTCCAGACCGTTGCTGACCATATGGTACGTGTTCGGACTCTTTGCCATCATGGTAGTACCCGGCTCGTCGTCGCCATTAAGTAACTTGCCCAGTCCGTCGTCTTGGTACGTGCCAAGCACGTCGCCACCTGATAGGCCCTACGTTCCGTCGCCATCATGGTATATGCCCAACCCCAGGTGCAGTGACCCAACAGTGCCAACGGGCTCTGGGGGATAGTGCGTGAAGGTCGTAAATCTATGACCTCTCTCTCTCTCTCTCTCTCTGTCTTTCTCGGTCTCTGTCTCTATCTGTCTGTCTGTCTGTCTGTCTGTCTGTCTCTCTCTCTCTCTCTCTCTCTCTCTCTCTCTCTCTCTCTCTCTCTCTTTCTCTCACTGAATCTTGAATAGTGTGTGATATAACCATTAAACCAAGATAACTGCGCATAAAATAGTATATGGAATGAATGAATATATAATGCTCTAAAGTGTAGCACCTCCTCCAATAGTTATTACACTTTTGATGAAAGGAACAATAAAACCATAGATGGCAGAACTCTCGTCTCCCGTGAGGAAATATAAGTAGAGTGAGAAAATAAGAAAAAAGCAGTAAACATAAAATTGTATTTTATTAAAACACCGTTTAGTTACAAGACATAAATGATTTGTACCATGACGACGGATACGTAAGCAACGGGGGCTGGACTAATCAGAGGGCTTTCACACAGCAACGGGCTGGGCACCTACCATGATGACGGGTTTGACATGGACCACGATGGCTACAACGAGCTGGGTACGTAACATGATGAAGACGGGTCCGAACACTTACCATGCAACGGGCTGGACCAATCAGAAAGCTGGGCACGTATTAAGATTGCACCAATCAGAAGGCTGGGATATAGAGTCGTCCTTCCTGTTGACCTAACAAAAATTTTTTGTTTTTTTTTTTGTCTAACGTTTCACTATTGCGCACACTTGTGCTAATGCAGACGATGGGATGATTTATAGCGTATGAAAATGCCAAAACATGGCCGGGAATCGAACCCGGGTCCTCGGGGTGAAAACCAGTACCGCTATCAACTAGGCCACCGAGGCGGCTGACCTAAAAAAATGTGGACCTGACAATTATAAGACTTAACAAACATAGGACCTAAAAAATGTAGAAATTTGAAAATATAGGACCTAACAATATAGGAACTAACAAATTTAGAACCTAACCAATATAGGACCTAACAAATATATTACCTAACAAATATAGGATTTATCAAATAAAGGACATATCAAATATAGGACCTAAAAAATATGGGACCTAACAAATATAGGGCTTAACAAATATAGGACCTATGAAATGTAGGACCTATCAAATATAGGACCTAACAAATAGAAGTAAATGTTGCAGAACATTTCTCAAACTGTCTCAAGTTCAACTAAATTACTTAAAAGGAGAGAACGAAGCCTTACAAAAATCCTGAATTATATATAATTCATAATGACCTGTAATTGGCTATCATTTCATGGCTACTTGACGTACTATGATGCCACTCCTAAAGTTCATTTCCCGATAGAAATTTGCTATGACTTTTTATATGATTTAAAAAAATCTGTAAATGTAAGTAGGCCTACTTTTCCCGGCTGAGGCAGCTGAGGTGAGCAGCTTCTACTCTCACTCATCCTTCAAGAAATATTTAAAGGGATTTTTTCATGCAAGCATCTCAATAACGAACAGGGAATTCACTTATTAGAAGTGGAGGAGTTGATCACCTCGAATTCACTTCAAGTCGTACACTTTATGAAGAGACTAGTACTGGAGAAGGCGCTGTAACTGAACATCCCAGGACCACAATAGACCTACAAAGATTGCAATGCGATATTAACCCTAAAAATCATTCATTCACAGATCTTCTGTTAGTTCTTAGCTCTTCTATCACTCCTGAAAATCAAGTCAATACATTTTTTGACATAAATACCATATCATAATTATGTATCAAGAACTAAGAAATTTTATTTAAAAATATAAATAAATAATTAATAAATTCTATTGGGTATAAAAATAAAAGCCAAACCAATTAAGAATTTTAAAATGTTTTTGGTCACATTAATTTTTCCTAAATCTTAACAAAACTGATCGTTTTCTCGTTTACCGTTTATATGCTAGAGGTGTAGTCGGGAGAGGTATAGTAATGTGTGTACTACTTAAGTGCCTGCGTGTAATGGATTTCATTAAGCTTGATGCTTCTAAGTTGATTGGTTTTCCACACCACTGACTTAACAGGGATTTGGTAAAAGTGTTCCGACATTCTAATGTAGTTTGGTAAAAAATAACTTACTTTTTAGATTTTTACAGCTTCCAGAGTTAAGCAAGAAAAAAAGATTTAGGGATAGTTAAATGGAAAATCTTAAAGGTAATTTAAAAATATGTTTATATAGTGTGGGGTATCATTTGAAACTAGAAGTGATACTGATTCCAAATATATATATATATATATATATATATATATATATATATATATATATATGTGTGTGTGTGTGTGTGTGTGTGTGTGTGTGTGTGTGTGTGTGTGTGTGTGTGTGTGTGTGTGTGTGTGTGTGCTCGCGCGCGCGCCCGTGGTATAGTGTTTGCACGTGCAGAGTTTATATAAAGCCACCAAACCACTTCAAAAGTTCAAATTTTCTAGTCCTCGCCCCCTGTAATTTAAACATATTAGGTCATAAAAATCCTGAAATATTTATAAATCTACTCCGGAGGAAGAAAAAGGCGGTTTTCAGGATGTTTTAATATTGTACATATACTTGTATTCATTATTTCGTTTATGGATTTCAACCAAAGTGGCTTTTAAAAAATTCACTGCCGCTGAAGGAATTTTTCTCACCGCTGAACTTTTTGCAGTTTGGATAAAAGTAAGCAGAATATTATTAAAAAGTAATTTTCAAAACAGAGCACTTAAATTTTTCGCTTTGTGCGGTTCAGTCCGCGTAGCGGCATTGCAGAAGGCACTGTAGTTAGTTGATCCATTCTTGTTGTTTATATAAATTTAGTTTGTATTTAGTCTTGTATACGACGCCTCGGACCCTCAGCTTGTGCTCGGCCGTTTTGTTTCAAATTAAACATAGTACTACTATTTGGGCACCGCTTCATATATTATTCAATTTTTGGCAACACCTGTAAAGCCAATTTGAAATTAGTCAGTTGAAGATTTTTTCCTTTTCTTCGCCACTGTTTCGGAAACAATAATTATTGCAGAAATGGCGTCAAATATATACACATTGTTATCGATTTGAGGGAAAGTTAATGCGGTCTGTCACATTTATAACTGCGCACTTCAAAGTTGTGGGTTCGAGACGAGGTCACTGCCGTTGCTTTACCCTTACCGTTAATGGTGATCCTTCGTGACTAGCTCTCACTTAAGTCTAACTGGTAAAACAAAATATTTTGTAAAACCTAAATTGTTTTTTTTGCAAAAATTAGATTAAATGTATATTTCATGGTTTTGGTTTGATTAAATATTTTCTAAAACAATGCAGTTTAATGTTTGGTTTTTAAATAAATTCGAAGATCTATTAATATGGTAATAACACTCAAATCCACATTTTTAAAATATATTATTTTAATATCTGTATTGCCAAACTTTATTATTTACGTTTGGAATAAAACATGACAAACAAATGTTAAATTGCATCTCTTCAAATAACGAGCATCAAACAGTGAAAACAAAAACAAACATGAACTTAATTTACTTTTACATTGAAAAACTTTTTATTGTTTTTTTACCGCTGCTACTATTTGCATGCATATTTTAATGTTGTTTATGAAAAAGGTTTTAAGATAAACACATATTTTTGAAAATTCACTTCAATTACGTCAGCGAGACCCGCTGCTTGCCGCAGTTATTTAGAATTTATTGTAATACTTTGCGTAATACGAGTGTGGTGAGACATTGAAATAGCCTCGAATAGATATTATACGTGTCCTGAAGCAAAGACTCCATGATCTAGAGATTTTATTTTAGAAAAGTACTTTCGCAACACAAAGAAATAAGCAATTTAATAAAATGTCTTTGAATTGCTTTTAAAATTGGATTTATTATTAAATAACTCATAGATAACTGTTAATTTTTAAATCTTTTTTATGAACTCTTGAATTTTTAAAAATAATTTGGAGCTTGTTTCAGTGAATCCTGGAATAGATCCAGTCACAATATATCAATTTGTACTCCTAAATGTTGTATCTTAGAATGGTATATACACTTCATTAACATACGTACTACGTACGAGTAATCGATTGTCTTTGTTATAGTATTATGCATCACTAGAAACGTAATAGCAAGCCTATTTTGAAACTAAATTATACTAGTTGAATATGTCACATTTATTCATTATTTATTTTATTTTATTTAATCAAAGATTTGAATACGTATTGAACGTATTACGTATTAAATTACGTAATTACGTATTAATACGTATTAAAATTAAAAGACCGAGAAAATTCAAGAACATAAAAAGGTAAGTCAACCTTAAATCCTGCTCTAGGTTCCTCCCGTTCCTTGACAGAGCCACTGCCGACCCAGCAGAATTTAAGAATATCTCCAAAAACTTAGGGATGATTCCAATAGATTTAGGACCAGAAAAACTGAAGTCTTCATTTCATACTTTTATACACTATTTTAGTTTAAGTGATTTCATTGTACAGTTAAATAATATTGATATCTATTACAATAACGTCTATTACTTCTCTTTACGAAGTACTTAATCATTTCATGCCCCGGGTCTGGAAATTACTATAATGGGGTACAATTTCCAAAGAAACCGATCAAAAAGAGGTTATAGCCTAACCAATTGACAACTTTGCCATGGAAACAAATGTTGATATCAGAAAGGTTGAAAATAATTTTAAGAATTACTTGTCTAAAAGTAAATTACATATTTATATACTAAAAATTAATAATTGTCACTTTTTAAATTATTGTTGCAGGTAGCCTATCTACCGAGGGGTATCGTTAAAATAAGCCTAACAGGCTACATACTTATTGTGTTAAAGTGTAAGTGCAGTGTTGTGTGTGTGTTTCTGTGTGCAAGATGCAGACCAACGTGCAGATACACGGCAAGTCAATGAGGTCCTCGCCGCTCCCTCATTCTTCGGACGGCAATTACAGTACATACAACACTGTTAAGGTAATTAATTTCCTAACCTAACCTTACACGTAATTTACTGAATAGGAGAATCCCCTGCAAAGAAGAAGAATTGCAAAACGGCAATATTATTTAATTAAAATGATAATATTAAAGTGATAATATTACGGGTAGAGTATTAAAATTAAATACATCAAAAGAAATTTAACCTCGTAAGATTACATTTGTATCGGGTTTCAAAGAATGTGAATGTGTTTTAATTATTTTATAGGAAACGTGTAATAAGATGAAATAACATGGATGCATAAAATTAACATAAGGAGCTGCATTTGTAATCAGCATTTTAATCTAGTTAAGGGCAGTAAAGAAAGACTGAAACAGGGCTGACTCGTTTGTTTAATGTTAGTAATGAATGGATAAATGTACGTATATCTACTTTAAAATCATCTTATAACTACCTAAGCCAAGAAAGTGATTTCACTTTTTGGTCCATTTTAATAACTGATCAGGCACAGGACTAATGAAACAACAAGACTTCATTGTTGTGTATTCATAAAACAACACATGATTATCAGCTGACTGAAAATACATATTTAATCTAGTGAAAACTGCAGCATGAAACAAAAGAAAATTTTCATTTTTATTTCTGTTAAACTACAGTTAAAATTTGGATGTATTATTTTTACATTTTTACTAAAATTAACTGAAAAGTTTCAAGTTTGTAGAGTTTAACTTACGTCCGTAGCCTATAAATAACAAACAGCAAATTCTTGTTCGGACACTGTAAAGTCACACGAACACACGAATTATTTACTTATGTATCGAAATCGTGATTTTATTTCTCACGATTTCTCAGAACTATATATATAAAACATGTGAATAAATTACGTTCAAAATTATTGATTATTGGGATTACCCGTTTTTGAAAGTGCTACAAAGAACTGGCAGTGCGAAAACATTCTGAACGTAGATCTATTATTCCTAAATATTTAGAAGTTTGACCTTGAGACTTATATATATTGGTATTGTAAATGAAATTCTGTTAGAAAATATAAGACGCTTGAATTGAGAAGGTAAATCCGTAGGAATCGTAGAAATTCTAGGAATGAATGCAAGCTCGCCATCCGCAGGCCCTGTAAGGATATTTTCGGTGATATTCTCATAACTTTCACTTGCAATCTTGTACCATTACATGGTCTTTGAAGATTATGATTCCAAAGTCAAATAATTGGAGTACCTATTTTTAGTTTAATGTTATACGGTGGAAATCCTGCTGAACTGAGTGAATTTAAAAATTCTCTAGAAAAATTAACATCATTTTGTTCTAAAACTGGATCAATAGCACGATATTCCTTTACGTCCCTTTCAAATTTTTTCAAAATACTATAATTTACCTCATCAGTAGAGACATTTCGTGGAGAAATAGTACTGATTTTACAACTTCATCTATTTTCTCATCAATTGTGATACGACCATTATCATTCTTGATTTTCCATCTCCAATTTTTAGCAGTTGCGAAAGAAATTCCACACTGTTGGTATATACAGTGTTTCAATGCGATTAAAAATTTGTGAAGATTTTAAAACATGCTTTGACAATGTCGGCTTGAGTTCTTCTTGTGTTAACCGGCAACGTTTGACGATAAACTCTCGCAAAAACAAAAAGTTACACCTTCTATAATCTTATCACATGACCTTATATCTCTCAAAAATCTGTCGATAGCTTCAACATGAGCTTGACGACTCATCGTCCATTAATCCCACACTACGAAATTCGTTTCTCTAAAAATGTCACCCAAATTACCTGTTTTTTATAGAACAGAAAAATTCTTGATGACAATTTACATTTAAATTCAAAAGTTGAATTTGCAGTCCGACCACCAGCTAGAAGATTTGCTGTAGTACCTGATGATGCTACTGCCATGCCAAACGTCCCCCTTAGATCTAACGTCTGCCAGTAATAACTTGATCAAATAAGTTTACTCTGCACCACCTGGAGCATCAAATAAAAAAAAACTTCACTCAAAATTTTGTCTACACTTTCGATGATGGCTTCGGATGCATGCCGCTGTTCAGGCACTAATTTAGATGAATTAGTTTGCACAAAATTCTTTAACTCATTAGGATCACATTTATCTGAAAGTTGAACTCTGTGGATCTTCAGATATTTATTGATTTTAAATGGGTGATGATGGAACTAATTCAGTGATTTTTTGTCCGAGAGAGCTAGAATGTTATCTTCAATTAAAATAAGCCCTTCGTTGAATATCTCATCAAAATATATTAATTCAATGTTATGGACTGCATTATTTTTCGACGAAGAATGCCGTTACATAAATACATTCGGAACATTTCCCATATTACAGAAGGTTGTGATGGATGACAAAATATTAAATTATAGAGAACAAATCTCTTGTATTTGAGGAACATTGTGATAAAGTGGCATTTGTCAAAGTATTTTCCAATGATCATAATTTTTTAAAAGTCCAAGATCTTGGCAAGCTGATTTAAATGGTGGATGAACCATCTTAATCATAATTCAGAAAGCTTTGTGTTTATTTGTTATTCAATCACGCTTTAACTACTGGACCAATTGAGATGAAATTTGATATGAACATGGTTTAAGTACCTGAGATAAGCATAGGCCTATTCCCGTTTTAAAAAACGCCATTATACTACTTACCCAGTCAAAATGAGTTATTTAGTATTTACTTTAGTTTCATGTTTTAACTGTACAACAATGACGTTTTATACGTTTATTATATATTGGTAGGTGTGAATAATTAATGTTTAAATTATTTTAAACGCCATCATACTACTTACCCATTTCAACTTAATTATTTAATATTTAGTTTAGTGACAAGTGTAATTGTATAACAGTGACGTTTTAATAATATTTTATTAAAATATGATAGAACCCTGTTCTAAAGTATCGA
Source organism: Callitettix versicolor (assembly GCA_022606455.1). Lineage (NCBI taxonomy): Eukaryota > Metazoa > Arthropoda > Insecta > Hemiptera > Cercopidae > Callitettix > Callitettix versicolor. The sequence continues at coordinate 29,717,186 of CM040185.1, read as the reverse complement.
GTAGCAAAAATCTACATGTCTTGGCCGAAAACCATAAATCGTATAATATTGTACGTAGAAAAATATATTAAATTGAAATGAACCTATTCTGATTTTGAAAATCCACTATAAATTTTATTACCTACATTATAATTGCGAACGAAGCCGTAACTGGTAAAAACTAGTTTATGTATAGGCCTATAGCAGCTATGTGGGTTGAGCAGGACTCGACCTCCCTTCCTGGAACCGTAGGTACTCAGCGGCCTTAGCGCAGGTAATCGACGACCCTGTTCTCCCCCAGATACATCATGAAAGACCGAATTATTTATTTACGAGTCTAATTTTTGAAAAGATCAAATTTTGAATAGCATATGTCCGTTTTCGATTTATTAAGATATGATGTTAAAATTTCATGAAAATATGCCCAGTTTTCGAATTCTAATGCTTCGTATAAACATCGCTGTGCTTTCATATAATAGTATAGACAGGTAATAAAATTGGAGCGATTAATCAGATTATTACATTGTAGTTGAGAAAGTGTAACATAACATAGACTCCAACAGCTGCTCTCTTATTCCAAAAGAAGCATGTTACAATACTTTACTTTTGTGTTATTAATATTGTACATATTTATAAAATTGTTATTAAAAATACGTATCGTACAGTATTTAGTATATTTTTGTTTAATTTTAATTTTATTAAATTTTGTAAAATTAAAACACCGTTTTAATTAACCGTAGAGCTTTACTGCTCACTACCTTTTTCGACGTTTACATGTGACTTATTGAGCTACGTACACACAAACAGCACTAAGCAAACAGAATAATGGAGAGGGGAAGAAAGAGTGGGTAGGTGTTGAAGAACGTCAATATCAACACGAAATATTCGAAGGTTAATTTATAAAATGTAAAAGTAAAGAAATTAATAACCTAACGGTCACAATGAACACTCCTGTCAAAGTCCGAAGAAAGCGCAGCAAGAAGCAACTTTTAATATTAAAGTTGGAACGTTAATACTTTCAAAAGTCTAAGTACACTTCATAAGTTGCACTCAATATGTTTGACTTCTACACAGGTTAAAGCCTCAAATTCGTAGCCATTTCTTAGACGGACTTAAACTTAAAAAAATAAATTAAGTAAAAACAAAATATGTTTTACTACGTACATAACTTCGTTTCCTTCCTGGAAAGGCACAAATGCAACAGTAATACACTTTTATTTGTTTGACATCAATTAAAAATGATTGCACTCAAATATTATCACTTCTTTTTATATTGACATTATCTCATACCGTTCTCGTGGCGTTTTAAGTATAAAAGGAACGTGTGGGATAGAGAACAGGTATAGGATTGACAGCTAGCATTGGTTATTACTATCCAAACGCTACTACCAATACTTCACTATATTGCAATGGATTTAGACAACGTCACCAAACGTCTACACTATATTACAACTATTTATCACTATATCACTATTTTACTTTGCTTTAAATCACATTTAAAGGACTTGTCATTGCCTAAACAACATAGGAACTGAGTTACACAATCTAGTTACGCTTACTAACAACTAAACAACCGTGCTAAAATCCCCGTACTTCTCTCCCGGCTTTGAAACAGCCTAAGTCTGTGAAACCGTATTCACTCGCGTCAACAAATACTCACTTCCGATTGGTTCGCAGTGCACGTGTATCTCGGGCCTATACTACGCTAGATTAATAAATTTTTGCCCAGGCACTACTGCCGGTGCATCGCATTTCCCGTATACAATAGCATCATTCTAACTGGTGCGTTTTTCTCTAGTTTTAACAATGGAATCATGAGAAATTTCGAGAATAAATATAGGTCAAAGATCGTTGTTCAGCTGAACATCGAGGAGGACCACCCACTACAACGCAGCCTACCGACACCCGAAACAACTATACTTGCTCGAGAGGAAATAGGAGGAATCCGACCAACTCTAAACAAGAAGCGAATTTCTTTCACCATTCCAAACCGAAAAAGTGCCTCGCCAGCCCGCGACTGACCTGGTGAACACCCGGACTTCTATTTCTTCCGGAGATTACATCAAAATAGTATGCTTTATCTAGGGCAGATTTTACATGTCTACTCTGTACATCCTTGCAATGTCAAGTGTATATCTTTACTATACCTCTCATGTAAACACTGCTGTAGTCGATATGTCTACATTAGGGGTGCACAACGGGGTCCAGGTGGATCCCTTGGAGGTCTATTGAACTTTAAAGGTGGTCGATTGAATTCAGATTGTCAGATTAATAAGTATCAGCGAACTACTATTGTTAGCATTTCATAGTTCTTACTTGGTTGAGGCAGAATTTAGCTATGTAAATAATTTATTGCGAAAGAGAAGAAATCGATTCAATATATCAGAACGTGGTGTTTTATGATTGATGTTAACAAATATTTCTCCGGATATAAGTAAAATAATCGAAGGACATCAACCGCAACCATCTCATTAAAATTTTACGTATTTGTGTAAGTTATATGATTTATATTTTATTAAAACATTTCTGCTTCTATAAACATAATTATATTTTTAATTATGTTATATAATTTTTATTAATTATGTTATTGTATCTATGTATATCTAAGAATACAAAATACAAATTATTTAAACAAATTGTATTACTGAATTGCTCCTAATAAAAGCTTCATTTGTGGTGATATTTGTGCAACACATTGTAAATATATGGGGGGCTACGGAATAAAAAAATTATTTAGGGGGTCGAAGCAGAAAAAAGGTTGAGAACTCCTGGTCTACACTGTTGCAGTTTACAGTACTTGATTAGTTGTCATGAGTGTTGCGGCTTTGAGAATAGAAGGAAAATTATTCTGTTAGTCTGTTATAATAGTGTAGCGTGGCGCTAGAGCTCTCTCCTGACAAAAGACGGAGTCAGTGAATCTTAAAACAGCAAAAAAAAAAAAAAAAGAAAAAAATCAGACGGACAACTTCGACCTTAAACCCAACACACACACACACACACACACACACACACACACACACACACACACACACACACACACACACACACAAGTAACCTAAATTAACTCACCAAAATAAACTAGTTTAGTGTGTGTTGGGATTCACTTTGTCCGCACCTGAAGATGACTGTAATGAAAGAAGAGTTCATAAAGCTCTCTGCTTTATCAACACGACTTACACACCCACATCGTGTGCGATGATTGGGGTTGCTAGCACTCTGTGTGTAATAAGGGGTAGCTGATCCATGTGGATGTAGATATGTCCATTTCAGGTATCGTAGTTGGTACTACAACGGATACTACATAATTGATCAGACTATGAGTTCCTAAAACCTAACGTGGGTACTTCTTTATGAAAATAATGACAACATGAAGAAGGTCTCTTCGTCCGCCAAATCCAAAAATCCTTCGGTTAGATATGACTAGCCTAGAGACCGGGGATTTAGGTTTGGAAAAAGTACGGTTTGGCCATTCTAGTTGTTTATCGTAGAATGGTATCTTGGAAACATAACTACAGACAGCCATTAATGTATTCGAAAACTTTCCGCTTGGGTCATCAGTTTATCGCAATTATTTACAATTCAGTGTGATTTAGGAAATCTCTAAAGTATACAAAATGTCGACTATTTATCCGTTGAAGTCCGTTTAATACGGTTTCCACCTAGCTGATCCAATTAAAAGTTTATGTTAATAAGATGCAATCGATGTATGTGTGTAGGCTATTTTGTTCTTGAGTTTCTGACGTCACAACTCGGCAAGGCTAGACCATAGTCACGGACGGCCTGTTGCATTGTTAGCATATTTCATTTCGTCTTTAATTTTAAATATGACGTAGTTGAGTTGTTCAGAAATTATGATTTGTATAATTGATAGCATACGAATAATAATAAATAATAATAACGATAAATTAATAGCATACGCATTTTATTTGTATGTTCTTAATTAACTAGTTCATTATAGTGAATGCTGAAAATATATCTCAACAAATAAACTTCAGAATATAATTGATAAAACCAACAGTCTGATCTCACATCAGCCGGGGTAGCTTACACCCTGGATCGGGTTTATTAAATTACCCTGGGTTTATTAAAGGTGTCAAGAAAGGTTTTATAAGATAGCGATCGAAAAATTTATAAGGTAGCGATCGAAAAATTCCATCGCTATCAAAATTTTGTTTGTTTTTGTTGTTTTATTAATATCCATACTTTATACCACTTATACTAATGAGGACTAATATCCATACTTTATACCAGTTAGACTAATGGATCAGCGTTTAACGGTAATGGTAAAGCAGCGACATTAAATGCAGCTTTGAACTAAGGACCATGATGTGTGCATTTCGAAGACGCAGCAGATTGATCGGTGTTTTAGCCAAATCGACCACAGAACTCTAATTTTGGTTTTTAAAGAAGACACTAAAATGTCGGTGAATATTATTTCTCTTGCTGAATACATTAGTCTCACAAGATAAGATAAGATCATTAACATTTTACTGCACAAATGTTATAACATTAAACTTGATTATTTTCAAGTGGTTTAGACGAAAAAATATTTAATTTAATTTACAACATGTCCCCCAACATATAAGTTTGAAAAAATAGCTTCCTTAAAACATATGATACTTTATAAAAATCGTTTAATTTAATTTAATTCTAATTTTGAGAGTTAATCGTAAAAACAGATGGTTCCTTGGTGTATAAAAGTCAATATATATATATATATATATATATATATATATATATATATATATATATATATATAAGAATACTTATTTATTGAAATATATATGAAATATATAAGTATATATACACATCATACTTATATATATGTATTGACTTTAATATACATATGTAATCAATGAAAAAGCTTGAAAGTTATGCATCAGTGCCACCCTATGAAAATTTTGAAAAGTTGTTATTTTATTTTATAAATCAGTACTTTGTTAATTGAGCTTTACGAGTTTTTAAAAACCTAAACTAGTTCAAAATATATAATTTTGTATTTAAAGTCCAATCCTACTCCAATAAAAATAATTTGATTAGCTGCTATTTTACTTTAATAGTTAAACATAAAGGTAACGTAAGCTTTGTGATAATTTTAAAAGTATTAAACAAATGTATTGCAAACATTTTTATAAAAAATCTGCTTTAGAATTCCGAAATAAGTTTTGTTTTTTGGTTCAAGCACTATCTTATTTCTTGTTCCAACTATCTTTATTATTATTTAAGTATTATTTCCGAAAAAAATTAAGTTAAACTGCCACGTAAGTTATTTAACTACTTGTATATTAAAGTGAATATTTTTCATTGTACCTTAAAGTTCACATTTTTTATTAAAATTAAAACAGGATTCGAATAAATAACCTCTCATTGCCGGATATGTTTACACATTGAGGCAACTGCTCGAAGCGGGTTTATGAGTTATGAGTGTTTGGTCATATTCAAAGTTTTTCAATAACTTAAAAAGCTTTTATACTGGCGAACTTATAAAAGAGAAACAAAGTTATTGGAAACAGAAACTGATGTTGGAATAACATTTAAACACTTACAGTCTGGTAGCAAACAAAATCTATTGGGAAATGAGCTACTGGAGTGGCCATCGTGGTAAGACCCAGACTTGGTCTATAAAATAATTTAAGGATCATTTTTTTGAGGATAGTTAAAAATATTGTATATTCATATATTTATTTATTTTATTTGTAGTATTTATCCACGCCAGACAGTATTGTGAAAAATAAATATAATTTCAAAACATAACAAAACAGCTGAATACAGATTTTGTTACCCTCAGAGAAATTTAAAAAGCTTAACGGTAAAGTTTTGCGTGAAGCATTAATAAATTTTCCCCGCCTGTTGGTTTAATCTGTTTATTTTCACACAAAGAAAATACATTTCAATAATGGAGGCAGAGAGGATTCAACAACACGTGATAAAACTAACTTTAAGTTCTGCGACGTAACTCCTTCCTTCATAGGTCAAATAGGTTTAATGAAATTTATTTATCATTCAGTTGCAATTTTTACGACACATTATATGACAAAATGTTAAAAGGTACATTTTAATTTTTGCTTCCATTCTCTTACGCTAAACGTAAAAGCTGCCCGGGGTTTCTTGGGGCAGCTGCCTCGCTCACGTGATGGAAGGAAATTTTAAAATATATTATTTTTCATTTTACCTTTCTTTTGAAAGTATAATTCGACCATCACAAAGAACACTTAAATCTGTATATTTTAGCATTTTAAACTTTCAAACTACACTGAAAGACGAAATTGAACTCTGACCACCACTGTGAAGACTAGCTGCACCTATTGAGAGGATTTAGACGTCCCTCGTGATACCCGAGTCTAACACACACATACTTACACTACACTTACAACTTAAACACTTTACACTCACACTTACATTTAGGGAGGCGATAATAGCCACAATGTGCTTTTCGCCTTAAAATATATATATTTTTTTCTCCTCTTACCATGATGAACAGCTCCCATTAAAGTTCGCTAATAATAACCATCGATGATGTGGAAGCGATATCCGGAAGGTTACCCTAAGTTACAGTTGTTTAGTTTCAGTACCCTAATGTGCAGTATTATTAATTGGCGTGTGTACTTCTTTGCAAAAATTTTGAAAATATCAATTTCATTAGTGTTGGCACACTTTCTAGTGTTAAAAATTTTTGTTCAATTTGTAGCACAAAAATCTGTTTTGGATAAATCATAATTTATTTCCTTCCTATTCTTTATTGGTATGTTATATTATTCACTTTTTATACTCTGATTCGGCTAAATCTACACAGACAGCGATCAGGGGTCGGATTCATCTTCCAGTTAAATCACAAAAAGTAATGGCGGCAGTTTATGTTATGTTGTAAGATTGCCCTTACATATCATATCCGCAATAGGCTACATCTGTTAGCGGCGATAAAACAGTGAGATGAATTGTCTGATAGGAATTTGTTATGGGAAATAGATTAAAATCTTTACGAACATACGAGTATTTCAGCAGACGAAAATCAATATGAACACTTGAAATAACGCCTCTCAGCTGACAAAAAGTTCAGAAAAGTAATTTAAGTTACTGTTCTGTATCATAACTGTAGCATTGGCTCCCTGAGAGACCTGATTTCACGCCTTGGCAGTTTGTTCACAAGAACTCTAATCAACTTATCGTTTTATTTCTTTTACTTATGTCTGTAATTAAAGTAAAATTAGTCTTTATAACGATTTACTTTAATTTCCTTTTATATGAATACTGTAAATTACACGCTAAACTTAAGAAATAACTGTTTATTGAACTAAATTTATTCAAACTATTACCATAGAAACAAATAGACCTTAAATTCTATTTATTTATTTATATTTTATAGGTATTTTAATTATATAGCTGTTTAATTGTTATTTTAAAAATTATATTTTTTTACCATGGAAACCAATATTAGAACTTAATTATTGAAATAATGAAATAAAAATGTATAAATATAATTGTAAACTGGGCTTATGTACAATTCACGACCGTTTTTTGACGAGAGCTAGTAGAAACCTTGAGTCGTCAGGAGAACCTAGGTAGCTGGTTAACTCTAGAAAAACTGTAATGGTTCCCTTCACAAAGAAGAGGTTTCTCCTTATCTAGAAGGGCTTGAGCTCTTTGGGGAGACAATCGCAGTCGCGAACGCAGTTGAACACCAGATTAACCTGGGACGCACATTTTGAGCTCATCATGGGAAAAGTCAACAATTCAGTGATGGCAGTTAAGAGAATGCCTGGAAAGGCATGAGACCACTGAGACCAGACATGATGAAGTACATCTGTACTGGGATCATAAGACCCATGGTGTGTTACGATGTTGTGGAACATCATCGTTAGCCCTCTGCCTGGCTATTTATAACCGGTGTCATGAACACAATATCAACAGCGGTTATGGAGATTGTCGATGGGTTTCCACCCATTGGTTTATATGTCATGGGGGGAGGCACTGGAGGAAAGTAGAGTCTTCCTAACGTCAACGTTGGGGCATGCAAGAATCACAAAAAAGATCAGAGACCCGATTCTGATACTGGAGACTAACTAATTCCCTTTCAAATTTCCCCTGTTACTCTTAACCCTTTTCACGGAGGTTGTGCTCCATTGAGCCATTTTTGTTGTTGTGTGGCGAGATCCCACTCATTATATTTTCACTTTTACTCATGGGAACATGAGTAACTAGAAAACGTATGTTTGCACACACAGCCCATGAATCAAACCATTAGATCGGTGTCATTAACTCATTACGGGTTGCTTTATACTTTAGAGTTAGCTGGGTTATGTAGAGCAGTGAATGTATATATATATATATATATATATGTGTGTGTGTGTGTGTGTGTGTGTGTGTGTGTGTGTGTGTGTGTGTGTGTGTCCTGAGTAAATGAATGAACGTATTATAAGCTAGAGGTGCGGTGGGATCACTGAGCCCATCAGCTGCTCACTTCAGCTGCCTCCGCCGATAAGATGGACACTGGTGCTGGGGTGTATTGCTTGAGATTGGGGGCGGGTGAAGAGAGTCGTTACTCTGGAACAGTACGCAACAGTATTCCAGGCAGAGGTAATGGCATCAATTGCTGTGTTCGGGAGAATTTTTAGGGAAGCTTTTAAACAAACTCGAATTTACAATTATACCGATAGTCAGGCAGCGATGAAAGCAGTTGCGGCTCCCTCAGTTCAGTCTAAACTGGTCTGGAAGTGTCGGGAGAGCCTCAAAGCTGTATCCTTGGAAAAATCGAGTTCCAATGGAGGTTTACTGGGTTCCAAGGCACAAGGGGGTTGAGGGCTGAAATTGACTGGACTGGAATCTACATCTGAGTTTATTGGACCTGAGTCGGAAGTAGGAATCTCTCTGTTTCTGGCCGAATCTACTTAATTACAGGTAGATAAATAAGCAACACCAGGCAAGATGGGACAACCTTGGAGGGCATTTAGACAGTAAACGTTTTTAAGGATATGTGTGTAAGTGATGTCTACTTTGTTGATATTTTCTGATGGTTTTTAGGTAGGTATGTGCTTACTGTGTGCAACGCGTGTGCTCTGACAAGCTGCATCAAGACCAGTCTCATAACTTGAGCTTTGTTTGACATGCCCATTTGTCTGCTCAGGCTATGCCTGTTTGTGTGCCTGTATACAAGTACAGAAATCAAATAAACAACTGTTAATTGTAAGTAATCATTTTAAAACAATCAGCAAGTAACACAGGAATCTCCTTTCTCGAAATCATATTTTGAATTTAAAAAAGCTTGTTTTAAACCACTTTTGTTCAAAAAAATTTCACATTATAGAATTTAAAGATTACAATGAAATTTTACTTAAATTTGTTCTCTAAACATTCTAACGAAACTGGCGCGATCTCTCTAAAAAAATCCACCTACTTTAACAAAATTTGTTCAACCCAAATTCGTTTAAACTTTTTAACGTATGTGATTAATATCGGTGTACTGAGTTTAAAATTTAAAAAATATATGTTACGTGAGTAAATGACGTTTAATATTGGTGCATCTTCTGCTACAAACAGTATAATTGTAGCCTAATCAAAAGCGGTTTATCATTATCTTGGACCAGTTTATTCAGTGACAAAAAGTCGCTAAACTTCTTACCGCATTACGTGTGAGGAAATAAACCAGAATGAGAAATATAAAAAAGACGAGTTAGATAAGAGGTAGTAAAGTAAAGAGGGAAGGAATGACAAACAGTGCCGTGAGAGGTGTTCGACCGCAACTGGCGTGTCACTTTGTGTTGTTATTTCAGTGCAATGAACGAAATATATGTTTATATTCTACTCGGTGTTTATATATCCATTAATAGAAGATTGCAATATACGGTATTTCATAACTACCTTATTTACGATAGTTAACTACGGACTGTTAATTTATATATATATATATATATATATATATATATATAGTTGTTAGACTAGTGAGAAAGAGAGTTCAGTGTTAACGGTAAGGGTTAAGCAACAGAAATAACTGGGTCTCGAATTAACCCTGAGCTGTATAGTTCAGAGAAGCTGCAGAAAATTGATTGGTGCTAAAGACACCCCGACCACCTAGCTACTGTAGCGGTCTATACTTTCTTTTGGCCGTATAAGAGCCATTACATGTTTGTATGCATATACTTTGTACAACGAAATAGGAGTACTTAGAACTTAGCGCCTGGCAATATTTGTAGGTATATACATTGTACAGCGGTGAACTTCGTACTTCATATGAACACTTATATCCTATAAAGCAATGTATTTAGTACATAGCGGATTTATATGTACATCTATACGTTGTAAAGCAATGTACATAGTACTTAGCGACTTTATATTTAGAGCTATAACCTGTAAAGTGGCATAATTAATACTCAAAGGTTCTATATGTACCCTTATACCTTGTAAAGAATGAACTTAGTACTTAGTAGCTTTATATTTACATCTATAACCTGTAAAGATATATACTTAGTGGCTCTATAAGTAGACCTATACCCTGTAAAATGAACGTTGTACTTAACGGCTTTATATGTAAACTTGTTCCCTGTAAAACGATGTACTGTACATAGTACTTAGTACACATCTATACTTTGTAAAATGATGTACTTAATACTTAGCAGCCTTTTTTTATAAATCTATAAATATAAACCGACTTACTTAGTACGTAGCTGCTTTATATGTAGATATATACCCTGTAAAGCAATGTACTTAGTACTTAGCAGTTTTATATGTACACCTGTACTTCATAAAGCGACGTACGTAGTACTTAGACGCTTTATATGTATACCGATACATTGTAAAGCGATATGCTTAGTACGTAGCGGCTTTATATGTACATCTTTACCCTATAAAGGGATGTACGCAATACTTAAAGGATTTACACTTATATCTATACCCTGCAAAGTTATATACTAGGTACGTAGTGGTTTACATGTACATTTTTAACTTGTAAAGTGATGTAATTAGTACTAAGCGGCTTTATTTTTACAGCTATACTCAGTTAAGCGATGTTCTTAGTACTTAACAGCTTCAAATGTGCACATAAACCTTGTGAAGCGATGTAAGTAGTCCGTAGCTGTTTTACATGTACAGCTATACCTTGTAAAGCGAAGTACTTAGTACTTTGCAGTTTTATATGTAGTCCTATACTCTGTACTTTGGAGATGTACGCAGTACATTGAGGCTTTATATGTATAACCATACCTTCTAAACTGATGCATTTATTACTTAGCGGCTTTAAATGTACACCTATAAACGTAAAGTGATATAAATACGTAGTACTTAATACGTAGTACTAGTACATAGTACATATACATTTTACTTGTTACTTAGCGGCTTTAAATGTTCATCTATAAACCGTAAAGTAATATACATAGTACTTAGTATATAGTACTTAATACATAGTACTTATATGTAGTATGTAGTACATATACATGTAAATCCATACCTTGTAAAGCAATGTACGTATTACTTAGCGGCTTTATAAACACACCTATACTCTGTAAAGCGATGCAATTTGTACGTAAAGGTTTATATGAACACCTATGCCCCGTAATGTGGTGTACTTAGTGCTTAACGACTTTAAGTGTTTACCTTATAAAGTGTATACCTTTAAAGCGTTGTACGTATACTTAGTAACTTTATATGTACATCCATACTTCGCAAAGCTATGCACATATTACTTAGCACAGTTACATGTAAGTGTATACCCTGTAAAGCGATGTAATTAGCTGCTTTATATGCACTTTTATACCATATAAAGCAATGCACTTAGTACTTAGAAGCTTATATATATATATATATATATATATATATATATATATATATATATATATATATATATATACACACACACAATCTTTTCCTATAAAGTGATATACTTAGTACTTATAGGCATTATATTTATACCCATACCTGTAAAACGATATATGTTGTACTTAACTGCTTTGTATGTTCATCATTTCTTATAAAACGTTGTACGTAGTACTTAGCGACTTTATATGTAGACTTATACTCTGTAAAGTGACATAGTACTTCGGGCTTTTTAGGTGCACCTGTAGTCTTTAAATCGCTGTACGTAGTCAGTAGCTGTTTTATATGTATATCTATATCTTGTAAACCGAAGCACTTAGTTCTTTGCGGTTTATACATAGTCCCTGTAAAGTAACGTACTTAGTACTTAGCCACTTTATATGTACACCTATTTTACTTAGACATTTATTTATCAATTACCGGCTTTATATGTACATCAATACTTTCTAAAGCGATGCACTTAATATTTAAGAGGCTTTATATATACAACCATACCTTTTAAAGTTATATAGTTAGTACTTAACGACTTTATATAATGTACATATTTACCGTGTAAAGCGATGTACTTTGTAGGTAACGGCTTTATGTGTACATCTACCTTATATCCTGTAAAATTATGTACTTTGTACTTAGAAGGTTTATATATACATCTTTAAAGCGATGTACTCAGTACTTAGTGGTTTTATGTGTACTTGTGTACCCTGAAAAGCGATTTAGATAGATCGTAGCTGCTTTATATATATATATATATATATATATATATATATATATATATATATATATAGTTGCTTGTAATCTTAAAGGTCCAGTGTTTCAACTGGGATTTTTAGAACCAGGGATTGTTAGTTCCTGGAGCGTTACGTACAGCCGCATCCTCTGGATGAACAGACGCTAATAATAAGGGAGGAGGGGAAAAGGAACAGGCGGACACATGGGAGAAATTTTACACACAAATTACACAAAAGCACAGGAATTAATCCCATTGAAAAAGAACACGAAACACCCGTGGTTACTTAAGTGTATACAAGGTGTCAAATCAACAACGTCGTGGATCGCACAAGTCAGAATAGACCTACATGACGCAGAAATAGACTCAACAGACGTTGAAGACAGGAACGCATACAGGAGAAATATGCTCGGTTGGAAGGTCCCAGAGAATGAAATCCCAAAGAGAGCAGGCGTAAAATGGACGGAGGATCGGAAGAGGATCCATGGGGACAGGATGAATGCGCCCAAGGTGAGCATTCCAGGTTTATTTAGTGTCCAACACCAAGCCTAGATACTTAACTTTGTTTGTAACAGGGATTGTCTCCCCAAAGCGCTTAAGCCCTTCTAAATACGTGGTAATCCTCTTTTTATTAAAAGGAACAAGGGTTGTTTTTCTGGGGTGAACCCTTAGGTTCTTCTGACGGCATCAGATTTCCACTAGTGATAGGGCTCTCTTCATGATGTCTACCACTGTATTACCATGTCTCCTTCGGATAAGCACCACCACATCATATGCTATCCTTGGGTATATCTTCCCTCCGAAGAGAAAAGATCCAAGAAAGAGTTCGCCACCAGGTTTCATAAGAGAGGGAACAAACTCCCCCTGCGGAAAACCCCTGACAACTTCCATGTATAACTTTTCTCCTAGATTCTAGGACCTAGAGCTTTAGCTACAACTGTCCTCCCCTCAACATGTCCCCTACCAAGTATTATTAATCCCGCGCTGTGACAGGGCACGAAGCATCAAAGAATGGGAGGCATTGTCAAAAGCCCCATCAATGTATAGACAGACCGAGGGCATATTCTTTGGATTCTAAAGTCCCTTCTAATCTGTGAACCAAATTATGAAGTGCACTCTCACAGCCTTTTCCTGATTGGTCGGCATACTGACTGACACGCAGATGTCAGTCTGACCCTCTAACATGTCTCTCTACCAGTTTCTCTAAAGCCTTCAGAATGAACGAAATCAGGCTGACAGGTCTATAAGCCTTAGGGTCAGCATATGATGCACGCCCCGGCTGAGGAATAAAGACTACAAAGACAGCTTTCTAACCCAGAGGTATATACCTGGTGGCTATATTGGCCAAGTTCAATCTGCTCAGAATAAGAATACCTCCTCCGTGCTGTAAAAATTCCATCGAGACTGGTGATTTGAATGGATGAATGGTATTTATAGGCCATTTCACCATAAACATCCTCCATAAATTCCTTTTCGCTCTTTTTAAAACGTTATTATACTCGGTCAGGGCTCGCCTGTAGGCCTTCCACTTAGCGCAATGTTTGGTAGAATTAAATAGCCCCATAAACTGTCCTCTTTGCTCAGAAAGTTCCTGAGCCCACCACTTCACATTACCCCCAGCCACCATCCTCTTAAGAGGGAAATTCTCAAGAAAATAGTCCACAACTATCTTCATTAATATACCAGCTGCGTACTTTAACTCATGCGAGTTACGTATCGACCTTCTACGATTCTGAAGGTCAGCGTTAACACTCTCTTTATAGTGTCCCCCCATATAGTATTCCTGGGATTTCGATATGTATTTACTGATCTGTCTACTACTCCGAGATCCATGACTATGTGGCTATGATTCGACATAGACGGTTCTTTACACACGTAACATCTTTCCAACATGGTGAAATGCCATTGAACCCCAGAGTAAGATCCAAAACATCACATCTTGCCTTCGTTACAAAGGTCGGTGTGTTACCTTTATTAAGAATATTATTTATTAAGAATACTTTTATTAAGAAAGTTTAGATGTTACGATAAAGAATCTAAACTTTAGCAGTTGCTCCCCTCTCTCGTTTGTGTCACCGCTCCCTCATACTGAGTGATGTGCATTGACGTCAGCTACAATATCATCCCCACCACTACAGTGTTCCACCACCTTTCGAAAGGTGATGAGTGGAAAGCAGTCCATATCCTCTGTGAGAAGTATGCAGAGGTGAATACAACCCTTCTGCTTCTAGATCCTTACACGTAAATTAGCACTGATTACTGTGCAATCCCTGGAACATAAAGATGACAACATTAGTAGCTCAATATTATTCCTTACAACTATGCACGTTCTAGGCCTAGTGGCTAACTTACCTCCACTTACAGCCAGTACTGCTATTCTGCTTCCCGTCACTCAGGGTTCTTGTACTAGAGCTACGTCAACTTCTCCCTGCTCCTCCGTAAAACAGCAGTTGTACGACTTACTATAATATAGATTAACTTGAACTATTCGCATCCTTCTATGAAGTGAAGGTCCCATGAATAGCTAGGAAAAGAAAAGTATCAACCCATACAGAGCCCAGCATGTAAGGTAAGGCTAGATTGAAACTGAAAGTCGCCTGGTATCCAGAATTCGCTTTCTAGAAGCTCAACAGCCATGCTGCCTTTGGCTTATGTTGTTCCACCTTAGCTTGGGATCGAAGTTCGTCTTACGCTTCAGCCGTATTGATACTGTTTCTTTTTACAAGTCAGCATCAATACGTTTCCACCCTGCACCGCGTGGAGGCGTGTAAGCCTGGTCTTGAGTCTTAACACGTCTCCTTGGTATGGGGACCAATGTACAGACTCGATTCACAGAGCTTAAAAAAGCAAAACCTGACTGTGGTCAGGATTTATTAACTTTCTAGTTTCTTTCTTTAAACTTTGCTACTTTGACTTTTGGTACAAAGTCTAATTTAATTAATTATTTTTTTCACTTTTCTTGTCAATAGTTTATAAAAAGGATTTTTAAACAAAACAGCAACACTTATATTTTATTTTGTTGACTAAGTGTTTTTATTTATTATACACTGATATAGTTACAAAGTTGTAAACACTATTTATACTTTAGTAGCCTATACATATGACCGAACTTACACATTTTGGCAGCTAAGTGAAAACATTTAATCAGTAAATAGGGAAGGCTTACAAGAGAGCTTTATCACGTAAATAAATAAACGTGTCAATTATTACAAATAATTTGCCGAAGACAAGGCGCCTCCATTCTGTCTGTGATTGTATTGGATTTCCGCCTCCATAAACTGCAGGCGGCTGTGTTACACTTCATAAAACCTTATCTAAATTTATTTTTTTAGTTATATAACAAGCCAATATTTTTCAGATGTCCATTTCTAAACATCTCTGAAAAATTGTAACCTGTGATTGTCGTAAAATATTTATATTGTGTTTTTTTTGTAAACTGAAGGATACTATGAGTTATCATATAATTTATATATTATTTCTCGAGTCAACATCCTTTTTCTCAGTACATACTATTTCGCAGAGGCATAAATGACCTCATTTATGCCTCTGAGAATAGTATGTACTGAGAAAATCTTTAGAAAAAAATTTTTAACCGGCTTCTGATATTACAAAACGATTTTGCGCTAAAACTTACTGTTTGTGGAAAATTTTAGCATAAAATACATTTAAAACTGGCATAGGCAAAACGGCATCATGAAGCGCATGCGCGGCATCACAAATCAGACAATATTTCGTATATTTTACGAAGATAACATATTAATCACGAATAGACAATCCCTTTACAAATGCCACTTTTTTGCGTAATGTGCTTACAACAATTTCAATATTTACTTAAAAGTCATTAAACTTATAGGTTATGTGGCCCTACTGACAGTCTCCTATCCCTGCCCGTCGTACAAGCCGGGACAAGCATTTCGAATACCAAACACATGTTTGCGCACTATTTTCACACAAATATATTTGTGATTTCTCCTTTGTGCATTTATTGTTAATCGATCGCTTTTCAATTTATTTTTTAAACGGGTTTTCCCTTCCTTTCAACTACCGCCTTTCAAAAGACTGTTTACTTAAAACTTTCATCGTGCGAAATTTCGCACATGCTTCTAGTAATATATTAATAATCATATATTATGTTTTTTCCACAACATTATTGCTTTTGGCAATATTGCGTTGGGTGGAGCTTTCAACAATAATCTAAATTTACTACAAACAGTCCAACATAAGATATTAGGATATTTAAGTTATAATCTTTTTACAAATAAAAGAAAACCATGTAATCTATTACATTTATTTACAATAGAATCCTTGCATTATCATTATCCAGTTCTTAGTCTCAAATATATACAGTCCAATAGTAGAACTAGAATAAACTTATAATTTCGCAAAAAATGCTCAAAGTAGTTAGTGACAAAAACAGTTTTATCAAGGCTATTGAAACTTTCAATTTATTAACGAATGATCTCAAAACTTAGCGAAAAGTGAAAAAACCAAGGAAAAAGTCGTTTATTTCAATGGCAATGCAAATATTATTTTAATTTTATAGCGTTAAATTTTAAGTTATTTTTGTAATTAGCCTATGTACAGGGATTTCCCTCTGTAGGGTTTATGAATTTTATGCTATGTTTTTAAACTATTATGTACTTGTTAATAAATATATAAATAAATAATTTATTAAACTATTAGTTGAACTTTAAGAAAATATTTGAATACAATATTACATTTTTATATCAGATCACGAGTGGCATTTATCTTATTTACAACGTGTTTATTTCAAAGAAAGAGGTTCGATTTCTTATGTAATCACGTAGTGTATGTTGATCATTGCAGAGCGATATTAATTATCGATTTTATATTCTATGGATTCTAGAATTTTTAAATAGGCACCTTTAAAAAAAATAAAAAAAGCTTTTTGAGTAATTTATGATTTGCTAACAATAAGAACTCGCTAAAGATAAACACAATTCTAGACATTCATCGACAATTGCTTAAGTTTTTTACGCACGAAAATCCGAAAGATTTTAAAGTGAGAAACTATTTTAGGGCTCAATTTAGTTTAAGTGTTGCTCATAAAATGGGACGGCGCCGTTAAAGGGCGTAACAAATGTTATTGTAATATAAAGTCTCGTTAGATACGGTTCCAACTTTGTCCCTAGTGGCGGCCATACTGTTATAACATCCGCACATCGCTTTTATGATTTATAATGAAAAGCTATGAATAAAAAAGAATTTGTAAATAATTAATTACATTTTAAAGATTACATTCATTGCCAGTAAAGTAATTTTCTCTTATCAGCTGTAAAAAAATGTATAATAACTACATAAACAACTTGGCGTAAGTATTGAAACAAGAGAGAAAAAAATATAACTCAATACTTGTCCTAAAGAAAATAATTGTTTAAACCCGTATTGAGTTATATTTTTTAAAAGAATATTTAAACATTTAATGGAGCATTACAAATCAAAGCTAAGATAGCATGTTGTTTTTAAAATTTTCTTAATTTGAAAATTTAAAGATGTAATATTTACGTAAAAATATAAAAAGTAACATACTTTCTGATAGTAAATACACAAGACATTGATTTACAAAATATGGATAAAATGGTAGTAAATAAAGAAATGTAAACGAATTCATTTTCATATTTTCACAGTAATTAGCTCATCATGGTCAATCCCGACCTTATATAAATATAAATCTATGTATTTGAATTAAAATATTAATTTTTTTCAAATTTATTGCATAATCATTATAAAAAAAACTTATAGGCAAGATATTAAAAGAAACATAAAAGTAAATAATGAGCTACATTCTTTCCAATATCAGAGTAAAAATAGTTTCTTTATAAACCCATCGACATTTAACTGTAAACGTTTCAGTAAAACTTTAATCGAAGATCTCGCAGTTGTATACACACATTATAATCAATGTGTTAGTAAGCAAATTGATTGTGTCTTTCAAGTACAATTAATTGATTGTACTTGAAGACTGAGGGGTAAGTACAATGTTGGTTTCATCTATTAATAGAACAGACGGAATCATGACTTCCACGTTGATCATAGCAAATACAGGTAATGTTTCTTGTGTTAGGCCTAATTATAATATAGTATGTCATCACATAGTCAGAATTATAAGAAATTAATTGAAAAAAAATGCTTTTTAAAACGTCTTGCTTTTTACAATTGCACTTACGAAAAAAACGGCTGATCCGATTTAGCTCAAATTTGGAAAGCAAGCTTTTAATTAGCCTGAGAGCCACAAGAAACCGATAAATATATTTTGAGGAAAAAATTGTGTAGGCATATTGTCATGAAATTTACTTTAAATATTGCAGTCATGAAAAATAGACTATTATTATAGATTTTGTTGAATCTATATTCACCTGACTATGTTAGCTTCACTTTGTTCTAAGTAAGGTATACAAATAATTTAATGAACTACTGAGTCAAAAGTTTTTTTATATATTTAGACAGTTCAGATTACCACTGTGATTTTAATTAGATAGGTAGACATTACAGTGTTAAAAACTCTAAATTATTATAGCCTAATGAAAATTAACTATACTGCTACGTTTAATTTTGCACTCATTAATTTGAACTATTTTTACATTAAAAAAAAATTAGTTAATTTTAAATTATACTTTTTTTTTATAAAACTAAACCAATATATAGTTTCCATGTTATAACCATTACAAACTAAATTAGATCTTATTCAAAGAAATATAATTTTTTTAGGTAATAAATTTGTTTTATGACGAAACATTTGATCATACAATAGTCTATTTAGACAAATTGTGGTATTTATAGGTATTGTATAATATTGCTATGTAATATTGTATTTTCAATTTTTATTTGTTGATGCATTTCGGATTATCTACTTTATGAAAACGTTTTGATATATTCTACATTTTGATATGTTCATCTACCTCTTTTTCAAGGGGTAGAAGACTTTGCTTCAAAGAATGTAGACAAAATTATTACTGTACACATTCTGTGGCAACACTTTGGTTTACTTCAATTTAACTGTTTAACATTTATTTCCAACTATTCTTAGTTAAAAGTTAATTCCATTTTCTTTTAATTAAAAAGTAATTCCTTTCTACGAAAAAAGTATTCGTAAAAAACGTACACGTAAATAGTATGCTAGATTTATTAATTATTCAAATTCAACATGCTTCACTCAGCCAAAATTTTTTAAAATAAAGTTTCTTATGAAATAGACAATGTTCTTATATATTTCTTTTTTGTGTAAAATACGTAAATAATTTTGGCTCCTCTAGTTAACACAATGGGTCACCATAGACTGGCTATAAATAATTCCTAAATCATTGGTACACATATTTTTTTTTGGAGGAACTGTAATAATTATCAGGGAAATCAGATAATTAACAGTTAACAGGAAACGATAGTCAAATCGTAATGATAACAGTTCTGATTCCGTTAATACTGGGATATCAGGGGGCCCGTGCGAAATTTCGCACTATGAAAGTTTTAAGAAAACACAGCCTTTTGAATATTTCATTTTCTTTAATGGATAAAAACGTGTTAGTTGATTTAGTTACCCTTGAAAAGGCTACATGCAATTGTTCGTGAGTAAAGACAGCATTTGGTAAATATAATCCTACTCTTTGAAGTGTTTGTCCCTGCGACTTGTTTATAGTGATAGCAAACGCAAATTTAATAGATAGGCCTAACTGTCTTCTAGTCAATTGAAAAGACATGCTTGATAACCTCTAACAGTATTTTGACATTTTAATTGTACTTCGTATTTTATGATGTCCGTATTAACAATGGATAAATGCACGATGGACGGAGAAATCACAAATATATTTGTGTAAAAACAGTGTCCAAAACATGTGTTTGGTATTCGAATGTCCCGGTTTGTACGACGGGCAGGGATAGTGGGACTGTCAGTAGGGCCACATAACATATAAGGTTAATGACTTTTAAGTAAATATTGAAATTTTTCTAAGCACGTTATGAAAAAGGGACATTTTAATGGGATTGTCTATTCGTGATTAATAAGTTAGCTTCTTAAAATATCTGATATGTGATGCGCATCCATGATGTCGTTTGCTATGATATTTAAAAGTGTCTTTTATATTAAAATTTTCCACAAACAGTAAGTTTTAGCGCGATATCGTTTTGCATGATCAAAAGCCGGTTAAAAAATCTTTCTAAAGGTACCTCATTTATGCCTGTACTAACAGGCTATACTGAATAAAAGGGATGTTGACTCGAAAAATAATATACATGATTAAATAACGTGCTAATCCAGGACAGTTAAACACATATATAGTTTTACAAAATTCTTTTATTCAGTGGCATATGTTTCGCCTTAAGGCATCTTCAGGCATAATGAAGCTAAAAATTATAAAGTTCATATACTACTATGTTACTACTTATATACTTATGTTATATATATTTATGTACTTATATAGTACATATAAACTATATAAGTTATGTTTTAAACTAGTTAGTAATATAAGTTAGTAATATAAACTATGTTATGTTTTAACATAGTTGATGTTAAAACTGCATCCCTTTCTATTTGGTTATGAATAAACATAGCACGGATTGTTAGAATCCACTTCTGATTCAGGATATGTGAAACTTTCAAGAACTTAAGGTAGTCTTGTGATACGAATAGGAAGTAGGAACAATGTAGTTTATAACGAGGTTCAAGGATGTCCTCCTATCATATGGTAATTGTTTGCCTACCAGGCTGGTACCATCTTCTTGTAAGGAATAGTGACAAGGAATTTTTACTTCTATTGTTCCTGGAACTTTATTCGGTGATATAGGAGTGGAATTAAATTTGATTCCATAGTTGCAGACTATATATGAGTTGGATGTAGGAACTGTGGGGGCAAAAAAATCCCATGTTTCCTCTGTGGTTATAAGACTTTTGTCACTGAAAAAAACCAGTAAAAATGCTATGTTGTGCTATCGCATGCAGCAACTGTCACTAGTTATACCATGCACCCTTCAGATATCGTCCTCGATATCCTTTGTCCAGTTAAAAAACACAGCCCCGTGCGTCCCGGTTGACAATCGTCCAGTTGCTTTCCAGATATAGTCCTGATATTCATGCCGTCCGTAGTAACAATTGTAGGAGTGTTCGAGAGTATGCAGGGATGGTTAGAGTCCAGTTCTGATTCAGGATATATGAGACTTCCTCCCCAGAGTAGGGGTACTGGAAGGTACTGAAATACCTGCCACTAGATGAGTGGTGGTTGTATAGTGTGAATTAAAAAATATTTTGCTCCAATACAAACATTTATACCTTTTTCGTACATTTGTATTCTTTTGGGAGATGAATTTGGAAAAATGTTGAAATACGTGTTTTAACATTTCAGAATATTTATGTTTGGTTTTTAAGAAAACCCATTTCAAAAATATTTCCTTCCACTGCAAACGTTTATACCTATTATTTACATTTGTATTCATTTAGGGGATGAATTCGAAAAAATGCTTCGATATTTGTGTTGCTTAGTTTTAAGAAAATCCAATTAAACAATATTTTTTCTAATGTACTCGTAAACATGTATACCTTCTCTTTTTATTTTTGTTTCTTTAGAGATGAATCCAAAAAAATACTGAAATACATTTTTTAATATTTGTGTTTTAGATTATTTATGTTTAGATTTAAGAAAATCCAATTCAAAAATATTTTGCTCCAATACAAACATTTATATCTATTTTTCACATTTTGTCTTTTAGGGGATGAATTCGGAAAAATACTGAAATACGTATTTCCATATATGTGTCTCAGAATATTTATGTTTGGGTTTAAGAAAGTCCAATTCAAAAATATTTTTTCCAGTGCAAACATTTATACTTTTTTAATTTTTGTTCTTTTAGAGATTGATTCGGAAAAATGCTGAAATACATGCTTTAATATTTGTGTTTTAGAATATTTATGTTTGGTTTTAAGAAAACAAATTAAAAAAAAATTCTCCAATGCAAATATTTTACCATTTTTATTTATGTTATTTTAGGGAATTCATTCAAAAAGTGCTGAAATACCTATTTCAGTATTTGTGTTTTAGAATATTTATGTTTAGTTAAAAAAAATAAAATACAGAAATATTTTTTTCAATGCAAACATGGATGAATCCATTTCTTCATGAATTCTTTTCTTCATTTTTTTCTTTTGTGGATGAAATCGGATTAATGCTGAATTTCGTGTTTCATTATTTGTATTTTTAGAGTATCGTATGTAGAACATACGATCAAAAAATATTTTTCCAATACAAAAAATGTATATCCCTTTTTTTACATTGTCTATCCCTTTAAAACCTTTCAGGGTATTAATTTTGGAAATTGGTGAAAAATATATTTCATTACTTGTATTTAAGAGTAATTATGTTAAGCAAATCCAACAAAAAGACATTTTTTCCAATAAAAACTATTGTATCCCAATTTCATCCATTTGGGGGTTGAATATTTCAAAATCCTTTCTTAATGTGCGTCTACGTATTGAAAAAGAACATAACATCAAAATTTAAAGTCTAGGTTTAGTAGTTTTTGCTCTACGTTGATTCTATTTCAGTCAGAACTTCGCCGCTTTACATATATATTCTCAAATATATATATATATATATATATATATTTGAGATTTATATTTATTAAATATTAATCATACACGTGTTGGTGTTGTTCTTATTTATTTTCAGTTTACCCGTTAGATATGTGATTTTCGACATAACCACCACTATGACCTTGTTGCATAAAATAGTTGTAATTCAAACGTTTATTCACCTCCACCAATTGGATCTGTCATTTAGACTTTAGGGTGGAAGCAACCGGGAGCTAACTTACTTTAAAATCGTATTTGTTTTAATGTCGTTAAAAAATGTGCGTTTTTTTTGTTTGTAGTAGTTAGGATTTGAAATTTGAAAAGACTGTATCTTCAAACAGCTTTATTTACAAAAAAATTAATGTAAACAATTAAATCCTCAGGCGACAGCAATACAAATAAACTTATTATTGGGAAGAATGATGCCTTGATAGCACTGGTACATGAGCACATCCTGAGGTACGCTTAGTCCTGCGTCTTGGTACAACTTGTAAGCGAGAGAGTATGCAGAATTGTTGGCCTCTTTGACAAG
The DNA here is from genome assembly GCA_022606455.1 of Callitettix versicolor. Classification (NCBI taxonomy): domain Eukaryota; kingdom Metazoa; phylum Arthropoda; class Insecta; order Hemiptera; family Cercopidae; genus Callitettix; species Callitettix versicolor. Next base: position 29,693,570 of record CM040185.1, on the reverse strand, counting down.
ATAATCACCTTTATTGGCGAGCAGTTGTGCGTAATTTGTGTTTATATTTACTAATTCATTTTTTGTATCTAGAAGTAATTTTTGGAGGAAGTAATCTTTGTCCGTATAGTAAACAGTACTCGCTACATAGTTACAACAATCATTCATCAAGTATCTATAATCGTTACTTTTTGCTAAACAATAACTCTTTAAATACTTGGAACTATAAGTTTTATAATATCGCTGGCGCTCATTTATCACTTTTCCCGTCTCGTTTCCTGCCTTTAAAGCCCTGACAGAGAAATTAGCGGCGAATAAGTTCATGGCTTCTATCCTGTCTTTGATTAAATTATCCGGAACTCGTTTTATTTCTTCGGTGATTGCCGATGCACCGGTGGAACCGAGCACAGCCGCGATCGCAGTTCTGAGCGGAGTAACAGCAGCTTCCAGACGGGTACGGATATCAGGTTTGTATGGGGCGTAGTCCCTACTTAATATGGCGGTCACTAAGTTATTCACAGCGGTTACATTGGTCGTTATACTGTTATCGAAGGTTTTCTTGTGGTTCCAGATGATTCTCGACACGGCATATAAGGCTATATCATTAAAACCGATGTTGCAAGTTGACAAGTAATATTCTGCAACGTTAAGCGTTTCTAGATATATTTTCCATCTGTCCTGAGCGACCAAGGTCAACCATTGGTCTAACAACTGCCGTCTTTCATAAGATTTTATTAATGCATCTTGCCTGTACGACTCCAGCTGTTCAATTTCTTCGTTGTAGTATTTACCGAATTTATTTATTTGGTCTGATATACATTTGTAAAAACTTTGTTTATCGTTATCGGCTAGGGATTTTGGACAAGTTACGTTTAGTATATTTTCACTCAAAAGGTTGAGTTGATATTTGAGTGTGTTGTTTGCATTTACTGCTAACAACGATAAACTTTTACTGACTTCCTTAAAAGTAGGCGCAACAGGAAGCAATTTACTCTTGGCATTGTTAATCTTTGTATTGAAGTTGGCAAGAATCTGATCGATGTCAGTATTAGACCTCAGCTCGTCCTGGTATAAAGCCGGGTACTTCTTGTACGAAGGCCCACACACCCTCTTACCGATGCTGACTAGATTGTACACAGACGTGCCTGCGTTAGTCAAGTGATTCATACCCTCGCCAATAGTATACTTTTCACTCAAATCAAAGTCGTTTGCGAGCCACAGGAATTCATTAACTTTTTCTTTTATTTTGGAAATGTTGTATTGACTTAAGTTTCGCAGCGCCTCGTACATTACCTGTAAGTAAATGTTTACATAAAGTAATTACGGAAATAACTCGCAGCTGCCATCATTAAAATAAATTTTTGTTTTACGTTTAAAAATCTCGTTAAGAATACAAAATGAACTTGACTGTGTAGTTTATTACATAGCTAATATATAGCTGTAATAAATAGCTAATGTAGAACCATGTAATAAAGTAATAAGTACACTTTTATCTATGTAGTATTAATACTAAAATTCAGGAATTTTCAAAAAAATACAACTTTTGAAATTTAATTCAGCTATTAAAGTTGAGCAAAATGAAGATCATTTGTGCAATTGCTGAAGTTGCCAGTTTAAAATACGTCCTCGAGCTTAGTTTTGATAAAAGTAATATTAGTAAGAAAATGTTTTTATGTTATGCTTAATATTTGAAACATATAACTAGTTCGTTGAATTTTCTGCTAAAATATTTGATGGATTATAAGTAAGTTGTGTAAAATGTATAGTATGTTTATAATATGCCCATAAACACAGAGCATGATAGTTAATAATACATTTGTTAATTACTTACATTATCATAGTCATCCTGTTGCGAAGGAAGAGGTGCAATTGGAACCTAAAAATAAAATTTAAGTAAAATATTCAAAATTATAAATCTGGTTTATTCAAGTTGCAATGGACGAGGTCGGTCGAACGTGGTTACACATGCTTATTGTTATTCATGTTCTATTCACGCAGATCATGTTATTTATTCATTACCAATTGAAACTAATTTTTTTACTGTCCAGTTACTTTTCAAGTGTTCTTATTACAGCTAGTAGTCGTATTTTGTCATTGATGCCACAGCAGTGCTTATTTTAGAACTGTTCAATTAATAAGATTAAACAAATTCGTCAGAAATAGTTCTTCATTGAACATTACATTTCAATCGTAATCAATTTCGTTATTTTACGTTTATTACATTTTTTAATTTAATGGAAAATAATTTCAATTTTTTCTCTCATCCCTTCCCCATACACGTTGAGACGAAACTCACTTTCTTGTGAATGTAAATAATGAACACTTAAATGATTGTCTGTCTCAAATGAATATAGGAATGTTAAAAAATTAACTTACCGAGCTGACTATCTTTTATGCAAACAAGTTTAAATAAGCAAACATCGTTACCTTTATTCCATCGACCAAAGTGCAGAGAACAGGTCGTAAAGGTGATTTTTAAAGTTTTACATAGTGAAAGGTTTAGAACAATTCAAACCTATTACCAATTGACGTTACCGTAAAAAGTTGTTTTAAGTAGGACCTGTTTTATGGAGAATAAATATTTTATTCAAACTGAACATTTTAAAAGTTATGACAGAATGCAGTAGGAATAAAAAACCTAAATCTTGTAATTAATATGTGAACTTTAAACTCACTAAGCCGTAAGCAATGTAAATTAACAGGAAATCGATTTAATAAATACAATTTAGAATATTTCATAACTTAAAATGTCACCAGTTTTGTTAAAGTCTGGAAGAAATTAGCCTAATTATTGATTTAGTAGCTAAATCAAATTTAAAATAATAAATAACATAAGGTTTTAGTAGTTGTGAAACTGAAGTAATCAATTTGAAAATAGAAAAATATTACACAACTTATAATCATAGATTTACTTTATTTATATTTAATATATTATTACGCTGAGCATTCTGATCGGTTTTGTATAAAAAATAATGACCTGGTTTATTGAAACTACATATATTGAGTTGTTTATACTAAAATAAAACCAACTTAAAACCGATAAAAATTTGTAAACAATATTCCAGGAGTAGTATAAAGTGTTCCCGTACAATACAGGCATAGGTTACAGAAATAATTGTATAACTACCAAAACAGCTGATTGCTAAGAAAAAACATTATTGAAAGTATTATTTAAATTACTACTCTAGCCAAGACTTAAATAATTTTTGACAGAATCAGTTTTGAAAGTAGAATCGGTAAGACAATCTAGGCTCATTCTAATATGTAAATGTTATTAATAAAAGACTTTTAGTAAACAGTAAATACTTTTCAATCAATTAAAATGTTAGAATTCAGTCATTAATTTTATAGGTTACAGTTTTAAGTACGAAAATAAAACAAAGTATGGCCTATAGCATTAAATAACATACATATAATTAATGACATTATATTATTGTTAACTGGTCATAAACGTATTAAATATTACTACAACGTCTACTTTAATAGAAGTTCATAATGACAAGAAATACTACATGTTTTTCACAAGATGCACAACAAATTTATCCAATAGATTTGCTTGAGTATAGAGTAAATATGCAGAACAATTTATTTATTTCGTAAAATATAAATAATACTATATTAATATAATGTAATATATTACATTACATTACTTCCATAATAGCATTGGCTTCTCAGAATTGTCTCAACATAAATTGCCTCTAAAATGTAACACAATTGTAACACTCATTAGAAATCTCAAAATATGACTCGATGAATGGTTTCGCCACTGAATAATTTCAAATTACACACTGACTTAATTTGAATGAAATAGAATTGTCTGAAAACTGTTATATGAAGAGTTGATACTGTATGAATACTACGCGTTTTGAGACTATATTTTCATAATCATATTTTCTAAGCCAATCGAAACATTTTTTTGTGACGTCTGACTTTCAGCTCTTTCTGTACATAAAGGAGATGAAGTTCTACAAAATCCTATTTATTTAATGTTTGTATTTACTGATCGCATATATTAAAGCCATTTAGATATTTTAATGTCTTGAATACAAATAGATCTCATATCTCATATTACTGCTAAACGACAATGAAATGTACATTATTTTATATAATTACAGTGTATTAAATTTAAATTTACCTGAACTGCACAAAAAACCAAAATGGCGATGATATATTTGCATAGTAACTCCATGTCTAGACGTGAGTGTGAAGAAATTGCTTAATGTTCTCGAGTATTTATAATGAAAACTTTATCTGATTTATTGTAGCTTATATTCCAAGGTTAGTTATGACGCCAGAAAATAAAATAAACAGTTTTTTCGTTGCTGTTCCTAATTGTAGGCCTACATTGAAATATTTAGTTGGAAAAGAAGATTTGTGGACGTACAGTAAAATTACAGAAAGTATTTTGAATACAAATATTTTACCAAATAAAAGTTAGTATTATGACTTGCTGTAAGAAGAAAAATTATAAGGTAGATAGCTAAACTTGGTACTATTTGTTATGATTGCAATGACGTAAATTTCATAAATATGTGTAATAAAACTGTGTTATACTTGTAGCTTAGGTATTCTGCAATTTTTTAATTATTTATCGCATTAAACATACAGTAAAATACATGTAGGTTAAATTGGAAAAAAACAAAAATAAAATAAATAAAAATAAAAAAACATAAAATTATTGCTATTTTCAGAAAAAACCTATATTAACAAATTCAAAACAAATTATTTGAAATTTATAATTTTTGTAATTTTTTATATTACAAGAATCTTTTTTTTATTTTGGCAAAAATATGGTAACAATTGGTGTTTCACATATTAAAATGGAGGAAAAATGTGCTAAAGCAGAATCCAAAAAACATTAATTTGAAACAGTAATTATTTGGCACTTAAATTTAATATGAAGCAAGTAATATTTTATAAACTATTGATAAAATTTTGAGGCCGATTTTGGGAAGTGAGGTTTTATCAAAACGTTGTAATTTCATTTGCGAAATTAAATTTTTAATCGTTAGCTTTGAAAGCATACATTTTCCGATGGTCTAGGCTAATTTAAGAGAAAGTGAGTGATATCTTTGAACTTAATAATGGGATAGACCAGATAGGTGTTTTTAAACACCTAAATTGTTGATTGTTGACATAAGCAATGACGATGCAAGGCATGGAATAGTGGTCAGTTCGATATTGTGCTTTTTTAACAAAGTTTTTTTTTTACTCGATACGTATTTGTGCAGGTCCTGGACTACGTCCTTATTCTTTGCCAAAAATCATTGCGACCATTCATGAGAAAAAAATTCTGCAATCACAGATGTGGTCTCATGAAGCTCATATCAGAGTTAATGAGGTAAGGTAAACACAAATGTGTCGCTAGCAGTGAAGAGAGAATCTCACGGAAATATATCACGATCTCTGTCTGCTTAATGAATGAATTATTTCATGGCATGGCAACAGTTACCTCCTTGAAACGATTCAAATCTTTATATTTGAACAATAGTTTCAACAGTTTGGCATACAAATAGATGCTTAAAATTTTATAAAGAAATTCGTTTTGTTATTTTAAGGCGAAAAACACATTGAGGCTATTATCGCCTCCCTAAATGTAAGCGTGAGTGTAAAGTGTTGAAGTCGTAAGTGTAGTGTTGTATGTGTGTGTGTGTTAGACTCGGGTACCGCGAGAGACGTCTAAATCCTCTCAATAAGTGCAGCTAGTTTGCACCCGCCTGCAGGGCTTTATAAAGGAAAGCGTAGAATATTATGCAACTGCATTTCCTGTAAAGTAATTTTGTTTTGAGCGCTGTCAGTTTGTGTTGGGCTCTGAAATACAAGTTAAATGCTGTGACTGTGATGTATTTCCCACACACCTAACAACACTGAAGAAAATTACTTAAAATATAAAATAATATTGGTTATTCTTGGCTTTATTTCCAATAGAATTTCACTGATGACGCTCGACCAGTAAGTTTCTCACAATTGGATTTTTGTACAGTAAAATTAGATTTTTGTTTATGAGCAGAAAGTTTTAAAATAAAGGTAAAACAATAATAGTTTGTGTGATTGATCTTGAGCACTTTAACAACAAAATACAAATTAAAATGGTGACTTTTTTGTATAAACTCACCTTGTATAGGCCTTCAGTCAGCGATAACGGAGCCTTATTTTTGAAATACTAAATTTTTAAAGCGAACACAAAAAATAATCAACCAATGTGTAGAAGTAAGAAAATAAATACGTCTTACTTTCGCTCATTGAAATTTAACTAGGATAAAAAAGGTGCATAACATATATAATTTCACATCAGCTTATAACAGCTTCTCGTTCACTTAAAACAGTAACTGCAGATTCGTTTACAAAATACTATAATCTTACGATGCTGCTTAGCAACTTAATGTTATGCAGAAATGCAACAATTTAATTTAACCACTTCCGCACTTGTTGCTTGTTCGGGTACTTGTTGCACCTGTTGGCAGGAAGCCAAACTTTTGACTATAAAATTAAGTGAATACTTCGCATCTGAATTTTAAGTCAGACTTGTTGATTTTCTTCTGTTTAAATGCATACGTTTATAGTAGACTAATGAGAGTTGCTGTTTTGTAAAACGGCCAAAGACTTTAATACTGATTTCATTGGGAAATAAACACCACTCTTGAAGGCTAGGCAAACAGGAAGCGAATAACAGTAATCAGGAAAGATGATTTGACAAATGGGTTACACAGAATAACATACTTACGATAACATAAAATAACTTTACTTGTAAGTAAATAATCGCAGCATACAACAATCTCGATGACGTGATGGAAGCCAATTTGTATTATTTTTTACCCTCTTTTTGAAAGTATGATTTCACAGAACTTAAACAGTATCATAAACAGAATTAAAATTTGCATTTTAAACTTTCAAACTGCACTGAAAATATGGAAATGAACCCTGACCGCAGTCCAATTAAATTACATGTTTTCAATGGATTTTGAAAAATCAAAATGATAATTTATGTACTTTTTCAAACTGATTACGATAGTGAAATCAGGTTTTATAAAATATTTAAGAAAAAATTGTGAATTATTACAGATTTGAAATAGCCACCATTTTAAAACTTCGAACGAATTTTGCTACTTAACGAACATATCAGCAACAATTTTTGAAATTTTTGAAAATAAAATCGGACCGTAATTGGGAATGTGAGCATGATAATACATTCTCTCTCCTCTCTCTCTCTCTCTCTCTCGCACGAACTCATGCACGTACTCATACGCGTGCGCGCGCGCACACACACACACACACACACACACACACACACACACACACACACAAATACTGCAACGGCTAGTTTTCAAAATGCAGATATCACAAATTTTGAAAACTTATTAATCTAATGAAAGAGAAAGTAGGCCAAAGACAGCAACGCTGGAGGGCTTATCTTTAAGAGTACAAAGTAAACATAGGTCTATCCATTAAGCTTATGATTATGTGTACTTTAAAGCAGGCTTGAATTATGGAACTTAGAAAATACATTTAGTTTGTAATGGAGAAAATAAAATGAGTGTTTAAAAATTAGTCTAGTGAGTTGATTGTAATAGTTTGGATGTTCAGTTTGTTACTTCGGTGTTTAGAGTTTGGAATTGTAAATTACATAGTTAGTTTGTGAAATAAGAATCCATTTTGGTGTAAATACATGTGATAACAACTACAGTGTTTGTATTATTGTGTTTTTAGTTAAAATTGACTACATTTATGTACTTTATTGAATACTATTTTAAGGTTAAGTTGTTTAATGAAGTTAACAACAAATATATTACCACAAGGTACCAATTGCATGTTCTCACTCCAATTGGTGGTGTTCAATCTTTAAGCTGGTGAACAGTAGTGTACATATTGTTAATAATTAATAAGACATAAGACCTGTTGGTTTTTGTTTCCAATAGCAGACATATAACGTATTAGTTAATGATTGAAACTAAGTAAATTTATCGCAGGAAATCTTAATCGAAATTATTATTTCCAAATATTACTTTTTCATATTTAATCAAACTGGTTATGGAATTTGTTATTTTTTTAATTACTGAGGAGATTAATTCGATAAAAGTTGTGTAATAGAAAGACAAAGCATCGAATTTCTCGTCGACTCAGGAGGACCAAATCATAACGTTGGTTAGTCGTCGCAACACACACACACACACACACACACACACACACACACATATATATATATATATATATATATATATATATATATATATATATATATATATGAGACAACTCTAATGGCTTGTTTTCCAAAGGAAATTTGCTAATAAATCGGGCGAAAATCGATTCATATAATTTAAATAAGAGCGTTTTGTCACTTCGACCTGGAACGAGTTCCACAGATACCTGAACGGTTTACCGTGAAAGATCTATTGCAATAATTTTTGTATCCGAAGTACTTATAGCTTAAGTAAAGCATGCAACAGCAACAATAAAAAATGAACAGGTAAAAAGTCCGCCTTCTTTGTGAAGAGTGATTTGTGATTTGTAATCACTCAAGAGTTCTTGCTTACGTAACAAGCCAAGGGTGGTTGTGGGACAATGTTTGATTTATTCTGAGTATATTCAATAAAATCGGCGAAGAAAATTGTTTTAATTCTGAAACAGCGTTTTGTATAACACAAGTAAACGTTGATTTTACTTTTTGGCAGGCTCTAAGTAAATGTCTGCTCAATGAGAGTTTATATATGAAAGTTTTTTTTATCTTTAAATATTCATTTAACTGTGTTCAATTTATATTTGTGTTTACGTTTTTGGCTTTAAATTCGTGTTGCAAAAAGCGCATAAACTATTGAACTATTCGCTGTAGTAAAATTTTATCTCTGAACACTGTCTATCGATCTGAGCGTTAGCAAACTGGGTCATCCAGAAGTGAAGATATGTAAGACCACCCGCTACTCAAATGTATACAGCTTATTTGGAAGTGATGAAGGGCTATGGTACAATAATCGGGATCGTAGTTGCACGCTGAATGAACTACTCGTAAGTGTGTTTTGTTCTTAACTGTTACTAATAAAATTATAGCGTTACACAGACGTTTTGTTGACGTGATAGAAACGATTTAAAAAAATTTTGTTCTTAATTTTTTAACTAGAATTCATTACCATAATCAGCAATAATCTGTAGGCCTGTATATTTCGTTTTAGATTTTCAAATTACACTGAAGAGACAGAAAGTGACTGCCGTCAGGCTCACTTTATTTATATTTGCAGATTGTATAGCTGAAGAAGTTTTACCGGATTATGAAGCAAAATAAAGTTCTTTATTTATTTAAAAAAACGTTATGACAATATATGGTAACGGTGATTTCAGAAACGTTTTAAATAATCACTATACTTTATAAAATGGTGTAATAGTTGAGAGATAAATTGTAAATACAGTGGGGCTTCAACTTACGAATGACCTTACTAACGAAAATTTCAACTTACGAAACGGGATTTTGAAAATTTTCAGCCCTAACTTAAGAAACGTGCCTCAACTAAGGAGACGACGCGAAAAAACAACCCGAAATAGGGCAGCCGCACATTTTGATCATATTTGCCTAACGCATTACAGAAGCATTCTTTAAAAGTCGGCAAAAACAATTGTTGCTGGACCCTTATATCACCAAACGTACGTAGGAAGAAACTAGGGAAGGTGAAAGTGAACCCAAAAAGGCAAAAGAAAGTAACGATAATTAAAAACTAAGTTCTAAAAATTGTAAAAAAATCATTAAAAAATTAAAAAAAGTGTTAAATTTTTTTGAATTCTTAGTGTCAAATTTTATTTTGTAATACATAGTGTATGCATGCACGTACGCTCTCTCAGCTCTTCACGTTCATCTCCTCCTCCTCCTCCATATCCACAACCTTCGCCGCCGCCTCCTCACACAAAATTCGCTACGTATCCGAATCTTTAGACTTAAGAAACTTTATTACGTAATTATTTCGTATTAGTAATATGTATATGTAATGTAGTACATATTATGCGTAATTAATACATTTTTGGGCGAAGCCCTTCTTCCCAGCAATTTTGACAACACAAAAAACACATCTCCTCCGAAACTACTGAACCGATTTTGATGAAATTTGATATACATCTCCAGCATAGTTCTGCAGATGTCGTGGCACAAATTTTATCTTAATATTAATTTTTAATCAAAAGTTACTGAAGTTTTTCGGAAACGCCACGAATGCTTGTTGCAGTGTCTATTCTCTAGGCTTTAGCTTCTTCACATACTCTCTCTTAATGACTTTTTAACTGCAATATTAGTATAGCTGGGTGCTTAGCTGGATTTCAGCCGGTAAATACAGCATGTAATTTACTGCATGCAGTATATTTGTTCGGAATGGACTTACATTGTTTACATATCAGTCGCTACTTGAATTGTTTACATATCAGCCGGTACTTTCCGTAATACCCATTGACTTTACGTTCAAGTTCTATAACGTAACGTTCAAAAATTTTCCAATATTCAGTTGAGTACATGAAGTTACAAAGTGAAGAGTCCGATTATTTTCGAATTTTTATTGTTTAGTGTATTCAGTGAAATTACAAAGTAAGGAGTCCGATTATAATTGAGTACTGTATTATAATATATAATACTCAATATAATATATAATACATAATATATAATACTCAATTATAATATAATTGAGTACTGTATATTTTACAATAATTCAAATGCCTAAAAGAAAAAGATGTTCTTTTATCGAACGACACACACGTAATCAAATAAATAATAGGCGCAGAATAAACAGTGGCGAAGTGGTTGAAAATGTTCCTGAAGTTGTTGCAAATGTTCCTGTTGTGGCTTCCGATAGTTCCTCGGATAATAACGTGGATATTAATCTTCAAGTTACGCTGGAAGAGGAATTGAAAAAACTAAAATTTTATGAGTGTCAGAATTGTTCTCGGGTTGTTATGCAAACAAATTCTACTGAGATATGTAAACAATGTAAGTCCATTCCGAACAAATTTACTGCAGTAAATTACATGCTGTATTTACAGGCTGAAATAGATCCAGGTACCATTCCAAATGAACTCAAAGATCTTACATATATAGAACAGCTTTCAATTGCAAAAGTGCATCCTGTTATGCGTGTATATAGAGTAAAATCACGAGGTCTTCCGGGTCAATACGCGTACAAAGGTAACATCATCATATCGGACAAGATGCTAATGAAATCGTGCGAAAACTGAACAAAACTGGACATAGTGATGATACTTCTTTCATTGCATTTTATCATACTAGACCAGAGCAGTTTAATGAGATTTCGTTATTCGAGTTTGCTAAAAATTATTCGAAGCGTGCTAATAATACATTTAGTAAAAATAGAAAAGAAAACGTAGTGCAGATTTGTCCAAAGATAGATATGAGCTCCAGCAGCAGCAACAAATAATTATTTTATAAACAACAACTAATACTGCACAAATTTTGGCGTAATGAAACAGATTTGAAAAGTATTGACGAGTCTTGGTATGATGCATTCCAACGACAAAATTTATTTGAGCCGCCACCAATCGATATGCAAACTGATTCTGAAGATGACGATCTTGAAAATGAAAATATCGAAATTTTTGATGACATGGATTGGATGGCCATTGCAGAAGTAGTGCCTAATGGGCTACCAGCAACTGTTACTCTTGGAAATCGTGACATTGATCTTCTGCATAATTGGGATGCATCTTACAATGATTATCCGGATATCAAATATAACCATTCTTTTATAGAAAAAAGTCGAGAACTAATGGGAGACCATTGTCAACATATTCCAAGTGCAGATATTACTTTTAACGAGGAGCAACTTAGAATACTTTCATTTTTAGATTATCAATTGTCTTCAAACGGCTATTGCACTGAAAAATTAGCAATTATCCAGGGAAAAGCTGGAACAGGTAAAAGCTGTGTTATTAATGAAATGGTTACACGTGTTAACTCAAAGCATGGACTTAATTCAGCTCTTTTGATGGCACCAACAGGCGTTAATGGAAAACTCTGCACGATGCATTGAAAATTCCTGCAAATAATAAAAATTCTCTTACTCTACTCACTGGAGATATTAAAATTTCTTTTGAAACTGAATACAAAAATATTAAATTCGTGATTATAGACGAAGCAAGTATGCTCGGATTGACGTTATTTTTTAAAGTCGATCAAAGACTGAGAGAAGCTAAGCCACAATCTTCACATTTACCATTTGGAGGACTCTGTGTATATTTAGTTGGTGATTGGTTTCAAGCAAGTCTTTTATATAAGCAATTAAAAAAAATTTTTTTTTTAACAAATTATGCGACAGTAAGAAGAGCAGAGATTTTTTAGAGAAACCCTAGAAAGAATTTCAAATGGTACAATCACACAAGAAGATTATAAGTTATTATCTACCCGATTCCATACTAACCACGTTGGAAATGATTTATTCAAAGATGCTGTATGCATTATGTCCAGAAATTCTGATATTGATAAATTTAATTATTATAAATTAGAAAGCTTAAAACAGCCGATTGCTTTAATAAATGCTATTCATAATTGCAATGAAGCCTCTGCAGCATCAACTAACGAAGCTCAAGGATTGTTTGCAAAATTGCATGTGTGCAAAGGTGCTCAAGTGATTTTGAGACGCAATCTTTGGGTAGCCAAAGGCTTGGCTAATGGCTCAGTTGGGACAATAACTGATATCGTCTATAAGCCTTACAATCGTATTAATAATTACAATGATGATATGCCTTTATGTATATTAGTAAATTTCAGAACATACACAGGACCGACTCTTTACAATCGATCAATTCCAATTTTACCAGTAACAGCATCTTTTTAAAAATCAGGAGTTCACTGTTCCAGGAAACAATTTCCATTAATGCTTGGGTACGCGGTCAGCATTCATCGATCTCATGGAATTACATTGGATACGGCTGTAGTCAATTTAGGAGACAAAGAATTTTCAGTTGGTTTATCTTACGTTGCACTGTCTCGTGTAAAAACTCTAGCTGGATTATTATTAAAACCAACATTTAATTTTAACAGACTCGAGAAAATTAATAAAAGCAAAGCAATGGCAGGAAGACGTGCAGAATTATCACGGCTTGAACAAATAGCAACACAATTTTAGTAGTAAAGAAATACAATAATTAATAATAAAATGTAATATTTGAAAGCAAAAATAAATACTATATATTTACTGTAAACTTTGTACTGAATTTTTCGTATTTCCATATTCACAACATCGAGGGCTTCGCTCTTTTTATGTCATTCCTAGTTTTATTTAAGGATTTATATATGTTTTATTAATGTATATTTCTGCCATAAATGTAATTTTTTTTTATTGTATGGAGAGATTTTGGGGCTTAGTGGAACGAATTAGGCAATTTACATGTAAAATGCGCCTTTTTAAACTGACGAAACGACTTCCGGTACGAATAAAATTCGTAAGTTGGAGCCCCACTGTATAAATAAAGTGTATGGGAGAGTGAGAACTAATAGATCATATAACTGGAGTAAAGGTCTGGAGCTTATCTTGAGAAGCAAACTCAAGGCGTTACCAGTCACCGAAATTCTGCAACATACAAAATGAAAAAAAATTAAGTTTTCCTAACAAATGTAGAAAAATATAACTGTTTTGAAATTACAGTATTTATGTCTGTTTTTCTGTCTGTCATAATCTAATTACTCAGAGACTCTTTTACGTAATAAGCTGAATTTTAACATAAACTTATTTTTAATATTTAGGTTACACTCTGTAAATAATGCTACAATTGTATAACAACAGTTCCAAAGCAATAACATGCTTTCTTGAAATATGCTTGTTGTTAAAGAAACATTTAACTATAAGCGAGAACGGAGAGATATGGAAGAAAAGGAATTTGGAATTCATTCAGGTAGGATTTTTTTGTTTTAATAGTTTAACATAACAAATAAGTTGATATCACTACTAATTAACCACTACTACACCTAATGAAAACTTAATAACTAATAACGAAATAACTATCACCTTTCTTTGTAACATAAGAACAGAGAACAAGTACTAACAACGAAATAACTATCGTACTTCTTTGTAACTTACGATAAAAGAGAACACCTTCCAACAACGAAATAACAGTCACTCTTCTTTGTAACTTGTGATAAAAGAGAACACCTACTAACAACGAAATAACTGTCACTCTTCTTTGTAACTTGTGAAAACAGAGAACACCTACTAACAACGAAATAACTATCGTACTTCTTGGTAACTTACGATGAAAGAGGACACCTACTAACAACGAAATAACAGTCACCCTTCTTTGTAACTTATTAAAACAGAGAACACCTACTAACAACGAAATAACTATCACCTTCTTGGTAGCTTACGAGAAAAGTAACACCTACTAACAACGAAATAACTATCACCCTTCTTTGTAGCTTATGAGAAGAGAGAACACCTACTAACAACGAAATAACTATCACCCTTCTTTGCAGCTTATGAGAACAGAAAACACCTATTAACAACGAAATAACTGTCAAACAACGAAATAACTATCACCTTTCTTTGTAACTTACGAGAAAAGAGAACACCTACTAACAACGAAATAACTGTCACCTTTCTTTGTAACTTATGAGAACAGAGAACATCTACTAACAACGAAATAACAGTCACCCTTCTTTGTAACTTATGAAATCAGAGAACATCTACTAACAACGAAATAACTGTCGTACTTCTTGGTAACTTGCGATAAAAGAGGACACCTACTAACAACGAAATAACAGTCACCCTTCTTTGTAACTTATGATAAAAGAGAACACCTTCCAACAACGAAATAACTGTCACTCTTCTTTGTAACTTGTGAAAAAGAGAACACCTACTAACAACGAAATAACTGTCACTCTTCTTTGTAACTTGTGAAAAAAGAGAACACCTACTAACAACGAAATAACTATCGTACTTCTTGGTAACTTACGATGAAAGAGGACACCTACTAACAACGAAATAACAGTCACCCTTCTTTGTAACTTATTAAAACAGAGAACACCTACTAACAACGAAATAACTATCACCTTCTTGGTAGCTTACGAGAAAAGATAACACCTACTAACAACGAAATAATTATCACCCTTCTTTGTAGCTTATGAGAACAGAGAACACCTACTAACAACGAAATAACTATCACCCTTCTTTGCAGCTTATGAGAACAGAGAACATCTATTAACAACGAAATAACTGTCAC